>JAPTMU010000220.1:65000-261256 GCA_028583405.1 Pogonophryne albipinna
ACAGGTACTTGAGTAAAAGTTACAGATGGAGTCCTTTCTCCCCGTCTGGATTAAACTCCGATCTATAAAGGGAAGTGTGGCTCCTGAAAGGAATGCTGCATGGTTTTGTTCAATGAAGTCCTCGGCACCACCAATTTCCTCCTGCTCCCACATCTGTGGAGCACATGCTCAGAATCACAGCTAATAACAGAGCCGTCCGTCTGCTTTCTGCTCCGGAGCCTGATTAGCTCCCAGAGAGCGCAGTATCCGTTACACATGTTGCTAATAGAGATATGTGTTTATTCTGTGTATCGAGGCAAAAGAGCCATTTGGGTACCGCCACCCTTTAAAGGACGAGGACAAGCTCTGACCTGTGGTGAGCGCACAACAACGGAAATACAAGAGAATGAAATATAATCTGGTTTACGATACGGAAAGTAAAATAGAATGAGGTTAACATTTATTATAATTAAATATCTGTACACATGTTGCTGAGAGAGATATGTGCTTATTCTGTGTATCGAGGCAAAGTGCTGGTTTGTTGCAGAGAGTACTGACACAGTCTCGGTAAGCAGACTTAATGTGCATCGTTTCAAATATTTGTATTGAGAAGAAGCATACAAGTGTAAGCAATAGTACAGACTGCTTTGGGGTGGAAATCATGCTTCACATTTTCAACATAGAAGACAGACGGAACAGCCAACAAGAAAAACATAGCATGACAGGAATACCATACTTAATGACATACATAGTCATAGTGGGAAAGAACATAGAAAATAGTATACAGACTTAATGTTCATTTGGTCATTCGGGTAAAGCTACTCTTTAAACGACGAGGACATGTAGGAATAAACGTTGAACATAAAGGAACTTGAAGTGACGAAACACAGAAATATAACATCTTAAATATTGATTTACGTCACCCTAAATGTGCTGTCAGTGACACACGATGTGAATGTGATGTCATTTCCATTATTTATTGCCTTAGACCCAATTTACACGCAAACTCATACGAAACGCAAACGAACCGAATACGATATCAAAAAAGTATTCCGTTCACACGAGACTGCTCGAAAGCCCTGGAGACGCTGTAGTACATATGGTTGCCATGGTTGCCCTTCTGTTTATTCTCCGCGGTGGATTTAGCAACATGTAGTTCATGTAATTCTCCATGTCCACTTGTTGCTGATGGTTGTGGTAGAGGAGCTGTAGATTTTGCACTAACATCTGTAGCATGGTCAGTAGCTACAGACAGTAGCTACTGACCATGCTACAGCAGTGAGCAGCAGAGGCGGGGCTTCATCGTTATCAGGAAATGATCGTATAGGACGTACACACAGAGCCGTTTGGCCCCCCAGAGCGTTCCGTTTGCAGATCTATCCACCTTGGGACCCGTTATCGTTTGCGGGGTCCGTTTACGCGTTTCCTTTACGGCCTCGTGTGAACGAACGGGCTATACGAAAGAGAAAAGTAGCGGATACAACCGTTTGCGTTCTCGTGTAAACAGCACCTTATTCTAAGTGTATGGCTACTCTCATGCATATAGGAACGCTACATTTTAATATTATAGCATACAATTGAGAAAAACCATATATAATAATGCTGAAAAGGAGCTCAACTTGAGGACTGAGTGTTTATTCCAAATTATTCCACCATTAAACTTCTGGAGTGTCTTTTTGTATATGTTGTAGTGCCGAGAGATAGGGAGTCGGAGGCGGTGCAATGGAGGTACAAAGCTTGCTTTAATGAGCAGCAGAAATGCAGGTGTTGTCGAGTCGCAGCCCGGGACGACAAGAGAGAAGACAGGAGGGCACACAATACATATAGACAACCACATACATGTCCGTGTGGAAACAATACCCCAAACTCTAGTTCCATGTGTGGATTATGTAACCCAGTGTATTAAACGTGGTCACCACAATGTGTTAGATGTAGAAAAACACTGCACATTAGTCACTGTGTTATTTTTAATAATCATTAACAATTCTGTGCTGTGTAACATGCAAACCTTACCTGCCTTTTTGCAGGATAAGCATATATGTATCGCTCCAGCACCTACAGATTGTTTCTTATTTAGCGTTGTTGTTTTTTTATACTGTCACACCAAAGTTAGACTTGTTTAATATGGGTTAATGTCTGACCTTTTGTGTCCTATCTATTGTTTCAGGGGATCAGATCTACTTCCTGCGGTGGATGCAGACGTTTAATATGGGTTAATGTCTGACCTTTTGTGTCCTATCTATTGTTTCAGGGGATCTACTTCCTGCGGTGGATGCAGACGCTGTCGCTGAAGCTCAGAGTGGAGCTGCACCCACAGCTGACGGTAAGATAAAAAAATAACTAATTATATATGGCTACTTACTTACTGCAAGTGCATTCAGTTCAAATGAATCGTCCTATAAAGTGCACCAATGTCTTTGTGCAATGCGTACAAAATCCACCTGAAGAGTATCTCATCTGTTCATTCAATTTGCTGATTTATAGTTTGGGTTGCAGATTTGAAACAAATAATGTATTCTGTAAAACAAATTGATACTAGCAGTGTACTGTTTTACATGGTTTGAAAACTGACACTTATACTGTTCCTCACATGTTGGCTAAAACTATGCATTTTTACTTGTTACTAAGTCAATTAATTGCACTTTCGCAGCAGTATTTTAAACTGTAAACAATGTCTCTGCAAAGATCAATAATTGGTTCTTGCCGAGATGCCTCTGTTTCTCCGAGATGGTGAACAGTATCCTTACAGTCAGCTGTAAT
Source organism: Pogonophryne albipinna (assembly GCA_028583405.1). Classification (NCBI taxonomy): domain Eukaryota; kingdom Metazoa; phylum Chordata; class Actinopteri; order Perciformes; family Artedidraconidae; genus Pogonophryne; species Pogonophryne albipinna. The sequence continues at coordinate 67,740 of JAPTMU010000220.1, forward strand.
GTGGTGATAAGATAGATAGATATATGGATGGATGTCAATTACAAATAAAATGGAAAATATGATTATAAATATAAACAAGTATACCAATTCTGGATAATTAAAATGTTCTAAAAAAAGTCAAAAATACTGCAGTTAGTAGCAGCTTACTCTACGGGAGAATAGACATACTTGTAAAGCATATATCTTGTCAAATTTGCTTATTTTTAGATGCAAAGAGGCTCAAAATGTGCAACACCAGTTAAGGACTTCAGTCGAATAGACATAAACAGGTTAAGTTGTTTATTATGAAAAAACCTACTTTCCTCATTCCTTCCTCCAGCAGTCTGTGTCAGTCTAAATAACTGCATTAAAGAGTTCATTCATGGTTTGTAATATATTATATATATCATATTTCTCTTATTCACAGCCAATCATTGCAGTGTAGGAAAATAAGAGAAACACAACAACTTATAAAGTTACTTAGTTCCCATTTGACAGTTAAGGGAAAGAAACAAACAAAAACAAAACATCACATCAACAAGGAAACCTGCAATCATCAGGGCGGACCAATGGACATAAACAGCTTAAAGGTCACCTACTATGCAAAGTCCTCTTCTCCATGTCTCTTCTACATCAACATGTGTCCCCTCTTCTTCATGTCTCTTCTACATCAACATGTGTCCCCTCTTCTTCATGTCTCTTCTACATCAACATGTGTCCCCTCTTCTTCATGTCTCTTCTAAATCAACATGTGTCCCCTCTTCTTCATGTCTCTTCTACATCAACATGTGTCCCCTCTTCTTCGTGTCTCTTCTACATCAACATGTGTCCCCTCTTCTTCGTGTCTCTTCTACATCAACATGTGTCCCCTCTTCTCCATGTCTCTTCTACATCAACATGTGTCCCCTCTTCTCCATGTCTCTTCTACATCAACATGTGTCCCCTCTTCTTCATGTCTCTTCTACATCAACATGTGTCCCCTCTTCTCCATGTCTCTTCTACATCAACATGTGTCCCCTCTTCTTCATGTCTCTTCTACATCAACATGTGTCCCCTCTTCTTCATGTCTCTTCTACATCAACATGTGTCCCCTCTTCTTCATGTCTCTTCTACATCAACATGTGTCCCCTCTTCTTTATGTCTCTTCTACATCAACATGTGTCCCCTCTTCTTCATGTCTCTTCTACATCAACATGTGTCCCCTCTTCTTCATGTCTCTTCTACATCAACATGTGTCCCCTCTTCTTCATGTCTCTTCTACATCAACATGTGTCCCCTCTTCTTCATGTCTCTTCTACATCAACAAGTGTCCCCTCTTCCTCATGTCTCTTCTACATCAACATGTGTCCCCTCTTCTTCATGTCTCTTCTACATCAACATGTGTCCCCTCTTCTTCATGTCTCTTCTACATCAACATGTGTCCCCTCTTCTTCATGTCTCTTCTACATCAACATGTGTCCCCTCTTCTTCCTGTCTCTTCTACATCAACATGTGTCCCCTCTTCTTCCTGTCTCTTCTACATCAACATGTGTCCCCTCTTCTTCATGTCTCTTCTACATCAACATGTGTCCCCTCTTCTTCATGTCTCTTCTACATCAACATGTGTCCCCTCTGTGGAAAGAGACTCTGAAAGTTTCAGGAAAAAAGATTCTCTCTCTTTTTGTCCTGATCCATTTTTATAAAAACCTGTCTGAAAATGAGCTGATCAGATTTTGGCCACTTTATGATGTCATAACGATGTTTTGTCTTGTGTAACCATTAGCCAATCACCAACCAAGGTAACCCCCCCCCCCACCTTATCCCCTGAATCTCCTCCTCGAGCACCAATAGCCGCTTTCACACCAAGTACTTTGCCGTACTTAGTTCCCAGCACTTCGTTCCCCCATGGAACTAAGTACAGATCGCGTTCACACCGGAATAAGTTCCCTGAGGGAAGATAAGGCAAATGAAGCCGCTGACGTCACTTCTTCTTCTTCTGCTCTGGGTTTACTGGCAGGCCGCAAACAACTTCACGGTGTATACTGCCACCCGAAGTCCCCGGCCGGAAGTCCCCAAAGTTGGGGACTGAACGCCAGAACGCCGACACCTCCTCATCACTCCACCGCTCCAATGCTTTTTTGTTGGGGCTAATGCTAATGCTAATAATGCTAATGCCAGCAAATACAATGGCGGCTTAAAAAAAAAAATCAGAGTTTTACGGGGCGTGGTTTGCAATTCGCCCAGCCAATCAGAAATTGGTACTTTTTTCTCCCCAGGAAAGTACCACCTCTCTAGCAGGGACTGAAAAGGGGGGAAAGTTCTCTGAACTAAGTTCTTTTTTTGGTGTGAACGCAAAATCCCAGGCACTAGCGGAACCAAACGGGAAAAGTACTCCGGTGTGAAAGCGCCTATTGTGTTATTTTTAACCAGATATCTCTCAGAGGGGCGTGGGGAGTGGCTCCTTATTTTCATCTAAAGTAACAGACAGAGAATCAGCACTTTGGAAACAGGGCTGAAACAGAGGGGATTATGGGATGCTGCAATGACCTGTTTGGTGTTTCAGCCAATCAGAGACAGGTTCTGTATATATCTGAGACCTATGATATATTGATGTAAAACAGTATGATAGGGGACCTTTAAGTTGTTTTCTATGCAAAAACCTCCTTTCCTCAGTCCTCCCTCAGTGTTAGCAGCGGTCAGTCTTAATAACTGCATTAAAGAGTTCATTAATGGTTTCTCACCGGTGTGTAAATGTTAATGCCTTCTGGTTTTTACGCCCTGTCCTCTCAGCTTAACTCTGCCTGCAGCATGGTGGGTGTTCCTGGCTGTGATTCATGGTGTAATTTAAAGGGAGCTTCATGCTGCCGGTCTGTTTAATACCAGGGTGGGGAAATGGAAAGGTATAAAGTGCGGACTGTTTGCATTGGCCGTCACTTCTTCAGGGAGCAAAGTGAGGTCTGAGCAGTAATAGCTTTCACAAACATTTTGGAACCGTGCTTTAACAGAAAGGATACTCTGCAGGGCTGTGATTGTAATTACTTTTTCCGTCTTATAATCATCATTTAAAGTGTGGTTTACTTTTGACACACATTGTTCATACATTTAAACTCAGCTCTGACCTGTGGTGAGCCTTTCAAATACGGAATGGATGAAGAAATATAATCTGGTTTACGGTATGGAAAGTAAAATAACATGAGGTTAACAATTATTTTAATGAAATATAATAACAGTATTTATCATAAAATACAATTTATTCTACAATATGGATCATCAAATATAATCAGGTTAGCAGGATGAATTACAGCTTTATTCATTTTATTGATATAATTGATATATATTCATTTTTTTAATTTCTTTATTCTTCTTTTTTACTTCAAATATTTACAGTTTTTTCAGCATTGTGGAGGGCCACATTTAAGCCTGTATTGAATAATGATCATATCAATCAATAAATCAATTACACTTTCTTTATAGAGCCTTTTTAATACACACCTACCACAAAAAACCGAAAAACATATTTAAAATAAACAATGCCACCCCCCTCAAACCCCAGTTCAAGAGACGGCCCATAACTTTCTCATTATTAAAAAATTCTTAATAAATAATAAATCATAATTGAATTAAAGTCCATAAGAAAAAAGTAATTAAATGCCAAATTAAAAATATGTGTGTGAGCTGACCCCCTCCCTCAGGTCTTCTGGGTGGTTGTAATAATATAAATACTCCTCACCATTAGTCTTTGTTTTAACGTTAGTTATGATGGCCTGTGTTTTGACAGAGCACTTTCACGATGTTCCCCTGAATTGTTCATGTTATCTTCCAGAGAATTCATTTTTGTTCGTACTGTTTACGTTCCCTGTTGTAATGAGAAGAATTGGAAAACCTGACGTAATCCAGAGAGACACGAAGAGAGATAACTATCAAACAGAGGAGATCAGAGTCTCTGGCCGTTTCTCAATCTCGAGGATACTGGCTTCCAAGCCAATATTTCAAGGATGCTACGTCATCGAGTGCCGCCGAAGTACTGTTCCAATCTCCAGCATACTTGGAATTCCACCGAGGCCGCGTCCTTGGTTTGGGGGAAATTTCGAGGCTGCACATGAGTAGATTTCGCGTCCTTAAAATCCCCACAATGCTTTGCGCACGGACCAATTTCAAAAACCCTTGCGGAGGGGCTGAACCGACGCAGCACACATTTAAATGTAAGTATGTAGTGGCGTAGAACACGTGTTGGTAAATATGTGACTTTGTTACATTTGTTATCACCAAAAATGTGTTCCGTGAAAGAAAAGCAAGTTCATAATTAGATAGACATCGTGAGGTATTTATTTTTGGTACAGTTTATGTTGAAACCGTTAGAGAGAGTGGCACACTTGTTAGCCTGTTCCATTCTTCTTCGTTTTCCGAAGCCGTGGCTTGGAAGCATACTTGCTTCGTTTCTGAAGGAAGTGACTTGGAAGTACGCGACTACCAAGCCAGCATCCTCGCGATTGAGAAACGGCCTCAGGGTGTTTCTCAATGTCGAGGAAAGCTACTCCAGAGCCACTATTTCAAGGATGCTACGTCATCGAGTCCCGGGCTAGGAAGGATTCTTGCCTCACTTCTGAAGGACCTGACTCGGAAGACATGTCCTACCAAGGAAGCGTCCTCGACATTGAGAAACACCCTCAGTCTCAGTCTCTCTAGGATAATGTAGACCAGGGGTGTTTCTCAATGTCGAGTACGCTTGCCTGGTAGCACATAGTCTTCCGAGTCACTTGCTTCAGAAGCGAGGCAAGAATACTTCCTGGCATTCGGAAAACGAAGAGTGGAACAGGCTAGCAAGTGTGCAAGGCCCCGCCTTACATTTTCTGCCACAGATTTGGGGAAATTGGTCCGTGCGCAAAGCATTGTGGGGATTTTAAGACCGCGGAGTCTACACATGTGCAGCCTCGAAATTTCCCGCAACGAACTACGCCGGGCTCGGTAGAATTCCAAGTATGCTAGACATTGGAACAGTCCTTCGGCGGCACTCGATGACATAGCATCCTTGAAATAGTAGCTCTGGAGCAGCCTTCCTCGACATTGAGAAACACCCCTGATCTCAATGCCTATACACTTACACACACATGTGGGGGCTGCAAAGGCTTTATTTGGTATACAAACAGCAAAGTGTGATTTGTTGTGTTGCATATTTCTAACTGATGTGAACTTCTCCACTGCTCTCTGGGTGCACGGAAGGACATTGTCAAGTAAACAACTTACTTATTAGACAAGGCAAGGCAAGTTTATTTATAGACCACTTTTCAACACAATGTAATTCAATGTGCTTTACGACATTGAAAGACATTAAGAGCATAACACACATTAGAAACAAGCAAAGATAATAAAACATGAATAAAGTTACAGTGCAGTGTGAGATGTGAATAGTTCAATTAAAAGCAGCGGCAAAAAGAAAGTCTTCAGCCTTATACATACATCTAGAATAAAAGGTTGGTTATTAAAGGTCTCATGTCATGGCCATTTCTACTGATCATAATTCCATTGTTGAGGTCTACTAAAATAAATGTATATTGTGCAATTCCAAACTCACATTGGTTTCTCTCACAGCATCTCTGTAAAGTCTGTGTGTTCACTCTCTGTCCTAAACGGCTTGTTGGAGCCCCCCCCCTCCCTGTGAGCCCAGTGTGCTCTGATTGGTCGGGATGTTGCGAGGCTCGCTGCTCGGTGAGCTGGCTTTCTGGTGTGGTTTCCGGGTCGGCGATACAGCGAGAAACTCATCCTGAGCACACAAACACTCACAGCCGAAGTAAAAACAATAAGTGTGGCTTGATATTGAGTCAGAAAAAGGTTTCTAACGCTGTGAGAATGGGTCTGCGGAGAGCATTTCTCCGCGATCCCAACTCGTCTATTACCAACCAGGGAGCTCTATGCAAGTCAATGGGACTCCCTGTTAGTTGAATATTTACGCTAAAGATCCTGGTGTGTGAGGAGCTCCGCGGATTGGTCCATTTTGGTTCCCTTCATAACACACAAGGAACGGGTAATAACCAGAAAAGCATGACATGGGACCTTTAAGTCAGGTGTGTTTTATAGCCATTGCTCTGATTTGATTTATTTCTGTGTATCATCTTAATTCTCTTAATGGTGATGTTTCTGTGTCATTTGAATATTCAAGAATGAACACTGAGGACAGAGGCAGCCTTCCTGGTTTGATATTTTGGTATTACATCATTTGTTTGTATAAGTTTCCCACAACATCCAAACCACTCTGAGATCACAGATTTAAAAACCTCTTATCACCACATAAAAGACACATATTTGATTGAGCATGTTCCTCCTGAGTCAGGTTAACTCCGACACAACCACTCATTAGGTACCTGGAGGAGTCATTTCTCAGACAAACAGGCTGGTTGTCAGATTGGACCGCGCTTTGGAAACCTGCCAGAGCGCCGGCTCGGAGAGAAAGCAGCTTTTCATTGTATCTATCTCTGGGGGAAAGGACTAATCAATCAAGCACTTCAGCCTTGATATCTGAGACAGTCGTGCCTTCAAAACGGTGCCTGAACCGTCACAAAAGCGGGATGATGAGTCTGAGTCCCCCGGTGGATTATTAAGAGTGGGCCCAGCGTACCTCTGAAGGATTGCATTACATTGGAGGAGAATGGTGATGGATAAGAGAGTTTGAACTGAGTGTTCACTGTAACACAGCCATAATTGGATGATCTAATCTGAAGTGGGTGTTGTATCAATCTTGGACCTAGTCATAGTAACTAGGTATGTTATTGAATTACAGTTTCCAGAGAATCGTCTATTTGCTAATTATTAAGTGAAGTGAGCTGACGCCAAGCTCAGAGGAAATGCAAAGAGGCTACATTTAGATATACTACAGTTAGTTAATGAAAGAAATGTATGTGCGTTCATGTGCAGACGTATATAGTTTGTTAATTGGATAATTCATATCCTGCAAGACTCCTAAAGACGTCATGAGATGATGACCTTTCGACATCTGGAACATGTCCAAGTTTAGGAGAACTGACTATGTGTGTGCGTTAAACATGTTTAGGGAACATGTTCGTGTGTCATTTAGAAAACGTATATCTGCCCCTGTGTTTCTTGTATTCGTGGGAGCATTGCTGTATGATTGCGTAATGTTTCCCCATTGTTGTTTGGTGGTGCGCAACTAAATAATAATGATTAATTTCAACTATTTCTGTGTTTGTGTTTTATTGATTCCTCTCTGTTTCATTCTTTCCTGTTGTGAGTGCTGGATTGCCACAACATGGGCTTCATTTTTGTGAAGTGCAGTTTTTGCTTCAGATTCTAAGTCCTCTATTACTCAGACTGTCATTGGGCCAACACAGCTGACTTTCACTAACAGAGAACACACCATTTGTACACACAAATGAAATAGGTAAGGTATGAAGGAAGTGGTCGAGCATCCATGAGTCTCCAACTAAAAGCTGAGACACGGCAATTTCGACATCAAGTCATACAGTCAACTAGCATGAGCATTTTAACCCTTTGTGAGATGGAATAACTTATAAATAACACCTATAGCGCCTTAATGCTGCTGTACAGGGTTTGAAAAGTGCACACGGTGCGAAAAATCTGTAAAATCTACGGACATACCTGACAGAGACAGGGCCTTTAGGGTGGGAGCGTTGCGTCAGTGATTCTGGATGTATTTAGGTGGGGAAATGTGGTCGAAGTTGACAAGAAAAATACCCAAAAGAAGAGAGGAAATGAAGCCAAAATGTGTTTAAACTGGGATACCAGGTCAGCAAGAAGGGGGAGAAGCTGGGGAATCAGAAAATATATATGTAGACGTTGGGATGATGGCTGGTTTAGGAACAAAGGGGATTTAGGAAAAAGGCATGACACAGGTTTTACTTTTAATCCACTTCCTACTATACAAATATCCTTCTTCCTTATCAGGCACTTTAATGTCCATATCTTTAATGCAGAAGACACATTTGGTATGCGCCTTCCCAAGGTATGGCCCAGTTCTTTACGGCTTCACAATGTGAGGTTATAGCTTCAATCCTTATCACATAGCTCCTATCTGTCAAGCCATTTTCACATCTCACATTCCCTTAAATGGCTTTGCAATCTTGCACGGCATACAGCGGATGTTTCTGTAACTTCAAAGCAATCCTAAAGGGTCCGACACGCTGTCAGTCTGCAGTGTTTGTTTTGGTCATCACTTCTGCGAGGATCATACAAGCTGTCTTAGATATGAACGCCAGCTGTCACGCCTCTGCAGCACATCCATAAATGAAGTTTGAGGACGTTGTGATTTGGGATCTGGCCTCTGTAGTTTTTGCAGAGCTCTGTCGTTGGAGAGAAGTGAAGCTGGCGAGCATCTCTCTTTTTCCATTGCGTAAACTCCAGAGCTGCTGCCTGAAATGCAAATGGAGTAAAGAGCCAGGGGACTGTGTGTGTGTGTGTGTGTCTCTGTGTCTGTGTGTGTGTTTATCAATGTCTCCACACGCCATTCCTCTTGATTTCCTTATACAGTAATATGCATAACAGATCCTAGCACAGAGTACTTTAACACGACTCAATGGAAAGCTACTATATGGCAGGACCTTGTAGGGACAATTTTCTAAAATGGATAGTCAGCTGTACTGTATTTAAATGTGACTTTTAGGACTATAAAAGTAAGTATTGGTATCAAAACAATCTTAAATTACCACATTTAAAAGCACTTATTGTGTCTAATGTCCCATTTATTAATCATATACTGTATATTTAGTGCCTGGATGTTTTTTTGATGCATTAATGTGTTCATCACAGCTGGTAAAGTTTCACCCTTTTGAGTCCAGAGGCTAATTAGTCAGTTTTCGCATATTTTTGATTGTCTTACTGAACCCCATTAAGAAATGTTTAGCATGTCAATGTTTTGCTCTCTTATTTTTGAGGACAACCTCACCTATATTACCTGATAGTTATTTTTTTCATTCTGACACACTATATGAACAGTTTTGACCCAAAATCACACAAACACATAAAAACAGATTTGGAAAATGATATTATTTTCACTAAAGTAACACAAACATGCACAAAGGAACATTTTGAAAGGTAAACATATATACATGGGATGTCACTATTGTTGGGGAATAATTTGCCCTGCATGTCCTCCCTCCTCTGATGCAGCTGACCAACCTTGAGCAGCCGTTATCTCCCGTAAGGAGGGGCTGCCTTAGCAAGTTGTTGATGTTGCCAGTTTGTGACCGGGCAACTGTCGGTCAGAGATAGTTATTGTTGGACCTGGAGCACATCCTTCTCGGGGTGCAGATGACCCCGAGCCGTAAGCGACTACAGGAGGGTTCTTCAGAATTGATTGGCATCTCAACCGTGTGGTCAGACCGTGGCCCGTGACATGTCTTGTGAATTCTCCGGCCGAAGCTTCAAATAAACCGTCGGTGTTTGCCATCAAAGCTCCAGCTCTCCATCGTGTCTCTCTGAGTCCTGACTCCATCAAAGCTCCAGCTCTCCTCGTCTCTCTCTCTGAGTCCTGACTCCATCAAAGCTCCAGCTCTCCTCGTCTCTCTCTGAGTCCTGACTCCATCAAAGCTCCAGCTCTCCATCGTGTCTCTCTGAGTCCTGACTCCATCAAAGCTCCAGCTCTCCTCGTCTCTCTCTGAGTCCTGACTCCATCAAAGCTCCAGCTCTCCATCGTGTCTCTCTGAGTCCTGACTCCATCAAAGCTCCAGCTCTCCATCGTGTCTCTCTGAGTCCTGACTCCATCAAAGCTCCAGCTCTCCTCGTCTCTCTCTGAGTCCTGACTCCATCAAAGCTCCAGCTCTCCTCGTCTCTCTCTGAGTCCTGACTCCATCAAAGCTCCAGCTCTCCTCGTCTCTCTCTGAGTCCTGACTCCATCAAAGCTCCAGCTCTCCTCGTCTCTCTCTGAGTCCTGACTCCATCAAAGCTCCAGCTCTCCATCGTGTCTCTCTGAGTCCTGACTCCATCAAAGCTCCAGCTCTCCTCGTCTCTCTCTGAGTCCTGACTCCATCAAAGCTCCAGCTCTCCTCGTCTCTCTCTGAGTCCTGACTCCATCAAAGCTCCAGCTCTCCTCGTCTCTCTCTGAGTCCGGACTCCATCAAAGCTCCAGCTCTCCTCGTCTCTCTCTCTGAGTCCTGACTCCATCAAAGCTCCAGCTCTCCTCGTCTCTCTCTCTGAGTCCTGACTCCATCAAAGCTCCAGCTCTCCTCGTCTCTCTCTGAGTCCTGACTCCATCAAAGCTCCAGCTCTCCATCGTGTCTCTCTGAGTCCTGACTCCATCAAAGCTCCAGCTCTCCATCGTGTCTCTCTGAGTCTTGATTCCAATTGCTTCAGACATTTCCCCCACAACTATGTTAATGCAAACGTTTGATTGAGGTAGCATGAACCTATATACACATGTTATGAATAAATAGCAGGTGTATCCATAGGCGTTTTTCCCTCATTCCTCACATACTGCTGCTGTATATCTTAAACTATACTTTTTATATCGTATTTTATTCATTAGTTCATATTTATTTAGTTTAAGCTTGTGATTTGAATCTGTAAAATAACTAGTAGCTCATTTAGTCAATAAAAGCAGGGAGCAAAAGCGCTAATGGCTTTCAAATTGTAGTGCAGTAGAAGTATTGTGTAGCATTAAATTAAAATACTCAAGTTAAGTACAAGTAACCCCAATATCACACTTAAGGACAGTACTTGAGTAAATGTACCGCCTTACATTACACCACATGGTTCTGGGGGCACCATATTTATTAAGTCATGTCGAACTGACTGAAAATGTAGGGACATAATTTTGTTTTTCTTTACGGCTGCCCAAAAATGGATTCATCAGTCCTCCTGAGGTCCTGAACAAACACTCTGAGTGAAGAGCATGACTGGATGTGTGACCGCAGCATTTTCAGATTAATCCCAGCTGGCCAGATGTCATTCTGAAACGCTTCTGAATGTCTGCTTTAAGTCTTCGTGTTCGCAGTTTCCTAAGGTCAAGTCTTAGGTCTTTGCTAGTAGCTAACCCTTCCCATTGTGTGTGTGTGTGTGTGTGTGTGTGTGTGTGTGTGTGTGTGTGTGTGTGTGTGTGTGTGTGTGTGTGTGTGTGTGTGTGTGTGTGTGTGTGTGTGTGTGTGTGTGTGTGTGTGTGTGTGTGTGTGTGTGTGTGTGTGTGTGTGTGTGTGTGTGTGTGTGTGTGTGTGTGTGTGTGTGTGTGTGTGTGTGTGTGTGTGTGTGTGTGTGTGTGTGTGTGTGTGTGTGTGTGTGTGTGTGTGTGTGTGTGTGTGTGTGTGTGTGTGTGTGTGTGTGTGTGTGTGTGTGTGTGTGTGTGTGTGTGTGTGTGTGTGTGTGTGACTGACTCTGTGATTATAACAGACTGTGTTTGACTTGTGTTGACCTTCGGGGTGATGGACTTGTGTTTATAATGGTTCTGTGGATGTTGCAAGGAGGACACAGGAGGAGGGAAAACGTTGGCACATGCTACACAGACACACACACACACACACGGACACACAGCTGCTGTTTAATGTTTGGTTTACATGATTATATTAAGTCAAAGCCATTGCTCTTAACGATGGTTTTACAGTTAATATTGCAACGCTTTACACCCCTTCTCTTGCCACTACTGAGAAATGTTTCAGAAACTACACGGCGCTCTGTCCACAAGATGTGGTGTTCTGTCTGATGTGGATGTTGTCCTCTGCTCATGTCCCATTAAGGTTAACAGGGACCTCTGCTATTGGCTCCATGAGTCATGAGTGCACAGATTGTTTCTGACCACACATGCTGGTGTGTTAATGGCTCTGCAGACACACACACACACACACACACACACACACACACACACACACACACACACACACACACACACACAGAGAGGTTTAAACAGAGCGCTGTGTGTCTGCTGTCTGTGTTTATGTTGGCCATTAGTCGCTAACATATAACTGGCCAACATTATGATGTGACATACAACGAGCTGGCAATGTGTCAAAAAGGAAACGTTTTTGTTAATATAGATTTATTATTAAACATGATTTATTTATTACCTATTATTATTATCAGCATCAGAATCAGGTTTATTGCAAAGTAGGTTTACACAAACAAGGAATTTGCTTGGTGTGTAATGGTGCACTGTAAAAGGAATTGGGTTGTAAAAAATGTCCTTTTTAAACAAAAAGGAAAAAGGACATTTTACAAGAAATATAAATATGAGACATGTATAAACAGTATAAATATACTTATACTGTATATACATGTCTTATATATATATAATTACAAATGAAATCAAATGAAATGTGTGCAGTATATCAGAATTTAAGATGCACAAACTACAGTATGGAGTATGAAGAGTATGAGGAATGGCTCATATGATGTGTGCATGGTGTGCATGGAGGGCTAAGGAGTCTGAAAAAGCCATAAAAGGAAAGTTTAAAAGAACCACAGCAGCGAGGAGTCTGCAGAGGACTGAGGAGGAGAGCTAACATGCTGCCTGAAAAAACTAACTAAGATCTCTAACCTCGGACCCTTTCTGTTTCAGCTCCTCATGGATACTTCCTGGAGTTTCAGGAGCCGGTGAACAACATCACGCACTTCCAGGGCCAGACGGCCACGCTGCACTGCAGGGTGACGGGGAACCCCCGGCCCTCCATCCGCTGGCTGAAGAACGACGCCCCGGTGGTGCAGGAGCAGGGCCGCATCACCATCCGGAAGATCGAGGCCGGGTCCAAGCTGCGGATCCAAGACCTGGACACCACGGACACCGGGTACTACCAGTGTGTGGCCTCCAACTCTCTGAAGGTCATCTCTGCCACCGGGGTGCTGTACGTCAAACTGGGTGAGCTCATATTTATATTTACACTTTGAATTATTTGTATTATTGAAGTGAAACTGTCCTTTTCATCGGTAGCGTGTCCAAGGAGATTGCATTTTTCTCCGATTTCTTAAGTAACCAAGAAGCCATGGTGTTTTATTTTCCATTTGGTTAGATTACACTTTATTAAACCCACATTTGGAGATAGTTGGTGGCATCAGGAAGTCATAAAGCTAAAAAAGGATTGCACTCAGTCTTCTTCTCTCCATTTGCATAAAAAAATGGTATAATAAAACTACTTTATACGCGTATATAATGCATATATTATCTTATGTTTACAAATGTGTTATTAGTATTATAATGGTTTATTATCAAGTATTCTTTAAACATATTTTGTATTTTTTATATTTTGTATTTCTATGTATGTTTATGTCGATTTCAAAAAAATCTATTTTCATCTTATTTTTTAATTGTTAAACTTGTGTAATGCCTGTAAACGTGCTACGATAAAAAGAAATACAATTTGGTGTGAATAAACTAATTCTCTGTTATGAAATCAAATTAAAATAGGTCTCTCTTCATGATGAATAAGGCGCTTGTTAACACAGTGTTTAATGTTTCATTTATGTTTTTATTTTGGACCAACAGGACAGATGCCCACACCTGGCCCAGATGAAACGTAAGTGAACCTGCTATACATTTTGATCAGAGTGTGTGAGAGAGAGTCGTACAGCAACAGAAGGAAAATCCCAACCAAATTAGAAGAAGATTTTAAGCAACAAGTGTTCAGACCTTGTGATGTGTGAAGGGTTTGTAAAACAGAGAACAGCGTATAAGGTAAACAAGAACATCAAGCAAGGAGCAAAAGATATAGCGGATACACATCAGGGCATCTTCATACAAAGTTTTATGAAACGGTACTTCAACGAGTCCCATTACATGTTTCAAAAGTAAATACATCTGCATGTTTTTTAAATCAAATGAATACACAATAAAAGAAAAATAAGCATTCACATGAAATCGCAAAATCATATAAAGGCGTGTGGCATTATAAAAAGCTTCCCCAAATCCTATCAAAGGTAGAATATTTACCCTTAAAGCATTTTCTTTTAAAGGTCCCATGTCATGGCCATTTCCACTGATCATAATTCCATTGTTGAGGTCTACTAGAATAGATTTAAATTGTGCAATTTTCCAAACTCACATTGGTTTCTCAAACAGCATCTCTGTATAGTATGTGTATTCACTCGCTGTCCTAAACGGACACTGTGAGCCCAGTGGCCGTCTGCGAGACACAGCGAAACCCAGCCCGAACACACACACACACCCGCAGCCTGGCTGGGAGTTTGTGCTCCTTCCTCGCAGCAGCGAGCCTCGCAACGTCCCGCCGAGTGTGTGTGTGAGGAAGTCCACGGATTGGTCCAAACGTAACGGCTCCTCGGACGTAACGTCGCTATACCCGCAATACGTCACTATACCCGCAATACGTCACTATACCCGCAATACGTCACTATACCCGCAATACGTCACTATACCCAAGAAGTAAACGATGGAAACAGAGAAATCTCCAACGAGGCGTTCTGGGGCAGCATAGACAGGTCTTCTCTGTGTTAGAGTTGTACTCGCTACAGGGTGTACTTTGAGGGTTTGTGACTCTGCAGACCGTTCACATGCAGAAAAAGCTACATAACACAAGGGGACGGGTAATAACCAGAAAAGCATGACATGGGACCTTTAAGCATAAAGATAGTTACATTGACTTTTAACTTGTTCTTTACAGCAGGACATCTTCCCCTCAAACCACTCCTGCAGCATAACCCCTGTCTTTACTGTCCATCCCATATTTTTGCCAGTCCGGACACACACTAATATTAATATGTCTGGTGCAGGGTAATGTCAGTCAAAGCTGTTTCTTAGGATTCAGTGGGGACAGATGAATGTACCTCCATGTCTCTTCAGGCTGATGTGCAGACAGTGGTTATTTCCCCAAACATCTGTACAGGAGTGAAGCTAAAGCTGTTTATGCCATCTTCGAGAATATTCTGATTCACTGCTGTGATAAAGAACTCTTTGGGGAATTCACTGTAGCATACACACAGATGGAAAAGGACGCATAAATAAAGAATGAGGGAAACATCCGATATGAATATATTTGTGTAGCTGTCTAATCTGGAAGCCTTGCAATCAATCTAGTAGCTTCTTTGCTCAAAGTTGGCAATCGTTCCATTAAAACAGGTTTAATTGACTCATATTTTATGTATAACTTGGCTTATCAAGACGATGGACTAATGTACAATAACTCTGTTTGAGGTTTTACTCCCAAAACAAAGAGAGGACTCTTTAAAGTAGAGACACTACATACTGGTATACACCTGAACATCAGCAGGAGAGGACTCTTTAAAGTAGAGACACTACATACTGATATACACCTGAACATCAGCAGGAGAGGACTCTTTAAAGTAGAGACACTACATACTGATATACACCTGAACATCAACAGGAGAGGACTCTTTAAAGTAGAGACACTACACACTGATATACACCTGAACATCAGCAGGAGAGGACTCTTTAAAGTAGAGACACTACACACTGATATACACCTGAACATCAGCAGGAGAGGACTCTTTAAAGTAGAGACACTACATACTGATATACACCTGAACATCAGCAGGAGAGGACTCTTTAAAGTAGAGACACTACATACTGATATACACCTGAACATCAGCAGGAGAGGACTCTTTAAAGTAGAGACGCTACATACTGATATACACCTGAACATCAGCAGGAGAGGACTCTTTAAAGTAGAGACACTACATACTGATATACACCTGAACACCAGCAGGAGAGGACTCTTTAAAGTAGAGACACTACATACTGATATACACCTGAACATCAACAGGAGAGGACTCTTTAAAGTAGAGACACTACACACTGATATACACCTGAACATCAGCAGGAGAGGACTCTTTAAAGTAGAGACACTACACACTGATATACACCTGAACATCAGCAGGAGAGGACTCTTTAAAGTAGAGACACTACATACTGATATACACCTGAACATCAGCAGGAGAAGACTCTTTAAAGTAGAGACACTACATACTGATATACACCTGAACATCAGCAGGAGAGGACTCTTTAAAGTAGAGACGCTACATACTGATATACACCTGAACATCAGCAGGAGAGGACTCTTTAAAGTAGAGACTCTACATACTGATATACACCTGAACATCAGCAGGAGAGGACTCTTTAAAGTAGAGACGCTACATACTGATATACACCTGAACATCAGCAGGAGAGGACTCTTTAAAGTAGAGACGCTACATACTGATATACACCTGAACATCAGCAGGAGAGGACTCTTTAAAGTAGAGACACTACATACTGATATACACCTGAACATCAGCAGGAGAGGACTCTTTAAAGTAGAGACACTACATACTGATATACACCTGAACATCAGCAGGAGAGGACTCTTTAAAGTAGAGACGCTACATACTGATATACACCTGAACATCAGCAGGAGAGGACTCTTTAAAGTAGAGACTCTACATACTGATATACACCTGAACATCAGCAGGAGAGGACTCTTTAAAGTAGAGACACTACATACTGATATACACCTGAACATCAACAGGAGAGGACTCTTTAAAGTAGAGACACTACATACTGATATACACCTGAACATCAGCAGGAGAGGACTCTTTAAAGTAGAGACACTACATACTGATATACACCAGAACATCAGCAGGAGAGGACTCTTTAAAGTAGCGACACTACATACTGATGTACACCTGAACATCAGCAGGAGAGGACTCTTTAAAGTAGAGGCACTACATACTGATATACACCTGAACATCAGCAGGAGAGGACTCTTTAAAGTAGAGACACTACATACTGATATACACCTGAACATCAGCAGGAGAGGACTCTTTAAAGTAGAGGCACTACATACTGATATACACCTGAACATCAGCAGGAGAGGACTCTTTAAAGTAGAGGCACTACATACTGATATACACCTGAACATCAGCAGGAGAGGACTCTTTAAAGTAGAGACACTACATACTGATATACACCTGAACATCAGCAGGAGAGGACTCTTTAAAGTAGAGACACTACATACTGATATACACCTGAACATCAGCAGGAGAGGACTCTTTAAAGTAGAGACACTACATACTGATATACACCTGAACATCAGCAGGAGAGGACTCTTTAAAGTAGAGACACTACACACTGATATACACCTGAACATCAGCAGGAGAGGACTCTTTAAAGTAGAGACACTACATACTGATATACACTTGAACATCAGCAGGAGAGGACTCTTTAAAGTAGAGACACTACATACTGATATACACTTGAACATCAGCATATGATCCTTTAAGTCTGGAAATAATAAAGTGTTGTATTTGTTTTAGATTATGTCTGAGTTTTAGAATGATCCTGTTGTAGGATTGAGGCTTATTCCAAAGTAACCAAGCTAACAGCCCTGAAGCTACGTAGACTAGCTAAAGGTTTGTAGTGGTGAGGATGGATTTGAAGGTTGGTATTTAGGAAATGACTGTAGTTAATAAATATTTGTGTGGCACTTAGAGGAGCAGATGCAGGTGTCTGTGGTGAGAGGTGTTTCCTGGGCGTGCTCTGACATGTCAGCTGACTCTCATACCTGCACTGCTGGATTAGTAATGGTGCAGATATCGTGCTATGCAGTGATGGGAATTACGGCTCTTTGAAGGGAGCCGTTCAAAAAAGCGAATTGTTTTTTTAAGTGGCGGCGGAGTACGCTTGGGGAACAAAATCAAGCTTTTTCACTGTTCACATATAGCCGAGTAGATTTATGGCAGGTGGTGAACCAACGATAAAAAGATCGGCTCTCACCACGTACGACTCGGTTCCCTTCGTTCGTACCAAAGAGCCGTTCAAAAGAATCGGATCGCTCATGAATGAAACATCACAAATACCTCATTCACACCAACGCAACTCCGGTTCAAGCTCCGTGCTAGAGCTTTTCAGGTTCAGAACCGGTTCTTCGGTTTAGCTCCGGCTCTTTTCACACCGCCCAGAGTCCGACTGGTTCTGCGTCATTGCGTCATCGTTTGCGTCATGACGTAACCGTTTGCGTGCCTGCTTCATAAAGCCAAACCGCGCGGAAACCCCTCACAGCTCACACCGAGAACAACAACAATGGCCGATTGTGCTCCAGCTTCCTCTGTACCTCTTCGGAAGACCAGATTCCCAGTAGGTAGCTGGTCTCTTCAGTGGACCACTGCTACTTGTTAAGTTTCTCCATCGTTGTGTACAAACTGGATAAAACACCGGCTTCTTGTTGTTGTTCAGGAGTTGATCCCGCCCCTGCCTCGACGTTAGCGTGACGTATGCGGTGCTTTTGCTCCAGCCGGACAATTTGTTGGTGCTTGAAACGAACCGGATTCCGGAGCTAAGGTTGCTCCGCTGCGGTGTGAACAGGAAAACCCGGTGCTTTTCAAGCTCCAGCTCCGAACCGGCCCTGAAACACCGTTGGTGTGAATGAGGTATATGTGTCATGGATTGATGAAACCAAACCACGAGGGCAGGCGGCCTTGTGTCTGTCTTGTGGGTTTGACTGTGGCTCGGGACAGATTCCTGCAGCAGCAGTCAGACTCTCGCCGGTGGTTTGGACGGCTCTGAACTGGAAGGAATGTTGATTCATGTCTCCGTCAGACCAAGTGTTCCTGAAGGCCTCTTCCAGGGAGCTTATCTCATCAGCAAGCAATGTGACTCAATGAATGTGTTTTATATATGTAGCGCTGAGGTAGGGGAACATATTCATCAGAATCAGAATACATTAGTCCCACAGAGGGGAAATGTACAATGTTACAGCAGAAAAAGAGCCAAAGACAGCTTAATGTTACATTTTTTTTAAACTATTTTTCTTTTTGTATTCACTTTTTAATATTTACTTACACTATATTTTTCTGTTTTTCTGTATTATTGTGTTGCACTGTTGGAGAAGCCTGTGACCTAAGATTTACATCGACATAACTGCTCTGTAGCTATGTTCGTATGACAAATAAAGGACCTTGAACCTTGACCTTGACCTAGAAGCATGCATACAAAAATTAAAAGTTATAATGAAATAAAAAGTTACACAATTTACAAAACACACATCCTGTAACAGCTCATTGTGGGGAGGGTGCAATGCCTTGTTGTTATTTTATAATGTATATGTAAAGTTGATCAGAGAAGTCAAATTGACAGTATTGGTTTCACTTTTACGTCACATTTGCTTCCATACATTGCAGTGTGTCATACTGTGTGTAATGCAAATAAGAAGTACCCTAATTAGGGTTTAAGTTGCCTATGGTGTTCTCAAATGGTGTTGTTGAGTTAATTTAG
The DNA here is from genome assembly GCA_028583405.1 of Pogonophryne albipinna. NCBI lineage: Eukaryota > Metazoa > Chordata > Actinopteri > Perciformes > Artedidraconidae > Pogonophryne > Pogonophryne albipinna. The sequence continues at coordinate 86,866 of JAPTMU010000220.1, forward strand.
GCCTTGTTACTGATTCACCAGCACTTACTATGGTATGATGTCACTGTGAATATATCACTTTCCTTGTTGTTCGGAGTTTGATTCTTTATGGTTTTTGCATGTATTGTAAGTCGCTTTGGATAAAAGCCTCAGCTAAATGATATGTAATGTCAAATAGTTGATTCATATTCTGCAAAATGTCAGAAAATTGTGAATAGTTTAACTTTCCCGAACCATTGTGACATCTTCAAGCGCCTTGTTCTGTCCGACCAAAAGTCCAAACTCCAAATATATTTTGTTGACTTTCATATATGATACAGAGGAGTAAGAAATCCCCTCATTTGAGAAGCTGAAACCAGCAAATCCTCGGTACTTATTGATCAGGGAAACAGTTGTTAAAATATGATTAAACCTTACATTCCTTCTTTTTGTGTAACAACCGAGGACTAATGGTTTAACATTCGATCTCTAACTGTGTATGGTAGTAACATGAGGTACATGTCCTTTGTCACAGCAGCACTCTGAAGTCTCAGTAACTGTAAATTGAACTGGTACAGGCAGACTTGCACCCAAAAGCATGAAATTGTAACAGGCTTAATGTTCAGGAGTTTTAGTTTACTGAGTCAGTACATGCAGGAACTGTGTGTGTGTGTGTGTGTGTGTGTGTGTGTGTGTGTGTGTGTGTGTGTGTGTGTGTGTGTGTGTGTGTGTGTGTGTGTGTGTGTGTGTGTGTGTGTGTGTGTGTGTGTGTGTGTGTGTGTGTGTGTGTGTGTGTGTGTGTGTGTGTGTGTGTGTGTGTGTGTGTGTGTGTGTGTGTGTGTGTGTGTGTGTGTGTGTGTGTGTGTGTGTGTGTGTGTGTGTGTGTGTGTGTGTGTGTGTGTGTGTGTGTGTGTGTGTGTGTGTGTGTGTGTGTGTGTGTGTGTGTGTGTGTGTGTGTGTGTGTGTGTGTGTGTGTGTGTGTGTGTTTCTGTGAGCATGTAGCAGCCTCTGTCTCCGTATGAATGTGTGAAAGCAGACTTGTTACGTAAAGGCGCCTTGAGGGCTTGCAAAGACCAGGTACCATTTATCATAAAGCCATCACTCCCCCACTGATTCTTTAGTAGGACTGTTTGACTTCAGTAAAGTGAAACGTTGACACAGCAGAGCTTTTTAAAGAGCCACTTCCTGGACTGGGATCACAGTCTCAAGTTTGGCTGCACATGAAGTCATCCTGCAAGACGCTGCAGCGACCAAACATCATATTGCACATTTCTCTGAATATGACTTGTGGGTCATTCCAGAATCTAATACATTATAATAATCCATGCCCAAAATGCTAAAGCATGCACTTGTTGTGTTAAACATACTTGTCTTGAGACAAAAATGTATATAAAGTTGTAGAAAAAGTAGTTTCAAAATATTATTTAAATGATCAAATAGCTCTCGAACATCCCCTAAAATGGCATTTTTCTATTGTCCCCGCTTCTTGGTGACCAACTTGCATGTCAAATATAACCTTTAAAATAGGGATTTTATTTACTTTTTTTGGTATTATTCTATTGATGTCTCTTGTAATGGTAAAATCAATTTGTTAAATCATAAACATATTTTAAATAACAGTAATTTTGCACAGAAGGTGTGTCCCTCAACATGCGTTCAACCCTGTTACCCAAACCTTTTTAGATTGGCACAGGAAGTGAACAAACTGTAAGTCAGATGACACAGTGGAAGTGACATCAGCAAGCCATGTGCTCGTGCCATGGGTAGACCAAAACTAAGTCCTCTCTTTTATTTTTCATATTTTTACAATCTTTTCAGTCTTAAAAGAGTGTGGCACTCTGACCCACTCAACCCTGTTACTCATATTATCAGAATAAAGCATATTAATTTCAAAGTTATCTTTCTTGCATTAGATATCCAAGTGTGTCCTTGCCTTGACAGTAGCATTACATGCTACATCTAGCAATAACTCCTGAGGTTAAAGCTCTAATTAGCATTGATTTTCAACCCTGTTACTATAATTAGAGTAACAGGGGTAATTCTTCATTGGAAAATATACATTTGATGCCTCGCTGGGCAAATCACTTTTTTTATGGTTTATTATCTGTTTTTCCTAAATACATAAAAAAATTATAAAATAAAAGGTTAATTTTTCAAAAATGTTGGTGTCTAAATTGTCCTCCAATTCTGGAATGACCCTTCTGCTGTGGAGAAAATGAACCTCTGTGCAGTGTTTTGGTGATGAAATGTCAAACGTATGGGACTGTTGTTCATGTAACTGAACACAGCTATGCAGCCCCTTGTGTTGTTTTAAGGCAGAGCTGAAATCTGACCAGCATGGAGACATTAGTGGGTGCACTTCACACACACACACACACACACACACACACACACACACACACACACACACACACACACACACACACACACACACACACACACACATACTAAACAAACTAAGAACTCAACTCCCAATATTAATTGAAATGATAGTCCTTGACAGCGGTCTGTACTACTGTATTAACGTGTCACATGTTCTGAATTGACCAATCAGAATCGAGTATTCAACTAAGACATGTAATAGTAAGATTTAAATGACGCCACTGAGTTCAAATCAAAAGCACCCAAAGGTTCACTCTGTGTCAGCAGTGTCCAAGTTCAGGTGTTGCTAATAATAAGAATAGGATTATCAGAACAAACAGAGTCATTGTCAGGAAATCTTCCCATACTTAGCAGCTCGATTCAATTACCTGTAAATCTGATTGTAGGTCATCAAACGCTATAAAGACAGCGTGTTGTGTTCATAGAACAGGACAGAGCAGCATATCATTCTCCCATTAGCAGCTCTGAGTTTTAGACAGAGAGGGCAAAAGTACACACATCCTTTACTCAAGTAGAAGTACAGATACTCGTGTTTAAAAATACTCTGGTGAAAGTAGAAGTACTGACTAAACTTCTTTACTCAAGTCAAAGTAAAGAGGCTTTGAAATGTACTTCAGTAAAAAGTACCCATAACTAGCAGCTGTTTTAAAGAGTACCTGACCTCCCTTTATATTAATAGAACAATAATGTCATTGTTAGCTAATGAATGTTTCCATGCTGAACAACGGCAACATGACAACGTTTCCATTGGTCCCTCTTCTTTAGAGAAGACCAGGAAATGATGGATACACGGATCGTGTTCAAATCAATAGGCACGCAATGACTCTAAAGAATAATGATCACGCCACCAAACACACATTCAGACTAAAGGAACCAGCTGTTTGGAAAATGAGAGAAGTAGAAAGTACAGGTATTTGAGTTCAACATGTAAGAAGTAGAAAGTACAGGTATTTGTGTTCAACATGTAAGAAGTAGAAAGTACAGGTATTTGAGTTCAACATGTAAGAAGTAGAAAGTACAGGTATTTGGGTTCAACATGTAAGAAGTAGAAAGTACAGGTATTTGAGTTCAACATGTAAGAAGTAGAAAGTACAGGTATTTGTGTTCAACATGTAAGAAGTAGAAAGTACAGGTATTTGGGTTCAACATGTAAGAAGTAGAAAGTACAGGTATTTGTGTTCAACATGTAAGAAGTAGAAAGTACAGGTATTTGGGTTCAACATGTAAGAAGTAGAAAGTACAGGTATTTGTGTTCAACATGTGAGAAGTAGAAAGTACAGGTATTTGAGTTCAACATGTAAGAAGTAGAAAGTACAGGTATTTGTGTTCAACATGTAAGAAGTAGAAAGTACAGGTATTTGTGTTCAACATGTAAGAAGTAGAAAGTACAGGTATTTGTGTTCAACATGTAAGAAGTAGAAAGTACAGGTATTTGTGTTCAACATATAAGAAGTAGAAAGTACAGGTATTTGAGTTCAACATGTAAGAAGTAGAAAGTACAGGTATTTGTGTTCAAAGTGTAAGAAGTAGAAAGTACAGGTATTTGTGTTCAAAGTGTAAGAAGTAGAAAGTACAGGTATTTGTGTTCAAAGTGTAAGAAGTAGACAGTACAGGTATTTGAGTTCAACATGTAAGAAGTAGAAAGTACAGGTATTTGGGTTCAACATGTAAGAAGTAGAAAGTACAGGTATTTGTGTTCAACATATAAGAAGTAGAAAGTACAGGTATTTGAGTTCAACATGTAAGAAGTAGAAAGTACAGGTATTTGTGTTCAACATGTAAGAAGTAGAAAGTACAGGTATTTGGGTTCAACATGTAAGAAGTAGAAAGTACAGGTATTTGTGTTCAAAGTGTAAGAAGTAGAAAGTACAGGTATTTGTGTTCAAAGTGTAAGAAGTAGAAAGTACAGGTATTTGAGTTCAACATGTAAGAAGTATAAAGTACAGGTATTTGTGTTCAACATGTAAGAAGTAGAAAGTACAGGTATTTGGGTTCAACATGTAAGAAGTAGAAAGTACAGGTATTTGGGTTCAACATGTAAGAAGTAGAAAGTACAGGTATTTGGGTTCAACATGTAAGAAGTAGAAAGTACAGGTATTTGAGTTCAACATGTAAGAAGTAGAAAGTACAGGTATTTGGGTTCAACATGTAAGAAGTAGAAAGTACAGGTATTTGTGTTCAACATGTAAGAAGTATAAAGTACAGGTATTTGGGTTCAACATGTAAGAAGTAGAAAGTACAGGTATTTGTGTTCAACATGTAAGAAGTAGAAAGTACAGGTATTTGTGTTCAACATGTAAGAAGTAGAAAGTACAGGTATTTGGGTTCAACATGTAAGAAGTATAAAGTACAGGTATTTGTGTTCAACATGTAAGAAGTATAAAGTACAGGTATTTGTGTTCAACATGTAAGAAGTAGAAAGTACAGGTATTTGTGTTCAACATGTAAGAAGTAGAAAGTACAGGTATTTGGGTTCAACATGTAAGAAGTATAAAGTACAGGTATTTGGGTTCAACATGTAAGAAGTATAAAGTACAGGTATTTGTGTTCAACATGTAAGAAGTATAAAGTACAGGTATTTGGGTTCAACATGTAAGAAGTAGAAAGTACAGGTGTTTGTGTTCAACATGTAAGAAGTAGAAAGTACAGGTATTTGGGTTCAACATGTAAGAAGTAGAAAGTACAGGTATTTGAGTTCAACATGTAAGAAGTAGAAAGTACAGGTATTTGGGTTCAACATGTAAGAAGTAGAAAGTACAGGTATTTGTGTTAGAAATGTAAGAAAAGTAAAAAGTCGTCAGGAAAATAAGTAGTGGAGTAATGTACTGATACCAGAAACATGTACTTAAGTTCAGTAACGAAGTATTTGTACTCCACTAGTTCCCACCTCTGGTTTTAGAAAGCTAACTGTGAGCAATAGTTTTGGACCCAGTTGGTGTTGTGGATTAGGATTTAAATCCGGCCCGGGAGGCTAATCCAAGCACAAACATGACATGAGTGTGACCTTAGCAAAGAGCCAAGTGTGAAAACAAGTTCAGATCAGCTGGTTTAACTAAGACAACTTCCTGCACAGCAGCTCCACATGTGACATGAGGCCAGAGGGTCTCGTGCTTTTGGGAAGGCGATAATTCAATGTGATCAGGCATTGTCTTTCAATAAAACTTCATACATGCCAACCTTTCCAAATCCAAAAGAGGTAGGTTTGCGCGCGGCAAATGTGCACGCCCAAATTAGGTAATCAGAAGAAATGGAACCCTAGTAATTACATGTATAAACCATGTATTTAACATATATTGCATAATTTTATGCATTTTTCAGAAAAAGTGGTAGTTTGGTAAACAGTGACATCAACGACATGTTTGGTCTGTAAAACCCTGCAGGACTCAAATGCCTCGTCTCTGTTCCCACTCATCCAAACTCATTTGGGAGTGATTACCCATCAGCCCCGGGGTAACGCTGCCTTTCCTCGTTACCCCCGGTCTGCACGTTGTTTCTCTTTCAGAAACACAGATGACTGTTTGTATGATGGGATCACAGACACGCTGCAAACGGTGTCCGCCAAAAGTCGAGTCCAGTGTCTATGGAGTGTCATTTTTATTTGTTATAGTTTGGGAAGATTGAAAATCGGTAGGGAAAGTCAGCTAAGTCGGTAGGCGGTAGAAACACGTCAAAAGTGGTAGGGTTGGCCGGTATGAAACTTATAATCCAATATTGAGATGCGCAATCACCTTCTTCTAAATTGAAGCTAACAAACGTGTACTCACTCAAAATCCTCAGGACATTGAACGTTCCTCTCTGTAATGCCCTCGAAGCAGGGATGTTTTGGGGGGTTTTCTCATATTGTATCAATCAACATATACACAAATATTAATGTTATTTCTCTTGTTTTGGCATTTTAAAGTTTAATGTATTTAACTGCTTAAGGCCAGTCCGGATCTTTTTTCAAGATGTTTTACTACCACATCCAATGCTAGCGTTACCTTCGTGTCTGACAGCTTTTATAATAATATCAAACAACAACTTATGGCAGTAATTCACCAGTGCTCTTACGTTTTTAAATGGATGATCGTGTTGTGGCTGCACACTAAAGCGTTATTGTAAGAGGACACTGGAAGAGTTTATGATGAGACTCAGATTCTGCAAATTGGCCGGAGAGCGACAGGAAGTCATTTTCTACCTGCCCCCATCAGACCTTACAATTCATCCACTGTGTGTTTCAGAAAGAGCCAACATTGATCCATTTGTGAACCAACTGTTAGTCTACCTGAGACAATTAGTGGATTCATATCCTCAGCTGACAAGTATCAATAAACTGGGACTGTTATTCAGGTTCAGTCGCTATACTTGTATTTCTCTTGTTTCCATCACATCGTTTTGTAATGATATCTATAATATGTCATGGTCTTTTTCCTGATAGCAGGAGCTTAACGGTATTAACCATTGGGGTCAGGAGAAACTCTGTCTTTTCATATTGCCTTGAAATGTCCCACGGTACTTGTTTCTGTGACCTTCTCATCGGTCCTCTTGTGTATCCCAATATTTCCACACACACTCACGAGGTTCTGATTCAAATTGACACTTCACTGAGAACTGTCGCTTGTATTACTCAAGACTACCAAGCTAGCTCAAGCTAACAAGCTGGGCTAACTAATGGCGCATTTCCACTACAGCGCGGTTTAAGCGTGCCGTGCCCGTTTTTGGTTGCGTTTCCACTAAGGTTAGTTCCGGCTAGCGGGTACTTTTTCATAGTTTTTCTGGCTCGACAAAATCGAGGTTCTTTCCGGGCCAACAACCGGGCTGAGTATGCTAAACTAGTGAGAGAATCGCTGGCAAGGGGGCTACAACTACAACAAAATGAACACATTGTAATACACGTTTCAGAATGATGCCGAAGCTAACGTTGTATATGCTCCGACCGTCCACACTCACAACAACGGCCTACATACGTAAATAAACCAGCGACTGTATTCTCCATGACACAGACAGTCTGTGGTTTGTACTTGTTTAACTTCTGTCTAGTTTCTGAACAGATATGAGGAGCTGTGAGCTCTGAGTGCTAAGAGCTAACGGCTGATGTTGGTTTTGTGTTTCGCATTGAAGATGACGTCACGGCTCCGCCTACACTGCGTTACTATAGTTACTGCCACAGCTACTAAACTGTTGTGGAAACGCAGCATAAAGTGAGTCTGGCCTACCCAGGCCTAACTATACCGTACTAAGCCGAGCGAGGCCCTGCAGTGGAAATGCGCCATAAGTTGCTAGCTGGCTAACCTACTTCTTTGTGTCGCTCAAAGTGGCCATGCTCTTATTCATGCAAAACCTAAAGGCTTAATATAATGTATATGGGTCATTTATAAAGAAATAAACCCATTTACAGTTGTCACGGAGAGGGAAACTAGCTATAGGTAGAATTCTGTGTTTGCACCAGGCTTTAAACATGTTTATTTCTGCTGGAAAAGTTATTATTTGAGCCACCCCTAAACTAAGGTGACCAGATTTTCAAAATTAAAACCGGGGACATTTTGAGTTTTGCGGTCAAAATCTCATTAACATATCCAATTTTCTTCACTGTGAAAGAAAAAAGGGGGACAATTCTGGTTTAATGTAATTCGAACATTTTAACTGTTGGATACAAACAGGAGGACGATAGCTCATATATGAGACTTCAAAGGTCTTTTATTTTGAAACTGTAGATCAGATTGTCCAGATTCTGTCTAAGTGATTAGATGGGGTGTCTTGCTATCACCCTGAAGTGAAATAAGTCTTTGATACTGGATAGTTTTTGTTTTATTCTTATCTAAAAATAGAGGGATGATAGCTCATATATGAGACTACAAAGGTCTTTTATTTTGAAACTCTACATCAGATTGTCCTGATTCTCTCTGAGTGATTAGATGGGGTGTCCTGCTATCACCCTGGAGTGAAATAAGTATTTGATTGACTTCGAATGACTCTTTGATTATGGACAGTTTCCATTAAATAATAATCAAAATATAGATGGACGATAGATCTAATTTAAGATTTTAAACAGCATACATTTTAAATTGTGCTTCAGAAAGTAATGTTATTTTAGGAGTGTTGTGAGATGGTGTCAACATCAATTGAAATTAGTCACCCAGTGGAAATGTCAGATATGTCTTCATAACTGTATACTTACATTTTACATTCACTCAGTTATAATGTGGTAGTCATACATAGTTTGTTTTAAATGATTATTGATCACATTATATCGTAGGCTACATATTTCTTAATTTAAGCTCCAGTATATATGAATATGTTTGGTGTGTTTTTTAGGTATATTTGTTATTGACCGAGTAAACGCTTTTATTTTGAAGGCAGTTTTTACAGGCCTCTACCGTAATGCATAGGATATTCACGCACCGCAATACAATGTGCGGGCTGGCTTGACCGGCACAGTCTGTAGTGTTTACCCAGTGTTTCCTGACATGAAACGTTTTATTTCACGTTGCTAACAGTTTTTAACGTATATTAAAAAACGGGGACATTTCCGGGGACAGTTTCAACCGGGGATAGGGCAATACAAACGGGGACTGTCCCCGGAAAACGGGGACGTCTGGTCACCCTACCCTAAACGGCCACTTGTTGAACTGAAGACGATCTTCAAAATCTTCCCATTCAATGCTGACAGTTTTTCGGGCTAACCTTATCTGTAACCCCCCCCCCCCCCCACCACTGTAGTTTTTTTCTAAACTGGCAACTTAGTGGACATTGAATAAGATGAACTAGTCTTCCCAGAAAACCTACTTTTACACTCTTATCTCTTGGTGTTTCACTCATTTAACATTCTAGTCAGAGTCCCTTAATAAGTGTCCAGGAGTAAATACAGAACTCTACTTTAAGCACTTCCTGGAAAGCTGCTTCCCTTCATGGAAAGAATCACAGAGGTCTCTTTGTTAATGACTTTTCCATTACAAGTTGTTTTAAAGTCACCATAATGAGATGTGTGTGTGTGTGCGTGTGCGTGCGTGCGTGTGGTGCGTGCGCAAAGGAGAGTAGAAGATTTGCAGACATGGCTGTTTCAAACAGTTGAGTAGAAATATAAATATGTTGTTAGCTGCTCCTCGATCACATCCCATAATGCTCCACAAAAGAAGGACTGAAGGGCAGTCTGCACATATACAGGACAGGAGAATATTGCAAATATTATGACACGTTTAATACATATTAGAGCTTACAGTACAGTACTGAGGAGTACTCATGATAACTATGGATAATACTAAGAACTAATAACTCCTATTGGTTTTGTAGTTTTCATTTTACACACTTTTGTATTTAACTTTTTGGGCACTTTAAACCGGTCAATCTGTCCATTTGGTTGGCAAACTATTATAGAGTGACATCAATGTCTTCACTGTTCAATTTTCTGAAATGCAACTTCCTGTTACTCATCAGCAGAAATACACCAATACCAATTTGCCTACAAGCTCAAATTAGCCAATTAATTAACTTCTGCTTAACACATGATGTGAGAGCTAACAACTGGCCTTTTATTACAAATACAAGAACTCCTATTGGGTGTGTAGTTTTTATTTCTTACACTTTCATAGTTAACTTTTAGGGCACTGTATTTGGTTTACAAACTGTTAAAGAAATAAATGTTTTATGTCTTTGAACACAATTTTCTGAAATGCAACTTCCTGTTACTCATCAGCAGGAAATACACCAATACCAATTTGTCGTTAAAAAGTGAAATAAGCCAATTAATTAACTTCTGCTTAACATATCATGTGATAGCTATAATAGTTATAGGTGTCTACTGTTAACATGTAGCTACCTCCAGGGAAAACTTAGGCGTTCTAGTTATTTTTCTGTTGTTTATTTACTTTTTTGGCGATCTTTCAATGCTTCGCTTTTTAACTATGCCTAAATCAGACCTCTATTTTAATTCCAGGCTTCCTGACAAAGGTTTCTGCCAGCCGTACCGAGGCATTGCCTGCGCTCGCTTCATTGGAAACCAGAGCATCTATGTGGAGTCTCTTCAGATGCAGGGGGAGAGTGAAAACCGCATCACAGGTAAAAAAAAAAATCACCATTTTGAGTTCACATATTGCACGATTATCAATACAAATGTAATACAAAAGATGTTCCAGTGGGGCTGGTTAATTTCCCAAAAAGTGAAAGTGATCTTGATTGGTTCAGTGTTAGACTTACCAACTAGTTCTTGTTCAGTACGCCACATGTGCGCCTCTGGCATATTCCAATGGCCACTCTTATTTAAAGGTCACCTAATATGCAAAATCCACTTCTCCATGTCTCTTCTACATCAACATGTGTCCCCTCTTCTTCATGTCTCTTCTACATCAACATGTGTCCCCTCTTCTCCATGTCTCTTCTACATCAACATGTGTCCCCTCTTCTTCATGTCTCTTCTACATCAACATGTGTCCCCTCTTCTTCATGTCTCTTCTACATCAACATGTGTCCCCTCTTCTTCATGTCTCTTCTACATCAACATGTGTCCCCTCTTCTTCATGTCTCTTCTACATCAACATGTGTCCCCTCTTCTTCATGTCTCTTCTACATCAACATGTGTCCCCTCTTCTTCATGTCTCTTCTACATCAACATGTGTCCCCTCTTCTTCATGTCTCTTCTACATCAACGTGTGTCCCCTCTTCTTCATGTCTCTTCAACATCAACATGTGTCCCCTCTTCTTCATGTCTCTTCTACATCAACATGTGTCCCCTCTGTGTAAAGAGACTCTGAAAGTTTCAGGAACAAAGATTCTCTCTCTTTTTGATCCATTTCTATAAAAACCTGTCTGAAAATGAGCTGATCAGATTTTGGCCACTTTATGATGTCATAACGATTTTTTTGGCTTGTGTAACCATTAGCCAATCACCAACCAAGGTACCCCACACCTTGCACATCTTGCATTTCTGGTTGGATACTAACTGCATTTCATTGGCTTGTACCTGTACTTTGCACTATGACAATAAAGTTGAATCTAATATGCCAACAATTCAGTGTATTTTTAGCGTAACAATTATCAATACTAATGTAATAAAAAAGATTTTCCTTTTTCCTAGCTGCCTTCACTATGATTGGCACCTCCACGCACCTATCGGATCAGTGCTCCATGTTTGCCATCCCGTCCTTCTGTTACTACGTGTTCCCGCTGTGTGACGAGGGGTCCCGGACCCCTCGCAGGCGGCAGCTCTGCAGGGATGAGTGCGAGGCCCTGGAGAACGACCTGTGCTACACGGAGTACACCATCGCCCGCTCCAACCCCATGATCCTGATGCAGATGGAGCTTCCCAACTGCCCCCTGCTGCCTCGAGCCGGCACCTCGGAGGCCGCCTCCTGTATGAGGATAGGAGTGCCTCAGGACAAACTGGGTCCATGTAGGTTGATACTGCAGCATGCTCACAAATTACACATATGGATGTATGATACGTGTCGTGGCGTTTTAATCCGTTTCTACATTTAATATCCACTTTCCTCTATCGGGGGTTGTGGGTTATGACGCGCTTCCAAACAAACTTTGCGGAAATCGTTGTAGCGTTGGATCACATCAGATGTATTCTTTGATCCAGGCGGCATACAAACATGAAGACAAACTTCCTCGCTTCTAAGTCACTAAAAGTTCTCCTTATCAAAAAAGAACAAAAATAACATTATTATTATTATTAATATGAAGACTTTTTTTTGTTGAATATATATATATATGAAATTTGATTTGCATCACAGCAGCTCCATGTGTAACATCAACAGACACATATCAAGACACAACACATGAAAAACAAACGACAAACATTTAACATAACAGCACAATCACTGAGAGGAAACTAGTATGCTAGTATGCAGTACTGTAGAATAGACAAAATGCGACCGGAAACAACCAATTACAAGTGTGTGTGTGGTGTTAACAAATAATGAATGGATAATGGATATATATAACTATAAACACAGGCTACCACAGCATTTTGGCTCCTACAATACTCTTAATACTCCCTGTCCGCTCCCCAGATAATCCCACAGACCACAGCTGCTATAACGACAGTGGAGACGAGTACAGAGGCACGGTCAGCGTCACGAAGTCGGGTCATCACTGCCAGCCGTGGAGCGCTCAGTACCCTCACAGCCACCACCTCTCCCAGGAGCACCCTGAACTCTGGGGGAGTCACAACTTCTGCCGTAACCCGGGGGGGGGCATGCAGGCGCCCTGGTGCTTCACCCTGGACCCCCAGGTCAGGGTGGACCTGTGCGACATCGAGCCCTGCAGTAAGTACTGCGATGCATGAAATAAGATAAAGATAAGATGGACCTCTATTGATCTCCATAGGGAAAGGTTTCACACAGATAATGAAATCAAAATAAGAAAAAACATGTATAATATACTAATAGTTACTTAACATTATCAGGTTGTTTTAAATTAAGGAACGTTTTGATGAAGAATACTGTCCTAATAAAGGACAAAAACAGTGAAAATGATCTTGATTGGTTCAGTGTTGACATACCAACTAGTTTTTGTTCACTAGGCCACATGTGTGCCTCTCTCATGCAAGTCTCATATGGCAACAATTCAGTGTATTGTTGCAATGGGATGTATTAACTTTTAACGTGTTGGTCTCATGTCTAAATGAGCACCTGAGTTACTTTTACCTAACAGTAAACATTTCTGACCAATGAGAGTAGACTGTAGATGTCCTTCGGGTACAGGCACACCAAGTGTCTATCATACAAGCATCACTGAAGTAGCGAAAATCATAAGGAAATAAAACAGAAGATGAACTAAAAACAAAACTGCCGCTGAGGCACCAATCTTACGCAGGGGAAATAATCCAAGTTCAGCCAAGAATACCCTTTCTGTAAATGTATTTCCATGATCCAACAATCCAACATAGTGTATAAAGAACATTGAACGATTTCCCTTTTCTTGTCCTGCAGCCTTACCTATAGTAACACCAGGTGCCAACAACTACATTAAAAATAAAAGCATAAACAATTACTTATAATAAACATTGATACATTTAATATGAACAAAATCAGCAAGAAAATAAATGTGACCATTGCATAACATAAATCAATATATAGCTCCAACAATCACAAATCAGAGAACCCTCTATTGTCTGTCTTTCTGCAGATTCTCCGGAGAGCCCCAGGAAGGAGATCTTGTTTATTCTCATCCCTGCCATCGCCATCCCATTGGTCATCGCTTGCCTCTTCTTTCTGGTTTGTTTGTGTCGCAATAAACAAAAGGAATCAACGGACACTCTCCTCCGCGGACAGCTGAGCGGATCACCGAGTCCCGACATGGAGCTTTCCCAGCTCGCTCAGCAGAAACACCAGGTAACACACAGCAGATGATCATGGGGGGAACCTCATGTATTCTTTCTGATGTACGGATGTTCTCAGTTCTGACGTGAGCACTGTGCAATGTTTGGATGTCTGATAACGTTATTTTTACATTACCTTAAAGGTCTCCTATCATGCAAAATGCACTTTTTGATGTATTTTATACATAAATATGTGTCCCCGGTGTGTCAGGGAACTCACGCAGCATCAGAAAACAAAACCCTCTCTCTTTTCCTCTGTACCCACTTCTCTACGGCAGTGTTTCTCAAACTTTTTCATACCAAGGACCACTTAACCAATAAAAAAACACTCGCGGACCACCTAACTCCACAAATATCCAAAAACACATCGTTTTTTACAAATCGCCTGAAAATTGTACAAACAAGTGGCCACATGTGTGATGAAGGTGTTTATTTGGGCTATATCATGCAATCGAAAGTGAAACTTAAGCTCGTTCCATTGCGGAGATATTCCCGCGAGAGTGCGAAAAACTTAAATAAATGTATTTATTTCAAATGTGAAATTTTACCAATATACTCACGGACCACTAGGGGGCGCTCACGGACCACCAGTGGTCCGCGGACCACACTTTGAGAAGCACTGCTCTACGGGGCTACAACGGAGCTGATCCAGATTTGCTTACGGCAATATCAGAAACGTTGCTATCAGAAACAATGCCCGACTGTTTTGGAAGTAATATGGTCTTTGTTTACATTAGCAAGCATCGCTAACACTCAGAGCTAACCTGTACTGGAGAGAGTATGTGTAAAAAAGCAGGAATTGTTTGGTATTTTGAGCAAAACACTTCATAGACATGTTTTTCATACATTTGTATATATCTGAGACCTATAATATATGCCTAAAAATAGCATGATAGGAGATCTTTAAGAAGCACCTGACTATCAAACTGTTGAACATTAGATTTTATTGTTTGCCGTACATTTTGATGACATGTCGTTTCTTTATTGCTTTGTGGTTTCAGGCCAAGCTGCGGGAGATCAACATGTCCGCAGTGCGCTTCACGGAGGAGCTGGGCGAGGATCGGTTCGGGAAGGTTTACAAAGGTCACATGTATGGCACCGTCCCTGGAGAGCAGACCCAGGTGGTGGCCGTCAAAACGCTGAAGGACAAGGTGGATGCCACTCTCTGTGAGGAGTTTCGCCACGAAGCCATGATCCGCTTCCACATACAGCACCAGAATGTGGTCTGTTTGCTGGGCGTTGTCACCAAAGAGCAGCCGATGAACATGGTGTTCACATATTCAGGGCTTGGAGACCTGCATGAGTATCTGGTGGTCCGCTCGCCCAACTCAGACGTGGGCAGCTCAGACGACGACAGGACAGTGAAGTCCACGCTGGAGCAGGCAGACTTCCTTCACATCATCACCCAGGTTGCTGCAGGAATGGAGTATCTTTCCAGTCAGCAGATAGTCCATAAAGACCTGGCTGCAAGAAACATTCTGGTCTTTGACAAACTGAGCGTCAAGATCCTGGATTTGGGTCTAATCAGAGACGTCTACTCTGCTGATTACTACAACCTCATGGGGACAAACCCTTTCCCCATTCGTTGGATGGCCCCAGAAGCTATTATGTACGGAAAGTTGTCCACCGACTCGGACATCTGGTCTTACGGTGTCCTGCTGTGGGAGACGTTCAGTTATGGTCTGCAGCCGCACTGTGGCTACTCCAACCAGGATGTGATCGAGATGGTGCGCAGCCACCAGCTCCTGCCCTGTCCGGATGACTGCCCGTCCTGGATCTACACCCTGATGCTGGAGTGTTGGAGTGAATTCCCAGCGAGAAGGCCTCGCTTCAAGGACATCCACACACGTCTGCGCTCCTGGGAAAACCTCTCCAACTATAACAGCTCTGCTCAGACTTCTGGCACCAGCAACACAACGCAGACCAGCTCTCTGAGCACCAGCCCTGTGAGCAACATCAGCATGAGCACAGCGAACGCATCGCGCTACACCAGCCCTAAGAAGAGCATGCCTTTCCACCAGCCACAATTCATGCCCATGAAGGGTCCAATGCATCGGCCAATGGTTCCCCAGCAGCTCTACATCCCTGTCAATGGATATCACCCCATGCCAGCTTACCCATACATGCAGAACTTTTACCCCATGCAGATGCCAATGCCCATTCCCCACCAGCAGATGCACCACCAGCCACAGATGGTGAGCAAACCTGGGTCTCACCACAGTGGCAGTGGATCCACGTCAACAGGATATGTCACCACCGCACCCTCCAACACCTCCGTCACAGAGAGAGCGGCTCTGCTGAACGAGGACTCCAAGACCAACGACGAGGACTTGGCCAACATGGCGCCCCAGGAAGAGTTGGACCAAAACAAGGACTCGTTAGTGCCTGAAACCGAGCTGCTGGGCGACAGTGACCCCACACAGACTGACGAACTGGTGATACACTTGTCAGACACTTAAGCGTGGAGCTCTCTGAAGAAGAGAAGAGCGGAAATATCCTGTGAGCTCTGCTTGCCAAATATTCAATAAGCAGCATGAAGTGAAGTGAGCAGTTTGGCAGTGACTGAATGTTTTTTATACATTTCTTTGACAGTACTGATGCATTTGTGTGTGTCAGGTTTGCACCCGTCAAACTAACGTGTCAACAACGAAGCAAAATCATACAATCTTTTTCTATATTGTTGATATTCAGAGGAATTTATGTACTTGCCGTTGCTGTGCAACACAGAACATTTTCTTACTCACAACTACTTCATGGGCGCCTTGATCTTTGCCTTATCTGATGCACATGTTGCTGCGTGTTTCACTCGCCAGAAAGGCCATTCACTGAGAGGCCGTAAGGGCAAACTAATGCTACAACACCGCCCCTCCCACCTCAGATAGCACACTCCTCTATCAAGCATCTATCCCTACAAGAAGGAACAGGAAGTGAGATGATTAATCCCACACACTTTCAATACCAGTTGTGATGTAGTGGTGACTAAAGGACCATTTTTTTGTTTTTTTAGGTTATTATTCTATGTTTTTTGGGATCATAGTAAACTGAATGTATAATTAATAGACATGCTAGCGGAGAAAACTATCTTTGGGTAACCTTGGTCATAGTTATACTCACTGGGATGTATTAAGGAATTGACCTCCATCAAACAAAACAACGAATAAGAAACAAGAATCTTTTTTTTTTTCAAAGTTCCCTCATGACTCCTTTCCCACAGGCTTGATTCTTTTAACATCAACTTTGATAACCAAACAAATTGTACAGATTTGTAATTTATGTACTTTTGGTTTTGGACATTTTATTTGTTTATAATTGTTCTACTATGCCTGGTGTTCGTACATCGTCCTTTTCACCACATGTTTGCTTTGTAGTTCTTTGCTTACCATATAATGTGTACATCCATGAACGGGGTATCCAATAAAGTCTCATACATCAAACTGTGTATTTCCCAGGAAGTAGTGTCACTAAATGATCCTTTGTCACAATGTCCAGAGAGTCTAACATATGGTGCACTGAGCAGTGAAGTTACATTAAGCCAACAGATATACTTTGTAGTGAAGAAACACTTGTATTGCTAAAACTAATAAAAAAAACCTTAAAGGGGACCTATCATGCAAAATGCACTTTTTGATGTCTTTTCTACATAAACATGTGTCCCCGGTGTGTCGGGGAACTCACGCAGCATCAGAAAATAAAACCCTCTCTCTTTTCCTCCGTACCCAAATCTCTAAAAACGGGGGAACAACGGAGCTGATCCAGATTTGCGTCCGATATGACGCCATATGGGCAATGCAGACCCACAGCACTATCAGAAACGTTGCTATCAGAAACAATGCCCGACTGTTTTGGACGTAACATGGTCGGTGTTTACATTAGCATCGCTAACACTCAGAGCTAACCTGTACTGGAGAGCATGTGTGTGAAGAAGCAGGAAATAAAAAGGAACTCACCTTGTGGTATAGAGAGAAAGCCTTTGAGCTCCAGACTGTTTCAGAGAGAATCCTTGATAATCCATGATATGGCGTTTCATCACAGCAATATCTGCCCGTAGAATCTCCCGCATGAGCAGGCATAAGCTCCGCCCCTCTTTTTTTATCAATTTTTCTTTTACCCAAAATCAGCACCTTTGAAACAGGAAGTGAAATAGAGCGATATGAGGCATGGCTAGAATGGGTGATCTGTTTGGTATTTTGAGCAAAACACTTCATAGACATGTTTTTTATATATTTTTATATATCTGAGACCTATGCTATTGCCTAAAAATAACATGATGGGTGACCTTTAAAGATCACAGACTGTAGTTTTTAGTTGGGATTTACAAATGCGTAATTGGTTTGTTGAGATACATGTGACTCTACTTAACAACAGCTAAGTATGTGATGCATATTATTTATGTTTGTCACTGTAAAAACTGACATAAATATGATCTGAAGCTGCAGCAGTACGGTTTTGGTCAAGTACTCGTTGGCTACCAGATGTCAGGAGAAGAAGTCAAAGTTTAAACTTTATTTGTGCCTTTTTTTTGTATCTGATTATGTTCTCTTTCTCCAACTCAATCAGCTGACTTACAATCTTTCAGCTATATGAATTTGAGACAAGACGATGTCAAATGACCCAAAAGACTCCTCTCATATTTCCTATTGTGCCCTATTTCAACTATATTAATGTGATTACTTGTTAAGCTTCTTTCCAATCAGTCTATGTCCCATAAAAGAACCAACTCAAATCCTTTGAGGAAGACCATGGATTGTGATTGAAATCTCTGTAAAAAGATAGATTTGGATCACAAGTTAATTTTTTTGGTTAAACTTCTCAAAGCCTGTTAAGAATGAACTCTTCCTGTGGCTATTTAAGGTAAAATGCGGCATGCTCACTTAAGCCAGAACCTGTAAAACACACATATTGGGGTTTGCAAATAATTATTGTAAAATTGTTCTTTGTGCAGATATATGAGAGGCTGCACAGTAAATAGTGAGTCAGGATGGCATTACAGGAGATCTACTCTTTGTCTTGGAAGTTCACAGGTACATGACCAACAGCAGAAGAATGCAAGAACTCACCAACAAGCCATTAAGTCTGGGCAACCCGCCTCTTGTCTTTTCAATCATTTGCAAGTGTGTAAAAGCAGACTCCAGAGCCTGACATAATGAAACGTTCCTGACCTTTCTGCCATTCACACTGCCTCACTATTAAAGAGTGTGAGGTGACAAGCTGGACTCTTCCCTGGACAGGAAGGATGGGACATTTTATTTTTGTCCACGTTAGACAAAGCCCTCAAAAACTCTGAACCGTGCAGATTGAATTTTCCAAAAAACATCTTCTAAGACTGCATAAAAACAAAGAATGGAAGTTAGATCAATGTCACCCTTTCCTCAGGAAGCAAGAACATTTTAGGAACACTTTTAAAACAGTATATCCATATCAAAGCTCTGCGATGACAAGTGGAGAAATTCCAGAAGAGTTTCTGAGGCCAACCGATCATGATGTTCAGTTTCTAGTTCACAGCCTCAGATTATCGACCAACCAAAGTGTAACAACGCCTGCTGGTTGGACAATTATTATTACCACATGTAGTCTAATGTTGTGTAATGCAGCGCTGTTCAAACACACATTTTGCTGAGGTGAAATTTGCCAAAATACTTCATACATGAGGCAGAATTCAGGTGAAATGTACAAAATGCACAGGAAAGTGTCTGTATTTGACAGGGTTCAGCCATAAAATACATGGTATTTTATGAGTTTGATAAGATAGATTCAAGTGTTTTCTCTTTATTAGTTTGATGTGGATTTTCCCCCTACATTTCCCCTATGTTTTAAAGAAGTTTAGGGCATCTTTAAGAGGGTTAGCAGCGCTGGTTTTTCTCCTGCATGGGCTCATGTAATGATGTCTTGACCTACTGTATTGCCTCGTGAGACTATAAAGTGACTAAGTACAATAAAATGGATGGCTGGAAAAAGAGGTGATCAAATTCAAACAGGCATGTGAACTTCTCTAGAACACAGAGGTTCAGGAATGCAGCAGCCATCTTAACTCTGAAGGTACAGGAGGAATCAAAAGTGCAGAAGCTGTCCAACAGCGCTCTCTACAGGTGAGATGCAGTGTGAGCAGGTGAGGTGATGCAACACCTTTACTGTTCATGTGCAACAGTGGGATGGTCACTTCTGCAGCATTACGTCTAGTTTGCACACATGCACCAAAAATATATATTGAAAAATTACGATGCATTGTATATTGAATTGGTGAAATTGTATCAGATAATTTCTGCATTTTGTGACTTTTAAAACTTTTTATTTGTTTAACTGTCTACTATTGAGCTTAGTTGTCTTTGTAATTATGTTCTTATTTTATTACAGAAGGCAGTTCTGCTTTTCTATTTGCACCTTTTACATGTTTTAATGTTTCCCCACTTTATCACTTTTCAAAACTTGTAAAAGTAGAAGTACCAGAGTGTAGGAATACTCTGTTGCAGTTAAAGTCCTCAAAATGTTACTCAAGTAAAAGTAGAAAAGTATTATCATCAAAATATAGTGAAAGACAGTAAAAGTAGTCATTGTGCAGATTGGTCCATTTCAGAATAATATACATGATATGTTTTATAATGATTGATCATTAAAGTGTTCTCAAAGCTGGTAAAGGTGCAGCTAGTTTGAATGACTTTGTATACTGCAGGGTAGCTTGTGAATTTACTCCATGGGTGGAACTAAAGTCTGATTCAACACTTGATTATATTTCACATCATTCATCCAAATCTGTAAAGTAACTAAAGGTATTGAATACATGTACTGGAGTAAAAGTACACTATTTACCTCTGAATTGTAGTGGAGTAGAAGTACAAAGTAGCATAAAAGTAGTACTTAAGTACAGTTTGAAAAGTAGTACTTAGTTACTTCCCACCACTGACAATAATACATTTGGTTGACTTCATAAACAATCTGACTAGATTACTGTATCTAACTACAGATTTACTGTAAATAAGTTAAACATTTGCATAATTAAGACACTTTGCAACCTTGTGTATAAAGGTGCTTATTATCTGTAAGTAGTGTATAACCATTAAATATCTATTATATTTCGTAATCGTGAAATACCTTGTAATGTGTGATAAACTGACGCACTTAAAAGCCCCACCACTTTATAGATGACGACCGACATTTTATTCACGACTTCTGTTGAAGCCGACAGTCATTGGCTGATGTCTGAACATGCTGCATTCTGATTGGCTGCAGTCGCTGTCACTCAATCTCACACTGCCAATGCACTTAACCACTGACCTACTAACACAGATACATGTGAGTCAGTAGCCACCTTGAGAGGGAAAAGCCCACGGAGGAGAGCCAGGTACTTCACAACTTGTAGGATTTCATCGACATTGTATTTTAGCAGATGGAGAACGTACACTTCACTGCTCCTGACAACTGACCAGACTCCAACCAAGGTAACAAAAAAAGTCTTTATTTAAATGGTGAACATGAACGCAACCTTTCTTACTTCCAGCTTTCTACGGGATGGTGTTGTGTTTACGTGTTGGGAAAAACGTGGAGAATCACAGCGACGCTCAAACTAGCTTAATTTTTTATTTCTTGCGTAATTTAAATTCAGAAATAGCCACGTTGATATTCACACTACACGTCAAACCAAGCTCAAGTTAATCGAGCTAATGTGTAGTATCCCGGTTATTACTGTACTGTATTTTTCGCATGTGTATTATCTATTAAAATAGGCATAATGGCCTTTAAATGCAACATGTATTATCAGTATTGTGGCACGTAGGCCTATTGGATTGCGACACAGTGTTGTAATCCTCCTAAATGTGGCACTGACGTTATCAAAGCCGTGTTGTTTTGGCACTGTTAGTTATTTTTAATTCATTGTTCTGCACTATAAAGTCTCCTCACGTTGGAGGACTTTTCAGGGCGTAGATAGAGCTTCTGCAGCCGGCTGTGTCATGAGGGAGCTCGGCCAGGATGTCAACAGTGAATGGGTTACATTGTACCAGCATGTTACACAGCCATCACCTTCAATATCACAGTCCTTTATTCGTTACACACAGGGGAAATGCACATTGTTACAGCAGTATAGACAGACGAATCATATAACACACTATTACAAAAATAGGTATTCAAGATGCAAGGCTTTTATTGTCATTTGCATACAGTGTAGTTATGACAATGAAAATCGTAGGTCAACAGTGCAACAACAATACAACAGATAATAGTGCAAGTAATGCATATTTGAAATACAATAAAAGTATGCATTCAGGGAAAGTAAGTAAGCAGTATTTATAGAATCAAATAAGTGTAACATTGCAAACACTGTCTGCTAGCTTGTTGATTGCAGTGGTGAATAACAATGCAATTACATAATATACATATTCTCGTTGGGATGTATATAAGTAGCAGGCATGTATAATATCTCACACCTGTTGTATTTGAACTTAAAAGGGGAGAACACACCCTGTGTTATTGCCACATCATTGCATAATGTCTGCAGCCAGAGAAAGTGCTGGCAGTGTTACACCAGTACATCCATGTGTTTCACGGACACAATGACAGGGACAATAGGACGGGATGACGGTCCGGTTTATCCCCTCCGCACGCTGCATGCACCCGGACCCGGTCTGAACCGACGGTGAACCCCCGCCCAAGGCCCCAAACCGAGCTCACGCTGCGGTAATATTACCACCCATTTTTGTCACGTGGGCTCCACATTTAGTATTGATGTCATATGTTGGCTCGTTAGGAAAAAGATCCCTGCATAACCCACAGTGGAGAGTCACACTATCTCAACATTTCGCCAACATCTGGACATGGTTTGCTCTGAGAAAATAGACAAAGAAAAGACTGGCTGTTTCTTGCTTTTTTTAAATGGGAAGATCAGGCATGAAGAATTTCACAGTTCAAATTGAAGGCTATTAAAAGAGCAGAGGTGGAAGAAGATTTTATACTGGAGTTAAAGTAGAAATACTTAACTGTAGAGATGGAGTACACAGATCTTGTACTTGAGTAAAAGTACCAGAGTGTAGGAATACTCTGTTACAGTAAAAGTCCTGCATTCAAAATGTTATTCAAGTAAAAGTAGAAAAGTATTCTCATCAAAATATAGTGAAAGTAGCGACAGTAAAAGTAGTCATTGTGCAGATTGGTCCATTTCAGAATAATATATATGATATGTTTTATAATGATTGATCATGAAAGTGTTCTCAAAGCTGGTAAAGGTGCAGCTAGTTTGAATGACTTTGTAGACTGCAGGGTAGCTGGTGGATTTACTCCAGGTGGAACTAAAGTCTGATTTAACACTTGATTAAATTTCACATCATTCATCCACATCTGTAAAGTAACTACAGGTATTAAATACATGTAGTGGAGGAAAAGTACACCATTTACCTCTGAACTGTAGTGGAGTAGAAGTACACAGTAGCATAAAATGGAAATACTCAAGTAAAGTAGTACAAGTACCTCAAAATGGTACAGAACTTGAGTAAATGTACATCGTTACTTCCCACCTGTGCTAGACTAAGTGGGCTTGTTTGGGATCCTGTTTAATCGGATTACGAAAAGTTAGCAGGCTTAATCATTGACTTCCTAAATGTTGACCCAGGCCTAAGTCAGTATATATGGGACATGTCTCCACACCCTGAGCTTCATTTCTAATATTAACTTTATTTCTATAAGCCGAACACTTTCTGCAGCTGACACACTTAACATTAGTCATGTTTGAGGGTGTTAGCAGGAGTGTGTGTTGTGCAGGCCTCATGTTACAGGCGGCTGTGTGTGTGTGTGTGTGTGTGTGTGTGTGTGTGTGTGTGTGTGTGTGTGTGTGTGTGTGTGTGTGTGTGTGTGTGTGTGTGTGTGTGTGTGTGTGTGTGTGTGTGTGTGTGTGTGTGTGTGTGTGTGTGTGTGTGTGTGTGTGTGTGTGTGTGTGTGTGTGTGTGTGTGTGTGTGTGTGTGTGTTCCAGCTCGCTCCAGGCCATGTGTTCTCATTACAGCTGTCTGTAGCCCTTTGTTCCTTCTTCTCTGGATGTATGCAGAACAGGACATGTTGCCTTTTTAAACTAACGGCACTATGACTTGTAGCTTAAGCGCAATAAATCATAATTACAAAGCAAAAATGAAATTTGATACTAATGAATCATCTAAAACATGAACATCGACTCATAACATTACAAATATATCTATAATTAATCTGATTGTATTAAAGGAAATACATTACTTTAGAGTATTGTTTATTTGAACATGAAACTTTTGACATCTAGAACTTCTCTCCTTTTCTGTCATTCCACAGATTTCCTCAACTCAAGTGGATTCGTCCAATGTAGCAGTAACTAATGCTGCATTCAAGCATTATGGTGTACAGTTGAAGACCTATGAGCACATTAGCCAACAGTTAAAATATGCAATCAATCAAGCAAGAGGTGGACAGCGAGGTCTACAGTGGAGACGATGCTCTGGTCCTGGCGAACGGAGACGTGATGGGCCACAAAATCTCTGGCATTCCCTTCAAAACTTCCTGTCGCAGGAAAAGAGAGTTCATCCCAGAGGAGAAGAAGGACACCATGTACTGGGAGAGGCGCCGCAAAAACAACGAAGCGGCCAAGCGCTCCAGGGAGAAGCGGCGCATCAACGACATGGTGCTGGAGAACAAGCTGATGGCCCTGGGAGAGGAAAACACCTCCCTGAAGGCCGAGCTGCTGTCCCTGAAGCTGAAGTTCGGCCTGGTGAGTCTGGCAGCGTATTCCCAAGAAGTCCAGAACTTATCCAGCTCCAGCAATATCAACGTCTACCAGGAAGTAGTCCCACCCAGCGCCAGCCAAAGTTCTTCCAGCAGGGTTTTGGAGCCTCTTCACTTGCGCAGCAGCTGCATATCGGTCATCAAACATTCACCTCACATGCCCGAGACTCAAGGGGTCAAGCAAGAACCAGCAGAGAACGCACAAGAGAGAAGAAGCCCCTACGAACTGTACAGAAACTACATCACCAGCCCTCTTTCTGGAGTCTATCCGCAGGTCGCCGCCTTCCTACATCTCACCCGATCCTCCAGCAACTCCCCCAGGAGCTCAGAAGATGGCGCTGTTAGTAAATCATCCGACGGAGAGGATGAGCAACAGGTCCCCAAAGGTTTAACGCCGTCTGCAGCCGACCCACGAAGCGTCATCGTCTCCACACACAAAGTGCCGGATGCCAGTTCGTCAGCTTTGCCCCACAAGCTGCGGATCAAAGCCAGAAGCATCCAGATTAAAGTGGAGGCCGTCAACCCGGAGTACCCTGTCGCAGTCTCAGAAGAAGGAGGATTCTCCACTCAGCCGTCCCCCTGCCCTCTTTCTCTCCAGGTCACCAACATGCAGCACTGGAACCAGCAACCGTGGCACAGAAGCAGCTCAGACACACTGCAAAACAAACCCATCGCGGAGGTTAAAGACCGCTCCTATGCACCCTCAGAGGACTTGTATCTGAGACATGGTCCCCCCTATCTGCCTGCTCTGAAAAGACTGATCCAAGCACAGCACTCTGGGTCTCTGACGGACTCGAGCAGAAGCACAGAGTCGATGTCGAAAGGCTGTTCCTCTGCATGACCGTAGTGTCTTTTATACTTCCCACTGTACTTGCTGTTGCACTGTGTGGTTAAACAAGGTTTGGATATGTGGTGATTTTCAAATGTTGGAGCACAATGTAAGGTTGATAGATTAAAAACACATTGAGGAGGGGAGGAGCTACCTGTACTGTAATGTCACATTCAAATATAATGTAGGCCTAGAATAGCACACCGTTATTCATTTCATCAGTACCAAAAATTCCGACTTACTCTTCTATATTCATACAAATACTGCTTTCATTCACCTTTTCCAGAACACTGCCACGACCTGATCCGTACCGGAGACAAGATTTGTTCTGTGCATTAACGCATTCTTGGTACTTTTTGTCACCGCTATCATTTTACGGCAATTTTGATCTAGTGCTGATATCATAAGGTTCTATGTTTGTATTTGTAACATAAAAAAACCATCCAAGTTCATATAAAAACAAAGGTTTTTGTTGAATATTGTATATGTACAAAACACCACTTTCAAAAATAACAAATGCTAATAATAATAATGAACACGTAAAAACTGACAAGACATTGATTATATAAATTACATTTAAAAACATATATAATATCGATATGAGGGCATTAAAGTCGACAAAAGAGAAAGAAATAATTTAATTTACAATCTAATGGTCCCCTTAAATTTGATATGAAAAAGTATCTTAGGTTCAAATAAGTAATTTTTCATCGTTGAATGACCTTCCCAATTACTTTATTCAACCAGCTTTTCTTTGATAATATATTACGAAACAAGCTCCATATTTTAGGCATTCTTTACCAAAACAACTGAAAAAGTATTTATATAATAAGGAAAAATCTTAAATGTCAGAACAAGTCAAACCAAAGACAGCATTATTTTATAGAAATCCCAGAAAACTGCCGTAATTCCCACCATTTTGTTCAGATAACCATCATTGGAAGTGGCGGCTTATTCCCACAAATCAGGTTTCAGGTACGGATCGGGAAGCACCAACCACTCTCTGTGTCAATGAAACGCAACACTTCCTTCTAACTCATTACCTCAAAGTATCTGGAAGGCTTTAATGGTGAAAAATCGGTTGAGTTTTAGCGAGTGGCTTGATCAGGAATCTAAAAAACGTCATGTTAAAGTGACTGGGATGAGTTGATATGACCTGACTCTTCTTTAGTCAGTGTAATGTGCCTAAAGGAAACCAAGCATTGACAGTCTAACAAAACATAGGATATTACGTTTACCTGCCACTATTTGAGAAGTTACAGAATCATTTACCAAAGGCTAATTGACTTCTATAACTGGGTCTGCCTTTCACTATAATGGAGGTATAAGTCCCCGTTAGCGCTCTGCTTTGCTTTAAAGCTGTTTCAAATGAGGTATTATGGTTACTGGATCCATCTGTGTTCTGGTGTGGTGCCAGGTCTACTTACCTCTGCTTTGAGGGAATATCCTGCCATGCTTTTTTCTATTGGTTTGTAATTATCTGCACAATTTCCAAGACGTTCCCTAAAAGAAATGTTGTAATTTGATACTCATTATGGGGGAAAGAGATGGACTATGATTCAAATTAAGTGCATATGAACACCCGAACACCTGAACATGCAAAGCTGCGGATTTTGTAAACAAACCAACCCAATTAAATGTCGTTTGTTTTTAGTAGAGGACACCCTATTTCCCCTAGAATTGGTACCAAACGCAACGTTCTTTTAGGGAGCTTTCTAACAATCAGGACCCTAAATGCTGCCTTTCTGTTCTCTCTCCTCCTGGTTGACCAATCAGATCTTGGATATGTTGCACTCCATTGTCTCTGCTGTAGTTTTTGAATATGCATAACAAGAAGTTACACACCTGGGCTTTTACCTAAGCGTTTTTAAAAGGCTCTGTTGCACTGTTTGCCAAATCGCTTTTTTCTTTTTTAGCGGATTCATTTTGTAAACCTAACAGGTGGTTTAAACTGAGACTGTGTTTGAAACTGGCTGGAGATTTGTGATTCTGACTGAGCTGAGAACTGAATGACTGAATAAGCACAATGTATCCTCAATCAATTGACATCTGTTTTATCAAAGAGTGTCCAGAGATTCAGTGTGTTATCCGCTCGATTGAATGCATTTAGTCATTTTGCTATTTGGTGGTGATACAAACGAACCTCCTGACCTTCTCTGTTGTTCAAGTGCATTCCGTATTTTAGTTTCTAAAGAAATGCCCTACTGAATCTCCCAGTAAAAGATCATCACGATGCAGATGAAGTCCAGTTCTGTATCTGCACACTTTTCTCAAGGTTTATTGTAACGGTGAGTTTTGTTCACAATAAATGTCTAATCACTGAATCGAGTATTCTTTTTTCTGTGTATTCTTTTAGACGATCAGTTCTTTTAAAAGGAAATGTAGGTAGAAAATACCAAGAGGAAATATTCCAATACATCACGGCTCCTCCAAAACACAATATATTCAAGACATAACTAATAAATGAGGAAGTGAATTAGTGCAAGAGGCTTATGGTGCAAGTACAATGCAGGGATAAGGACTTAATAAACTATATGTGAAGATAAAACAGAATGTATCATTTTATATTGTAGAGTAAATTAAAACACTGTTTATTGTAATAATATACATATAAACGTGGTCTGTGAACAGATGAGAAACTTCACAGAGCCAGTGGTGGAAAGTAAGTATTCACACAAGTACTGTATTCAAGTTCATATTTGAGGTAACAGTGCCAGATTTAGCTTTGAGCTCATTTCCATCCGCAGTCCCTCACATACAACATTTAAGAAGATTACAGAGCAAAAACTAAATACATGATATGCAAAAAGAGCAAGCGCAGCATACACAAGTATTTATGACATGGTAATACAATACAGCAGCAACGACATATAACGTGCAAGAGGAGATACCCCTGTATTAAAGTGCATTTAGCGGTGATTGCACTTCTGTTTGTTTCTCATCCATTCTTTGAGTTGACCTTTGAAGCTTTTGAGAGTGGGACAATCCCGTATCTCAGTTGGGAGGCTATTCCACAAAGAGCTGCCTTTAATGGAGAGGACATTTTGTCCAAAAGTGGTCCGTCTGCGGTGAACTTCAGTCTCCTCTGGTTTCTGCAGCGTCCAGTGTGTTTTCTGTGGATTAATTCCCCTAAGGGGGGGGGGGGGGGGGGGGCAGTCCATGTAAACATTTATAAATAAAGCACATACTTTTAAAAGACTTAAAATTGTCAAAGCTCAAGACATTTTGTTTTTCAAGGATGGTACAGTGGTGGTATGAATAAGGCTTTCTGTCAAACACCTTGATAGCTCTCTTAAACTTCTACTCCACTCCATTTTGTAAGCAAATGTTGTACTTTATTTATTCAGATTTTGACCCACCAAACTTTAAAATAAGATTATTTGGTATAGATAAAATATACTATATTAACATTCAAGATATCAAGATGTTCTGTTCAAAATATATTTCACCATCCAGCTTCTTAAATAGGAAGATGTGCTGCTTTTGCTTTAAAATATTCAAATATATTTTCTGCAAACAGTACTTTTACTCCTAATACTTAAAGTACATTTTCTTCAGAGTATTTAAATACTGTAACTTAAGTAACATTCTCCATGCAGTACTATACTTGACATTTAGTATTTTCACAGTGCTGTATTAGTACTCCAGTAAAGAATCTGAATACTTTTCCCCCCTCTGCACGTATGCAATACTTGAACTTGTAATTAGATATAAGTGTGTGGTCTAGATATTTACCATAGATATTCTTACTCAAATCCCTTACAAAATACATACATGTGATTAACCTAATCTTATAATTTGAAATGCATTTCTTCCTTTATTCAGCCGTTTTTCACCATGCTACAGACTCCCTGTCACGTGACGCCACCACGTGACTGTGTCAAAGTTGAAAGTCAAATACAACACTGCAGCTCTTCTTCAGCATGGCGGTGCAAGCAGGACACCGAGCACTGCTGCAAGGTGTGTACCGGCTGGTAGGAGCCTCCTCCGGCTGCAGAACACATGTCTGCTCCGGTACCGGGTGGCTCTCTTCTCTACCGGGGACACGACACTACAGCTCGGACCCGAAGGAGGACCTCCTAGTGAGGCATCTGGAGGGAGAGGACTCCGGTAAGTCCGCTCACAGAGTCACTCTGCCCGGTCCAATGTAAATGCTAAATCCCGTTAAGAGTTACAGCAAACGGTATTAGTAACCGACGGTGAAACGGTTTTTAGAGCCACAATGAGCCACGAAGGAGCCATTCCGGTGTCTGACAGCAAAGTAGAGTGTACGTGATGACGTCATCTTTGTACGTCACAGGCAGCCAAACATTCACAAACAAAATCAGAATCAGAAAACCTTTATTCGTCCCACAGAGTGGACATTTACATATTTTACAGAAAGTATAGAGTCAAACATAGCTTAATATTAATTAAGCATAGAAATATAAGATAAATGGAGGAGTTACAATATTTACAATTTACAGATTTATTACAGAAGATGAATTGAATTGTAAGTGTAACTAAGTGGGGTGCCAGCAATAATATAATATGAATGAAGCGGTTTATACTGTATATATATTTCACATAAGTATTATTGGACATAACAAGTAGTATTGCACAACACAGGTGTTATAGTCTTTGTTGTTGTATGTGTGGTGGGGGTCTACCAGGGGCTGTGGTGGTTTTAGAGGCTGACAGCTACAGGAAGGAAGGACAAAGACAAAAAACCATATAATGTCTTTTAAATATTCCAATGAACTGAAAGGTTCAGGTGCATACACACAAAATACATAAATAAACCAAAACAAGACAAACCGGACAAGACAATAACATATCATTTTATTTTTTTTAGCTTGAGGGCTTTATGGTCGAAATAACCCACACCAAAAAGTTTTATAAATATTTTCTAAAACTTCTCTGCCTCTTCATAGTCCCATTAATAGACCACTTTCCCTCAATGGGAACTAAGTGTACATTTGGGAAACATATCGATGTCTCTGTGAGCTTTAAATGAGCAGATATGGTCTAAAAATGTGTTTTATTGACGTCTTCATTTATGATGCTTTGATCCAAGGCAACTTACAATAAGTGATATCGACTATGAAGAACTCAAAATAGCAAACGGCCTGCTGGTACAAAAAAAGAGAATTCCTTGATTTGGTCCTTTTTCTTTTGACGACATGCTACTCTGTGTTTACCTCTGTTTGTTATTGTTTATCAGTGTGATGTCACTCTGTCTTTCAGGTATTGTTGTCGTTGGGATAAATCGACCAAAAGCAAAAAATGCCATAAGCAAGAATCTGGTCAATATGGTATGTATTGCTCTTTAACAGTTTACTAATGTAACATATACTTTTTCTCTGCAAACAGAATCTACCTACGGGTACAAATAAATAACCTGAACCTGATATATATTTAACCAAGATCTAATGGATTAACCAAGAGGCTTTTACTTTTAAATCTTGTGTTAAATGTTTTTTGTTCTGCGTTCCTGACCTGTTGAATCAGTCGTACAACTTGTGTGTGTGTGTGTGTGTGTGTGTGTGTGTGTGTGTGTGTGTGTGTGTGTGTGTGTGTGTGTGTGTGTGTGTGTGTGTGTGTGTGTGTGTGTGTGTGTGTGTGTGTGTGTGTGTGTGTGTGTGTGTGTGTGTGTGTGTGTGTGTGTGTGTGTGTGTGTGTGTGTGTGTGTGTGTGTGTGTGTGTGTGTGTGTGTGTGTGTGTGTGTGTGTGTGTGTGTGTGTGTGTGTGTGTGTGTGTGTGTGTGGCGCCCAGAGAAGCTTGAGTTAAGTTAGATCCCAAGGTTTTTTCTGTTCTCTTGCATTACTTGTGATTACTTTGCATCAATATGCTCAAGTTTATCGGTGCTTTTGTTTGTTAATACAGTGGGTTTCACATTGAAATCCTCAGACCATTTGAGACTGTATCTGTTGCTTTGGTCTTCCAGATGCTTGAGGCTGTGGAGGATATCAGGAAGAATAACAAGGTGCGCAGCGTCATCATCTGCAGTCTGGTTCCTGGGATCTTTTGTGCAGGTACACTCTTTGTTTATTGCATCGGACGGCTTTATGACCTGACTCTAAGTAATCTAGGGGATATTATTCTGACCCTTGGACCAAGTACAGGGAATTGTGTCTTCCTGTTTTTGCACATAGTGATGGTCCGCCCTTCATGCCTCTCTCTGATCTCTGTGTGCAGGTGCAGATCTGAAGGAGAGGGCCAAGATGCAGCAGAGTGAAGTGGGACCGTTTGTGTCCAAAGCCAGAGCGCTGATCACAGAGCTGGGTACGGACCACAGAGGAGGATGTGTTCAGTGAACTGGGATGTTCATACCACACTTTATAATTCAGTAATAATGGCGTTTTTTGAGTTGCAGATCTTACAGAATTTTCGTATCATGTTTCAATTTAAAGTTTTTATTTAGCTAATTTTAATGTTTGATATTTGTATTTTGTGCCTCGACTGTGACATGTCTCCATGCTTTAATGTTCAAAAAGCTCTTTATTGTTCTCATACTGCCTGTGCTGCAGCACCTCTTTTCACCCTCCGTCTGAAACCAGAGCCCAGTCTGCTCTGATTGGTTAGAAATAGAAATGAACAAGCTTTCCTTAATTTTTCACACAAGTCGTTACAGCTCAGAGCAGACTAATTCAACTTGATTTCATAGGGAGTACCTTGATTATTAATAAGGAACTATAATGCACTTTAGTGATCATGTTTTAAGCACTTTCCATCTCAACTTCCAAAAAGCTGGAAACACATCACAGTTTGGATTTTAAAGTTTGGGCACTTCAGGGGAACATTTGGATCAAATATTGATGTAAATGAAACTAAGCCCAAGTGAAACAGGAGTTAGTCTTACAAATTGTCACTAGTTAATTTCATTGTTTCTTCCTGTCATTCCTTTCTAAATCAAAACCTTGCCATAGCCCTTTAGTTGGTTAAATGTGTGGGTGATTTACTGTATTTTCTCTTACAGGTAACCTGCCAGTCCCAACGATCGCTGCGATCGATGGAGCCGCCTTAGGAGGAGGCTTGGAAATGGCGCTTGCCTGTGACATCAGAATAACCTGTAAGACTCAATGGAACTCATTTCTCTCTGTTCAGATGAGTGCCTCTGGTCCGTGTGCAAAACACTGTCGATTGTGATCAATCAAAACAAGCGTATGATTGACTTGTCAGACAGTAGAGTCAGCTACTGTGAGCATGCATGTTATTTAACTGTTACTGAAAAATATTAATTCATCTAATAGTTTTTTTGTCATTGTATATAGCAACAGATTATCCAATCCAACTTTAAGTATATAGCACATTTAAAAATAACATATAAAAAGCAGCATGAATACATTTAGACAAAACAACAACGAGACAATAAAACCATACTTATAGCTACAGGCTGAAAAACTCATACGTGTTACATATTATGTGCGAGTGCTAATTCTTCACTTTGTTCCCTCTAGCTAATACTGCGAAATTGGGTCTGGTTGAGACCAAGCTTGCGATTATTCCTGGAGCAGGTAAGACTGGATTCTCTTTATTTCCTAATTTCCAGTAAACCACTTTCTGTTGTCTGCACCAACTACCCTTCATGGGCTGCAACGAGTGAGAGATATTTTTTAAAACGTTGGGATTTAGAAACAATTTAAAAAGAGAATGCATGATTATATGTTTTCTTAATGTGCCATGAGGCCTGCTATAGATATTATAACTTAAAGGTCACCTATCATGCTATTTTTAGGCAATAGCGTAGGTCTCAGATATATACAAATATATAGAAAACATGTCTATGAAGTGTTTTGCTCAAAATACCAAACCGATCACCCGTTCTAGCCATGCCTCATATCCCTCTCTTTCACTTCCTGTTTCAAAAGTGCTGATTTGGGGTATAAAGCTTTACATTTTTTTTAACAAATTGATAAAAAAAGTAAAAAGGAGGGGTCTGAGCTCATGCGGGACCCGGCAGCTACTGTCTAAACCAGGGGTGTCAAACTCAATTTCATTGCGGGCCACATTAGAATTATGGTTGCACTCAAAGGGCCGGTGGTAACTTTAAGACTATATAAATATGCATAGATAAATATATATAATATAATGTATTATTTAACAATATTTCCTCTGCATTGGATTATTATCTGATAGGGTAATAACTTAACTACGTCTGAAAGCAGAAGTCTAGGGCAAATAATTGAAAGTAATTATTTCAAGTCTCTTCAGTGCCTTCTCACAAAACGAGATGCATTGTGGGACATGTAGTTTATGGGCAACGTGCTCCTGTAAAGCGGCACGTAACCTTATAATAAACTTATTATATTCTTTGCAAGCTCTTGTGGGCCACATACAATGAGGTGGCGGGCCGGATTTGGCCCCCGGGCCTTGAGTTTGACACCCCTGGTCTAAACTAAATGCTGCCGTGATGAAACGCCATATCATGGATTATCAAGGATTCTCTCTGAAACAGTCTGGAGCTCAAAGGCTTTCTCTCTTGCCGGTTATACCACAAGGTGAGTTCCTTTTTACTTCCTGCTTCTTCACACACATGCTCTCCAGTACAGGTTAGCTCTGAGTGTTAGCGATGCTAATGTAAACACCGACCATATTACGTCCAAAACAGTCGGGCATTGTTTCTGATAGCAACGTTTCTGATAGGGCCGTGGGTCCACATTTCAGATATTACGTCATATCGGACGCAAATCTGGATCAGCTCCGTTGTTCCCCGTTTTTAGAGATTTGGGTACGGAGGAAAAGAGAGAGGGTTTTATTTTCTGACGCTGCGTGAGTTCCCTGACGCACCGGGGATACATGTTTATGTATAAAAGACATCAAGAAGTGCATTTTGCCTGATAGGTCCTCTTTAAGGCCAAAGTCTAACAAAGGGATTGTTCCTTCAGGATGAATGATTTACAGGAACTCATGTCGGCTGTATTTCTCTTCTGTTTCTTTTACATTTCTTATAGGGCTGCTCGATTATGGCAAAAATCATAATCTCGATTATTTGGGTCAATAATTGATATCACGATTATTAAAACGATTATCCATTTACTTTGAAAACATCAATTTATTGGAGAAAAAAATGTGAACAGTATGTTTTTAACAGTTGATTACCCTGAACTTTACGTAAATTCAACTGAAAAACCAATACAAAAAAAGTAATAATAACAAAAAAAAAATCGTTTTATTTCGATTACGTTGTTTTCGTAATCGTTGCACGCCATAATCGTAATTGCGATTAACATACGATTAATTGAGCAGCCCTAATTTCTTATATTTAAGGCATTTTTGTTGAAGAGTGACAGCACACACCGTTCTTTTGTCAGACTTGAAACAGACATATTGAAACATAGCAGGCCAACCCGATAATCTTATATGCTATAAAAACGGTTGTGCAATACCACCGATTATAATATTCACTTTTGTACTGATTTATGGTACCTCATGCACTTTTATAATGCTGCAACTCATTGTTATACATTCTTCTTTCATGGATTTGTGCTTTTTTTAAATGATTATTATTGCATTTAACAGGGTTCTTCTTACGGTCATTCAAAACCTGGAAAAGTCATGGAAATTCAAAAAGCTAATTCCAGGCCCTGGAAAAGTTTTGGAAAAGTCATGGAAATGTAACTAAAGTTGCATCAAATATAATTTATATTTTATCTAATCGTAATACTATAATGATAATAAATACTGTATCGTAGTAATGAAACGTGTGAGGTGTTTTGCTGGTGAGAGATTTGAGTTGCTTTAGATAGGCACATGTTTCATATGCAGACCATGTTAAAATATCAAATGTTCAGTGGTACCGCTGAGAAAGAGTAATTTCTTTGGTCATGGAAAATGAGGTAAAGGTCATGGAAAAGTCATTGAAAATCATTGGTGAAAAAGTGTATGAACCCTGATTTAACCTTTTTATCTGCACTGTCCCTTTGCTGTGACACTGTAAATGTCCCGACTGTGGGACAAATATACGATTTCTGATTTCCATTCTACAATGGTTTGGCATATCTTTTATTTTTAGAGGTGATTTTGGGCTACAGTGTTTGTTGTGGGAACTAGTTTTTCTGATCCCCTGTCTGTCCCATGCAGGCGGGACGCAGCGTCTCCCCCGGGCCATCGGGGTCTCTCTGGCGAAGGAGCTGATCTTCGCGGCGCGGGTGGTGGACGGAGCCGAGGCGTGTCGTCTGGGCCTCGCCAATCACTCTGTGGAGCAGAACAAGGTGGGAGACGCCGCCTACCTGAGGGCTCTGGAGCTGGCTCGCGAGATCAACCCTCAGGTAACACAAGAGAACATCTCTGACCTCTTTACCAAGGAATTATAATAATAATAAATAGTAGGGATGTAACGATATATCGAATATCGCGGTAAATAAATGTCTCAATACCGTCGTGAGACTGACAAGATCTACCGCGATTTAAACATTTTTTTTCAAATATTTTGTTTTTTTAAACCTTTATTTAACCAGGTGGTCCCATTGAGATCATCAATCTCTTTTTCAAGGGAGACCTGTCCAACATGGCAGCAAGTAGGTTACAACATGAACATAAAACAACAGAACACAAAAGGACATGGTATTTACAGGGCTACATGTACACACTTAGAGACATTGACAAGTACCAACAGTATATGTATATCTCGCCCTGTCAATAAGCCTCACCTTCTTGGCAACAACTGTAGTGTTTTTGAAGTGGTGGAGAGACAATGCACAGTTTGACCCACTGCTGTCACCCATGGCCAAAGCATATCTCTCTGTCCCAGCAACATCAGCACCAAGCAAGAGAGTTGTTTCCACAGCAGGAGATATTGCAAACGCCCAAACATCCCAGCTTCTACCTGGAAATGTGGACATGCTCATATTCCTAAAAGATAACCTTGATGACGCTGAGTGAGAGAGTTAGAGTTGAGTTACTTGAAAAACTAAAGTGAAACTTGAGTTATTCTATTGCAGGGTCTGATTATTATATTGTTGACACTTTAAAATACTACTATCTACTAAAATGCTGTACAAAGCAGATTGATTATTTAATAAAGAAAAAAAAAAAGTAAATCTCGTACCGTGGACTTATTATCGCGATATTATCGTACTGTGAGTTTTTGGTATCGTTACATCCCTAATAAATAGTAGTTATTTTTTACTGATGCCTGGGAAGCACATGACAGTTATCTACTGGTGATGAATGCGTGGATTATACACAGAGGGAATAACAAAATGCTAATTTGGGGATGAATGTCATGACGAAATACTCACATTTGATCGATTTTAGGTACGGAATAATATTCTACTTC
This sequence comes from Pogonophryne albipinna, assembly GCA_028583405.1. NCBI lineage: Eukaryota > Metazoa > Chordata > Actinopteri > Perciformes > Artedidraconidae > Pogonophryne > Pogonophryne albipinna. Next base: position 123,320 of record JAPTMU010000220.1, read on the forward strand.
AAAACAATTGACACTTACATCAAACACAGCAATTTATAAAACCTTTTGACCTTTTTAAAAAGTCACTTTCTTTGTAATTTGGTTCCTCAGGGTCCAATTGCAGTAAGGATGGCAAAACTGGCGATCAACCAGGGGATAGAGGTAAGTCTCAGAGGTCTCTTATTACTTCTACTTTGACTCTTTTAGGGTTTCATCATCACATGGCCTGAACATATTTATTGAATTGGTTGTGCTAAAATACGTTGAGCATACAAATAGCTTTGTACTTGGTATTTAAGTATAGCTTGTTGTGTTTATTGTAAGACCTTAGAAAGTCAGCGGGCTCTTTGCAGGAACAGTCATGCATGTTAAAGCTCTGTTGTGAAAATGAAGCCAAAGCATTGGGGAATCCTGTAAATCTCCCCCTACCTGCAGCCACCCTGCCATGTTACTCCCCCCCCCCCCCCTACCCTTTTTAATATTATGTCGTAATAATCTCACCTCATTCTTTTCGGAGCCCGAGTTAAAAACTGAAGACGTGAGAAGAAAAGAATACTATTGAGCTGCAGTGTGAACATTCACTAAGAGATGCCACTCTCTTTCAGGTGGATTTATTAACAGGTCTCGCCATTGAAGAAGCATGCTACGCCCAGGTGAGTAATACACAATAATGTACCATGCTGTATTCATTTGGTTGGCAGCCTCACTCTGCATCGGCCAATCGGCTCGCTACACCCTAACTGAAAACACACACACACATACATTTTTTTTTTTATTCTGTCACAAAATAAAATCCCACCTGTTAAGCTTGTACCCAGGTCTTAAAATAAAAAATATAATAATGACATGAGGATATTTCGAACTTATGCAGCAACACTTACAATGGTTTGTCTTATTTGAAGCAAAATCGTCACTTTTCCTGTCCATCAACAGGACTGGGCCTTCCAGAGAGGAGCTGTCATTTGTTGAAATGTGTTGTATTCTACTGTCAGGAGCTTTTTGTATTTAGTGTACCGTCATCAGTATAAAATATAAAAAAACTGAGTGCAGGGTCTCTCCCAGAATTGGAAAAAATGCTTCAGAGCTGCGTTTTTGTCGTACTTACACGTGTGTTGTCTTTCAGGTGATCCCCACTAAAGACCGTCTGGAGGGTCTGGCTGCCTTCAGGGAGAAGAGGCGTCCTCAATTCCAGGGCGAGTGAAGCCTCTCTGCCTCCAGAACGAACCCAAAGTGCTGCATCCAGATCTCCTCCTACTCCACTGCTTCCAACACATTTATGGGTGAACCTGTCAGCACATTAGCCTGTGCAGGACCCAGAGACTGCCTCAGGGGTCCTTCAGGGGCCCCTCCTGGTTCCTGATCCATGGCTCAGGTGTAACGCTGGGTGTGTCCAATACAACCAGGCAAACTAACCAATCATTGGCCCCTGCTCACAAAACTTACCTAACTAATCCAAAACATGACTGCATACGGTTATTCCTCTGTGCACTGTGATGGGCAGGTGGTCCCTAATCTCTCTGACTACTGAACCAATTAAAGAGCCATTTACATTTCTAGGTTATAGATTTTTTTTACTTAAATAGAAATGTATAACTGTTTGCAATGTTTGGATTTCTTTAGTGCCTGTTGCTGTAGTAACAAAAAACCCAGTGTGACCCATGATGCATTGGCTGAAAATGAAAGGTGAATATATATCACTGACACATGGGCCTAGTGTGTAGTACTAATGAGTTGGTTAGAAATAATTCAGATGATCGGTTAAATAATTAAAACTTAGCTATCAGTCTGTGACAGAAACCCGAAATGTTGGTTATCCTAAATATGACACATGATACTACTTTGGAAAAGAAGTACGATTAAAAAGCTCCAGGTCCACCGACACACTGTGAGGTGTCAAGCTGCTCTTTCAGTGGAATGGATGCTTGTACTGAAATAAGCTAGTAAGTGGACCTTGAGATTTTTTCCCCAAGACATATTTTAGATTCTTGTTATTTTAAGAGCCAACTTCTTTTATCAAAGTGTCGATGAATCAGCCTCTGTGTAGATGATATCATGTGATGTAAATAAAACTTGTGTCACACTGAAATCATTCTCATTTGTGTGTTTTTGAGCAACATAATGACATGAGATTGACAACACATTATTTTGGGACTACTTGTGATTTGAATCCCTCACATTAAATACAGATAGAAGATGGTGGAAACGGATAACTGAGCACTGTTAAAGCAATACAATTACGGATGTTTAATTATAAGGGATGTCGATTTAGTATTGAAGTTCAAGCCTGAATCGTAAGTTCATTTTTTGAAGTAGAAAAAGAATATTGTGTTTTAAATGTCCTTCACACAGAGGTCAATGTTTCCCCAGCTCACATCATCCTTAACCTCAAATCAACACACACACACACACACACACACACACACACTCTGATAACACTTAATGCATCAATAATTATAAAACATATATCATTCTGAAATGGACCAATCTGCACAATGACTACTGTTGGTCATTTTGGTTGGTATTGGTATTTTTCTACTTTTACTTGAGTAACATTTTGAATGCAGGACTTTTAGTTGTAACAGAGTATTCCTACACTCTGGTACTTCTACATTTACTCAAGTACAAGCTCCGAGTACTTCTTCCACTTCTGTCCACAATGTATTCTTGCACCTTCATAAAATTGGGAGACTATGGGCGTAGAGAATATGCTCCAGGAATAATCGCCATCTGTTCTCTTGTGCTGTGTAGATTAACCCTTATCCATGTTCTGTAGTGGTTCAGCTGTGTCCTTAAAGTTGAGGTGAAACCAGTGAAACGTTTGATTTCCTTTTGGAGATTTGTTGGAAAATCAATCATACAACAATTTCCGGTTATACAGAGGCTGAAGTCTAATCATGTATGAGACTGGTTTGTCCAAACTCCAGACCTTCTGTCCTGACGTGGAAATCATTTTATGCAGCATTTCCATATAATCATCAGAGTTTATAGTGTGTACTGTATAAACATACATGTACGCATGCAATTATGTATGCATTGATCGATACTGCGTATGCAAACCTGAATTGATTTTTGTTTCGTGAGATGGATCATAATTCTCATAATCAATTCATCCAATGCATGTAGGATGAAAGATAGCCAGCCAACGAGGCACTTCAAATGCATTTCTGTTTTAAGGAAAATAATGCGTCTTCTCTCGGGCTGCAGTGCTGATGGCAGGTCGGGGTTATGATACATAATATGGTGTGTGTGTGTGTGTGTGAGTGTGTGTGTGTGTGAGCCGACTGTTGAGGCCCTGGCCGGCGGTTGCGTGCAGGCGGGCCCTGTGGCTTTGTGCTGCTGCTGCACACAACCTGACTTCAGGCTGCACATCACCACTGTGGCTGGCCTCCTTCCGGCAGATGTCCCAGCACTAAGCCGGGGGGAATCCCACCACAAGTCAAAGTTGCGTAAAGAAAGACCGGTTCCCCAATACTTGGAGGCCAGAACCCCAGCCGCTTCTCATGGGAAACGTCCGAGGTGTAACTGAAAAGGCAATCCTTCGCAGAATGAAGTTTGTCTGTTTTTGAAGGAACCGTTTCTGTTACCGCAGGTCAGCCCTGTCTGGGACATGCACAGTTTCAGTTTGAACTCTTTCTCAACGGGGTTGCTTTGGATCGAAAACAGAAATGGAGCTGATCCCAAACAGGATATACTGTATATTTTGGAGCACGCACGTTGTTGTACAAACTACTTTAACATAGAGAGAAGTGCGTTATTCTCAGTGATGCGTAAAAACCTCACATTCATTGACCCAGCTCCACATTTAGACATGACAGTTAGACAGTGAGCCTGCATTCATTTCATATATTATATTACACCTGTGCTTCACCTAATGGGACATGTACAAATGCGTTCAGTAAAAAAAAGGCCTTTTGTTTTGGCCTAGAGGTAGAAATCTCAGTCAAGTATGTCAAACCTGGAGAAATAAACCACAAACATGTATCATTAGATTAAACTCAATGGACTTTGATAAAGCGCTTGCGCGAAGCAGTTTTATTTCATCCATTAACACACACACATTCCTACAGAGGCTAGCACACAAGCTAGCCTCACATTAGCATTCCCACACACACATACACTCTTGTCTATTCCATCAGGAGCAAATGTGTCTTGTACAAGGACACTTCGACCGCAGGACTTGGGGATTGAACCTTAAACCTGAGCATTTTATTTATATGTTTGCGGTAAATTGGCCCTTTAACCCTTTAACTGCCGGACCAAGAAAAAAAGCTATGGAAAAATTATTTTTTTGCATTTTCTTATCAAATGGGCCACAAATAAACACAAACAAATTATTATTTTTTTGACTGACCACACAGTTTTGTTTTTATGAGCCTCTACCAAATGGTCGAGCTGGCCTTCTATGGTAAAAGTACATTTTAACAATCATCATATACAGTACAGTATTTGTACGCATCAAACTCAAATAAAACACAAACTCAATTACATTTGTTTCTTTTATGGAAAATGAGCAATATATACAACCAGATATATTCATAAAAGATAATAAATGATAATTGTGAGAAAAAAAAAATGGAAAAAAGTCATGTTAAGTGTTTTTCATGATAAAAGAAGGACTTGCTCATCTTACTGTAGATGCTGAATTGGCCTAACAGGAAACCACTGGCCTAACAGCAAATGTCTATATCCTGTGTTGGCCTAACTTGCTCATCTGTGTGCAATTTTGGGCTGAATGCCATGCATGAAATGTGCTAAATAAATGATTATCACTCTTTCACTCTGAGACTCACAAGGCAGTACTGGATTTAGTAATATTACCAGGAATCTAGCCATTTATTTACCATATTTTATTGGAAAACATCTCTGAAACTCTGAAAAAGTCATATTGCTAGCTCACCATAAAAGGCCAATTCGACCGATTGGTTGAGCATATTTTCAAAAAAATAATTACACCCTTGTTAAAACTTTTTGTGCATCAAGTTATCTAATTATGTTCAGTCAGTGCCCTGACACTAAAATATGTCAAAAAGGATATGGTTGCCTTACCAAAAAGAGTGATTTCTTCAGCAGTGATTTTTAGCATTGCCAACTTTCTCAGTTGAAGCTAGCTGAAGGGCTTCTGTTCGAACCACAGTGACATCTAGAGGTTGTTTTGTGCATAACATGTCAACCAAAGGGTAGAGCTGGCTGAATCAGATGGAGTTCAACTTTTTTTTTTTTTTTTTCAACAAGATATCAAGACACAAAATGTGCTCTACCAAATGGTGGTGCTGGCAGTTAAATGGTTAACGCTGCTGCATAAGAGGTTTACCTGAGTAGGAAAAACAACAACATTTTTGACAGGTTGTAGCTTTAAAATAGTACATTCATTGCTTTGTTGTAATAACGTGTTATTCAAATGTTTAATAAAAGCTAATGAGTTCCTCACTTTCCAATAAGCAACACAACAAAAATGAGTAAGTCATCTCCAATTATTTTCCAATCATTAAGAAAGTGTGTCATTATAAATACTGAGGTCCAGATGAGCTGCATTTTGCCAGAAGGTCAGAGGTCAGATGGTCTATCTGATGAACTAAAGAGCTCAATTACAAAGCATGTGTCATGACCGGAGAGATGTTTTACAAGTATACAATCCCATATATATCTCATATCTTTTCTATAAAGCATCCGTAAGGGCGGGCTTATTACATACACTCTTTGGTTTTCTAGAAACAGTGATGCAGACCACATGAAATATGATGCTCCTACATGAGTGATGCAAAACTAGTACATTGGAATTCAACAAGCAAAACCAAAGAGGTGCAGCAATGCTAAACATTGTTTTCATATTCAGAATACATAAAAAAAAAATGAAGGCTACTAGTCATGTGACATTCAGAATAAACCAGGCATAACAAAAACATTGGCACATTTTTGGGATTTTACATCCAATTCATTTATTATCACATTGTTGCCAGTTAAATGCTGCTTTACTTTAAGTCGGTGGCTTGGACAATATCCCAGATTTGGGTAACATTTCATTTTAATTGCTCTCCATAGGTAACACACGAATGTATCTACAGGGGATTTAAAAAGGGTAAAGAGTGCTTCAATTATTCAACCTTAAACATGTTATTAAAACGAAATAAAAGGAGACAATGTGGCCAAAGTTTTTTACTTGTTTGTAGTGTGTTTTGAGGTCAGTTTTTCGCCATGTTGCATATTTTAAAGATTATGTAATACTGTAGATAATGGCATTACTTATTGGAGCATCATGGGACTTTATTCTTATTTTTTTCAATCATACAATAACTTAAAATCTGCCTGCTCATGTCAACTGTCTCTTATATAATGAAAAAATATCTGTTACTAAACTTTACTTTGATTTCGAAGAACTATCAACACTTTCTTGGTTTCTTCGATCAAGCTGAGAGTTAAGGCCATGGCACTCAAAGCACTCAGAGCTAAATATAAAAGAGACTCTGCTGCCACCTGCAGGTTTAAACAACTCATCATAAAACAAATATCTGACTGAGTTGTATCCAAAAATATCTACCAATAAGGACACAGAACATGTGTATTCTTTATATTCTAAAAGTAGAAGGAATTATTCACATTAAACTCAGATCTCAGATTCAAAATCAGATTATAATATTGCCCTCGCTTCAGAGTAAATTAAGTAAAAGTTCTGCAAACAAAATCCTACTTAAAGGCGGGGTACGTAATTTTGGAGAAACCAGCTGGAGTGCGCTAGAATTTGAAAATACACAGCCGGAAAAAATCTGCCACTTCCTTACAGAGCCCCTCCTCCAACACATACGAACGCGCACATGACCAATGAGGCACGAGATAAGTTTGTGCACAGATGGAAGGCTGACAGGCAGGTAGGCCATCCAGTTACTTTAGCCGGGCCGGCTCAGATGATTGGTCGTGCTTTTTACAGCGCTACGGTTTCCACAGATGATATTTTTTAATGGATTTTTTGTCAAAGCACTTCAGATATTCATTGCTATCGGGATGTTCAGAGCATTCCATGGAATATAACAAAAAGTGTCGAGTCAGTTTCTCAAACTTACCTACCCCACCTTTACGTAAAAGTAAAAAAGTATTAGCCTCAAAATACACTTAAAGGTAGGGTAGGTAAGAATGGAGAAACCAGTGCGCTAGAATTTGAAAGTACGCAGCCGAAAAAAAATCTTAAGATTATTCCATGGAATATAACAAGTGTTTCTGAAGTGAATTACCTACCCCACCTTTAAAATATCAAAAGTATGTGTTATGCATTTTAAAACGGTGAAACTGTCACCAAACCTAATTTCTTAATCTGAATAAATAGAGGAATTCAAATGAGCCGCACGCCACAATAACCCTGACCCACACGACCCTGACTGGATTTTTTTTGACAGGATGTAGAAGTTTCTTCACTTAATCCAAGATATTTGTTGGTGTAGAAATGCAGGAAGTTTGTTTAGATTCAAATGTATTTTTCCCGGGGTTGTGGTCATTCAGTCAGACAACTCACGTGTTTCTTAATATGTTTATTAGAAGCAGCATATAGTTTGAGTTTGGCGTCTAGTCTCGGGCCTCATCACTCCACAGATTTACAAAGAACATTGAGTGATGATTAGATAACTATCCCCCGAGCCTACAGGTGGAAGCTGGGGTGGTGGTCGGGGGGAAGCTGGGGTGGTGGTGGGGCAGGCGAGCAGCAGCAACATGAGGCGAGGCAGAGGCAGGAAAACCTGGCAGCTTAAATAGAGCGGCATGTTTAGGAGAATGTGTTTGGTTGGCTGTAAGAGGGACGAGGTGCGTCACATGTTAATGTATCATTGGTGCTCGAGTTGACTGCCTGAACTAGCTCGCTGGCTTCTCCCCATTTATGTATCTTCTCCAGTTTGCTCACCCTTTGTAGATCTGAACCAGGTGTCCCAAAGTAACAAGCATAGATCTATAGAAAAGTATCTGTTGTATCCAGAATGTATATCAAAACAAACAATATCTCAAGGATATATCTGTGATGCTGGTTAGTTTGCACTTACTCTAAACCTCCATTAAACCTGGAGCATGCACATTTAATAAGGCTGCTTCTTTATCGAGGCTGTTGCACTCATGATGACTTGCTATTGTAAACATGTGCACAGACTCACCTTGAAAACCAACAAACGCACCACAAACATGTCCGAAAGCGGGGATTGTACAAGTTATATTTACATTTGAAGAAATAATGCTCAGCAATCTTTGTTTTTAAAGCCATAATTTGGCAACAAAAAGCATCCCAAATAACATAACTTGCTTAAGACATGATTCATGTTCATACTGTACACTGCTGCAGCTCTCCGGACAGAAGGTGTTTCACATTTTACTAAATCAATGGCTGTTGGTGCAGAACTCCACTTATTTGTAACTAACTTCTTATAGAAATGTTTATGTTTTACAATTAGCATTTTTGAGTAGCGCCACATTTCCTGCTTTTGAGTGTGTATATAATCTGACCTCAGAGGCACCGATAGTGATCCATAACATTGAGTTGAATAATGTCACTTTTCATTATCATAATTCTTCTTCTGTATTAGAAATGTGTTGAGGATTTTGTTTGCAAGTTATTCTGGTTGTTGGCATGTGACCCAGATCCATCTTGGTATTCCTTAGGTTGTTCTGAACTTAAGCTTATCATGACATTTCCATAAACCACGTTATTATCGGATGTGTCCTGACATATCTACCTGTTCCCCATTAGTGTTTTAAAGTGGAACAAAAGCTCTGTCCTTTTTTTGACGCAACTCTACCGTTACATTTCTTTTTATTATCAATAAATCCATTTCCAGGACACTACCTTTTTTCATATATTGTAAAATACTGACAGGCATTCATGGAGTAATTAATAAGTGAGTACAGAGTATATCAGACCTTCATTCAGGAAATCATCGACATTCACTGACAAATAGTATTTTGTTGTGTTGTTTGTTAGCTGAGACATTAATGTTCCTACATCAGTGAGACTTGCATATGTTTATTACAACCTCCATATTGTTTACATTCAGGAAGGAACAAGAGAAGTAATAAAATAAAAGTGATTTGCATAATGATATTCCTCGAGTCAATATCTTACAGACAGCATTTATAACTCATATCCACCTCCAGACATAATCAGGATTAAATGCAGTTTTTCCTCATCAACCACAGCTTTGCATCAACTTCCACGTGAAGAATCACTGTGCAATATCGTAATAAAAGTCTCGTAGTCTTGGCTCCACAACGGTGAATCCAGGCCGTTCATCTACCCTAAAACACATGAGGACAGGAAGTAGTTATTAATAATGAGCCCTCCGAACACGGTGAAAACTGGAAATCTTGCCAAGTATCAGAATCACAATGGAGTTTATTGCCAGGTACGTTTACACATACAAGGAATTAGCTTTGGTATCTGGTGGTGCGAACATAAACAATCTAAAAAAAATCGGTGGCAAAGTAGGCAAACAAATAAATATATAAGGATACAAGTATTCTTAAGAAACAATTTAGCATTAAAAAAGGATGCTAAAGACAAGCATTTACACCATCTGTAACTATACAGTAGCAAACTACAGTGTATTATTTTTTAAAGTGGAGTGCACAGTGCAATATATTTGTATATTTGTCTTTACACTTGATATAACCTAAACGTCTTAAAGGTCCCCTATTATACTGTTTTTCATCAATATATTACAGGTCTCAGATATATACAAAACATGTCTCTGAAGTGTTTGGCTCCAAACACCAAACAGATCATTGCAGCATTACCCATAATCCCCTCTGTTTCAGCCAAAAGTGCTGATTCTATTTCTGTAGCTTTAAATGCTAATGAGCTGCTGCTGGCCACGCCCCTCTGAGAGATGATTGGTTAAAACGAACACAAAGAATAAAGTGGGCGGGGCTTGCCTTGGTTGGTTATTGGTAGAAGTAACAATGCAGTGAGATATAGGGCTTGTTTTTAGAAAAAGGCATCTTAAGTAAGTAAGTCAAAGACTCTTCAAAACATCTTATTTTGAGTTGTAGATTAAACATGTTTTTTCAAACTGCCGTGGCATTTGGAAAAGATGGATCAGCCTCTGATTAAACTTGTGTTTTTTTTTCTATTACGCCCCTTGTAGCACTTTGGGATTACTTTTAGCAATGAAAGGTGCTTTACAAATTAAATGTATTATTATTATTATCATTATCATTATCATTATCATTTTGGATCAATAAATAAATCTGACTTGATTTTAGAAAACACATTTTTATTGGAAAACTAACATCAGAAGACGTTTGAGCATTTCTGGCTTATTTTGTAACTTCCTAATACTGGGAGTTCAAAATAAGTTTCCCCAGATAATTACAAGATCTCATTTAACAAAATATGCCATATTATTTCAAGAAATCTTTCCAAGCTACGTTTCACTTGTTCTTCTGGCGGATTTTTTTTTACTTATTTCAAGTGAAAAAACCTTCATTATTGTTTGACTTGATTTTGGAGCCGCATTTCTCCTTGTCAACAAACTCTGCGTAATCAGTCCTCTCTGGTAGATGGGTTTATTGTCGATATATCAAATGGAATGAAACACATTGGTGGTTAATACTGTGTGAGCTCTGGCTCTTACTTGTATGTCCAGCAGGTCCTCATGAGCTCATATATCTCCATCGGACAGTTCACCGGAGCGTCCATACGTTCCCCGCTCTCAATCTTCTGCATCACCTCATTTCCTTTCATTCCCTAAAAACAAGGGAAACATTCAAAGTTCAAGATTCAAAGGTTTTTATTGTCATATGCACAAAGCTACAGTGTAGAAATGGCAATGAAATTCTTCTGAACTGAGCTCTTCCAACAATGCAACATATATAATTAAATACAAAAATACAAAATAAAAAGTAGTGCAGAAAGTCTATATGGAGATTATTGGGGAAAGCAACCCTAAAAAGACTTAGAATAGAAACACGGTGAATGTTTCATATACGTTTCTTTTAGTATTAATCATCATATGACTCATTAAATAACACTAAAGTTACAATAGGCCAAGAACATGTGCAATGCCCGTTACATACGTCTACATGAGGGGAAGATTTTACACAAAAAAGTCATATTGCATAATTTTTAAACTCATATTTCCTTTCTTGTTTTTATAAAAAAATGTTTAAGTTGTTCTATTAGTCTACCTCACCATTAAATGTAAAATATTTGTTTATATGAATCTTGTGTTCATTATGGAGGCTTCAAATAAGCCCAGTGGTTTTTTTCTTCGTCTTCCTGCACTGTTTATTATTTGTTATCTGTTACGTTTGTGTACATTTAAATTGGGCTGCGAATACACTATAAACATATGAATTAATAACTGTCCAAAATGTAGCTGCAGCCATTTTACTTTTACATCTTCAGCTCTTAAATCCTGCTGCGGTATGTTATTGTATGGAAAGCCAACAGTGCCATAATACGCTTAAGCAATAGCTCGCGTCGGGCCGAACCACGCCCCTTAGCTGTGATATAATGAGCATATACCACGGCCTGAAGTGAGCTATTGCTTTTATAAAACGGTTACCAAGTGTGGCAATATGAAAGAAAAATACACACTCTAATTTAAATAGTTTTTATTAGTAAATAATGATGTTCAAAATAAAATAGTCCCTCCGTTGCCCACGAAACATAGTGCGAGGTGGTTGCTATGCAACAACACTAACAGCTAGCGAACATATTAGACAGAGAGCGTTGATCCATTATTTGGCTATTTATTTACATTCATTTGTATGTTGCCGTTTATTGTGCACCCACTGAAAAACTGTCCAGCATCAGTAGAATGGCTTACGAGGTTACTTGTATAGGTTGAGGTTGTTCTAGGCTGTTGCTTGGCGTGGTGAGAATATTGCTCCACTTTCTCCGGTCCCCGAGATTCGGCTTCCAGTAGCTCTGGAGAGAGCTTTCGCACCTGTAGCCACTAACGGTCATCATTTATCTGCTTTGTTTCAAGACCCGCATCAGAAAGCTTTTGAATGGTGGTACTGTTCCAGTTCGTCTACCTGCTCTTCACGTAGCTCTGCATGTCGTCGTTTAGGTGCTATTTTTTTCTGGAGATAGGCACTGCTCAATCCACTCCTCCATAGTAAGACCCCCCCGGAGGTCGAAGTTAATCTTAAATGTTTCCATCTTATGCTTTGTAAGTTTGTTTCGTAACGGAAGAAATGTAAATATATTTATAAAACTGACAAGTCAAATCAAGCAATCTGATTGGTCGATAGTGTTTTTCTGGACCTCTTTGATTACAGATTTGAAAACATTGTTGCTTGCTTTAAAAGTAGCACAATTCATTATGTCAAACCTTGGAAAGTATCTAGATATCTCTGCCCTAATGCCAAAGGAACTGCACACTGATATGTTTTGCCGTTTGATGTCTATGTCTGGACCGCTGCGTAAAAAGGAGGGTTTCTGCCCCGTTACTTCTCCGCTGCTTTCTTGTTCCAGTTTGAAAAGCAAACTGCAGGCAGTTTGCTTTTCAGCCCAACGGTATACTGTTTTTCTCAGACGCGGGGGGATACTGACTTGTTGTGAAAAGTAACTTACAATTCTACCCGTGGTATACGCTCAGTATATCACGGCTAAGAACCAATCAGATTGCATGATTTGACTTGTCCGTTTTATAATGCTATTTTAACACGTACTTAAGTGCGTTCAGTTGTATGAAACGTTTTGAAACAACACTTTTTTTATTGTTAAATAAAGTTGTTTTCTGTGTTTAACAAACTGTTGTGACTCGACAGTTATGTTAGGTTAAGTTATGTTTTTTACTCTAGTCTTGTCTTTTGATCTTGTCACTTCCTGTTTTTATTTTGAAAGTAATCCTTCCCTCTCATTCAAGATCCCACATTTCCTGCCTTTGTGTGTTTCCCGCCCTTGAGATTGCTCTGCCCTGATAGTTTTCACCTGTGCCCATCCTTCTCACCTATAAATAGCCCTTGTGTTTCTTTGTTCCCTTGTCAGTTCGTTATGTTTCATGTCGTGAGAACCTGGACCTTTTGACTCCTGACACTTTACTTTGAGATTTAGATGTATGACTTTGTTTTTTTAACTACTTTCTATTTTTTGAAAGTACGATTTAGTTTTTGTTATTAAACAACATTCTATTTTTGGACAACTGTTTTCGAGTCCTGCTTTTGGGTCCTGTGTCCTGTGTCTCAGTTCATAACAGTGGCCTTGAGGTCTAAGCATTGGTTTTAATGCTGGGTTTGACAACAAAGTGTAACATCTTCAAGTGTAAATGCCATTTTAATTAAGAACTAGTGCCGTATTATAGCACTGTTCACCAGAAGTCTGAAGTAACTAAGTACATTTTGAAGTACTGTACTTGAGTACAATTTGTAGGTACTTTACTTGAGTATTTCCACTGTATACTACTTAATACTTCTTCTCTACATTTTAGAAGCCAATATGGTACTTTTTACTCCTCTATATTTATCTGACAGCTTTCGTTTTCTTTTCAGATTCAGATTTAGCAAAAACAAAAAAAAAGTAAATTATTTCATATACATTAAATACAGGTTAAGATATCCAGCAGCAGTTTATAAAGTAAAGAAACCTTTACCAGCTGTTAAAGAAGGAATAAATTAGGCATGAGCCATTATGCATTATTCTACTTTTGGTACTTTAAGTATATTTTGATGCCGATACTTTTGTACTTTTACTCAAGTAAGATTTTCAATGCAGTACTTTTACTAGTAACAGAGTATTCATACACTCTGGTACTTCTACTTTTACTCAAGTACAACATCTGAGTACTTCTTCCCACCCCTGCTGTTCACTTTCCATAAAAACTGTGTGAGTAACTGTGTGAGTAACTGTGTGAGTAACTGTGTGAGTAACTGTGTGAGTAACTGTGAGTAACTGTGTGAGTAACTGTGTGAGTAACTGTGTGAGTAACTGTGCGAGTAACTGTGCGAGTAACTGTGCGAGTAACTGTGTGAGTAACTGTGTGAGTAACTGTGTGAGTAACTGTGTTAGTAACTGTGTGAGTAACTGTGTGAGTAACTGTGTGAGTAACTGTGTTAGTAACTGTGTGAGTAACTGTGTGAGTAACTGTGTGAGTAACTGTGTGAGTAACTGTGTGAGTAACTGTGTTAGTAACTGTGTTAGTAACTGTGTGAGTAACTATGTGAGTAACTGTGTGAGTAACTGTGTGAGTAACTGTGTGAGTAACTGTGAGTAACTGTGTTAGTAACTGTGTGAGTAACTGTGTGAGTAACTGTGTGAGTAACTGTGTGAGTAACTGTGTTAGTAACTGTGTTAGTAACTGTGTGAGTAACTGTGTGAGTAACTGTGTTAGTAACTGTGTTAGTAACTGTGTGAGTAACTATGTGAGTAACTGTGTGAGTAACTGTGTGAGTAACTGTGTGAGTAACTGTGTTAGTAACTGTGTGAGTAACTGTGTGAGTAACTGTGAGTAACTGTGTTAGTAACTGTGTGAGTAACTGTGTGAGTAACTGTGTGAGTAACTGTGTGACTAACTGTGAGTAACTGTGTTAGTAACTGTGTGAGTAACTGTGTGAGTAACTGTGTTAGTAACTGTGTGAGTAACTGTGTGAGTAACTGTGTGAGTAACTGTGTGAGTAACTGTGTTAGTAACTGTGTGAGTAACTATGTGAGTAACTGTGTGAGTAACTGTGTGAGTAACTGTGTGAGTAACTGTGTTAGTAACTGTGTGAGTAACTGTGTGAGTAACTGTGAGTAACTGTGTTAGTAACTGTGTGAGTAACTGTGTGAGTAACTGTGTGAGTAACTGTGTGACTAACTGTGAGTAACTGTGTTAGTAACTGTGTGAGTAACTGTGTGAGTAACTGTGTTAGTAACTGTGTGAGTAACTGTGTGAGTAACTGTGTGAGTAACTGTGTGAGTAACTGTGTTAGTAACTGTGTGAGTAACTGTGTGAGTAACTGTGTGAGTAACTGTGTGAGTAACTGTGTGAGTAACTGTGTGAGAGTAACTGTGTGAGTAACTGTGTGAGTAACTGTGTTAGTAACTGTGTGAGTAACTGTGTGAGTAACTGTGTTAGTAACTGTGTGAGTAACTGTGTGAGTAACTGTGTGAAACTGTGTTAGTAACTGTGTGAGTAACTGTGCGAGTAACTGTGCGAGTAACTGTGTGAGTAACTGTGTGAGTAACTGTGTTAGTAACTGTGTGAGTAACTGTGTGAGTAACTGTGTGAGTAACTGTGTTAGTAACTGTACATCATCATGTCTCTGGTTGCCTTGTGTTAGTTCATACCTTGTAAGGTTTCTGTCCGTAGGAGAAGCCCTCCCACATGAGCACCCCGAAGCTCCACACGTCACTTTTGGAAGAGAATTTTAAGTAGTTGATGCACTCGGGAGCGTACCATTTCACCGGCCACTTGCCATGACCTTTGGCCTGAGGGAGGAGGAGACACAGTGGGAATGATTTCATTTTATACTGGTCATTTTGCAGCCTCAGATTACATATTTGTGATATGACGATGATCGCATACAGGGTAATTATATACGGCTGGGCCCGAACATGCTCTCTTCAAACTCAAATACACAATAAACAGAAAGGATCTTGTAAATATTGCAGTCACTTCAATGCTTGGTATTTATTTGCTTTTATGCAGAGATGAAAGAGGTATTTGCATGTATGACCTGCACCAAGACTTCATTTAAAGTGGAAATATACTGCATTGTTAGAGCAGCTCAGAGGCATCAATTTATCGTCTACATTTATCGCTAATTTCCAATTCAATTTTTCCGAAAGCAGCTTTATAATGTCAGCTTGTGCAACTTATTGGGATAGTTCTTAGCTATATTTCCCCACTTAACAATTTCGCTTTGATAAACCATGGAATATGCATCCATGGGCCTGGATTGACTTCATGCTTGATGTAAAACAAATGATCTGAACCCCCACCCCCCTTAGTACCTTATAGTAGTTTTGGTCCTCGCCCACGGCTTTGGAGAGTCCGAAGTCGCTGATCTTGGCGTAGTGATGCGTGACGAGCAGCACGTTGCGGGCGGCGAGGTCTCTGTGCACGAAGTTATGCTCCTCCAGGTACTTCATCCCCATGGAGACCTGGTGCACCAGCTCCGTGATGTTCTTTACGGTGGTCTGCCTAGGATCAATTCAACGTTTATTATAAAGCTGGCTGCCTTAGATTCTGAACACAAGATTCAGAGGGATCAACCTTTAAACTTGGGAGATTAAAAGTGCTTATTGTGACTTTATTAGCACTGTAGTTAGCATACAGAGGTAGAAGAAGTACTCAGATCTTGTACTTGAGTAAAAGTAGAAGTACTCAGATCTTGTACTTGAGTAAAAGTAGAAGTACCAGAGTGTAGGAATACTCTGTTTCAGTAAAAGTCCTGCATTCAAAATGTTCCTCAAGTAAAAGTAGAAAAGTATTATAATCAAAATATAGTGAAAGTAGCGACAGTAAAAGTAGTCGTTGTGCAGATTGGTCCATTTCAGAATAATATATATGATATGTTTTATAATGATTGATCCTTAAAGTGTTATCAAAGCTGGTAAAGGTGCAGCTAGTTTGAATGACTTTGTAGACTGCAGGGTAGCTGGTGAATTTACTCCAGGTGGAACTAAAGTCTGATTTAACACTTGGTTATATTTCACATCCTTCATCCACATCTGTGAAGTAACTAAAGGGATTAAATACATGTAGTGGAGGAGAAGTACACCATGTACCTCTGAACTGTAGTGGAGTATAGGAGTACAGAGTAGCATAAAACACCTCAAATGTGTACTTAAGTACAGTACTTGAGTAAATGTACTTAGGCCCCGGCCACACGAGGACGATAACGGTCGTTTCCGTTACCGTTCTGTGTCATATAGACCATTCGGCCACACTAGGACGACCGAATACGGCACTAAACGACTACGGTAACGATAACGGGTCCCAAGGTGGATAGAACAGCATACGCAACGCTCTGGGGGGTCAAACGGCTCCGTGTGTACGCCAGTGGCGGCTGGTGGAAAATATTTTTGGTGGGGCTGTTGATATAGGGAGTAAAAAAATAATTTTTTGGGAGAAATTACCCCTTAAATTAGGACTTCTGGTGATGTGATGGCGCGTTTCCAGTGCAGCGCGGAGCTCGCTTTAAGCGTGCCGAGCCGTGCGGCGCCCGTTTTTGGTTGCGTTTCCACTTGGCCTAGTACCGGCTAGCGGGTCCTAATTCACAGTTTTTCTGGCCCCATAAAATCGTGGTTCTAGGGCCAGGAACAACCAGGCTGAGTCGGGCTGAGTATGCTAAACTAGAGAGAGAACCGCTGGCAAGGGGGCTACAACTACAACAAGATGAACATATTTGACCGTGATTTAATTGTAATACACGTTTCAAAATGATGCCGAAGTAACAACATACTGATACCGGTTAGTAAAAACCATGAATTAACGCTTTGACAAGTCTGCAGATAGACGGCAGGCGAAGAACCTTTTCAAATGCGTGTTTTCTAAATGGAGCTTGGCTAAGCTAACGTTATATATGCTCCGACCGTCCACACTCACAACAACGGCCTACAGACATGAATAAACCAGCGACTGTATTCTCCATGACACAGACAG
This sequence comes from Pogonophryne albipinna, assembly GCA_028583405.1. NCBI lineage: Eukaryota > Metazoa > Chordata > Actinopteri > Perciformes > Artedidraconidae > Pogonophryne > Pogonophryne albipinna. The sequence continues at coordinate 140,860 of JAPTMU010000220.1, forward strand.
TCTGTGGTTTGTACTTGTTTAACTTTTGTCTAGTTTCTGAACAGATCGTATCTGTCCCCGGCTGTTTGAAGAGCAAGCATGGGAAACAAAAGACAGCATTTACCTGTTTGCATCCAGCTAGCCATGCCTTTCTGGTGTACCAGCTACGTGAGAAGCCTCGTTGATACGTTTTGTCTTTAAGCAACAGTTTATCTCCCAAACTTCTCCTTTCGAAAGGATTGGAGAGTAGCTCTTGCACGGAATTGGGTGCGGACCAAGGTCCGGCGACTCCACCTGCACACGAAGCCATTCTCTTCCAACTACTGCGTCACCTTGGTCACTCACGAGTCTAAAAAACAACTCACGTCAACGCACGTAAGCAACGTGGGCGCCAACGTGAGCGCCAACGTGAGCGCCAACGTGAGCGCCCTCGTGACCAAAATATTTGACGGCGCTGATTGGCTGAAATTATGTTTCGGCGGCACAGTTTACTATTGAGACTTTTGCAACGTGCTGGTTGCTGCTGTTTGGCTCGGGGGCTCCGCCCGGTAATGATAAACTAATGCCATGGGCAAGGCCAGGCAGGAAACATGTGACTTATCAGTAACTTTAGACATCGTAACACAATTTTAAACGAGATTTTATTGTAGATTATACATTTTACTGATGCCAATTGTATGATATTTACCTTGTTCATTAAAAATAAAAATATAAAATATATATATATTTTTTTTTTTATTTAATATTTTTTTTAATATATTTTTTTGTATGTGGGAAGAGGTGGGGCAGCGCCCCTAGCGCCCCTATGGGCCGGCCGCCACTGGTGTACGCCCTATACGATCATTTCCTGATAATGATGAGGCAATAGCCCCGCCTCTCCCGCTCTCCCCCGCGTCAAAGTAAACTGCACACTGAATTCAGATTATGTATCTTTCTCTCGATATGGACCTAAACGCGAGTGAAGTCTAATCTAACAGGACGGAGACACGCAGCTCTGCTCACCTGCAGCTCCTCCCGCTGTGATGCAGCGGTGAACGGAGCAAAACACACACTTCATTCAGATTATCACCTTTAGCTATTTTAATTACCTCTCAAACTACCTAAACTAGTTATAAATATGTTTATTTTTACTGTCGGCCAGGTCACTCATTACTGGATCAGCTGCTGCATGAGACAGACACTGAAGCTGTCAGAAGAGAGGGAGGAAAAAGAGAGGCTCTGTGTATTTTATTATTATATTATATAATCGTCGTTATTCATTTGTTTTAAAGCTCAATAAATAACAAAGAAGACCTTTGACCGGCACTTTTATAATTTTGTCGGAAGATTTCAACTTTAATACACGTTGACTGGCGAAAAACTCTGCCCGGTTCCCTCGGCCCCCACCGCGGAGAATAAACAGAAGGGCAACCATGACAACCATGCTTCTTCGCTGCTTTTGTGGAGGAAGTTACAGCGCCACGTACAGGCTCGGCATATGTACTGCAGCTTCTCCAGCGGTTGGAGCTAAACGGAGCTGTCTCGTGTGGACAGACACTATCCGGTGAATATTGCGTGTGGACGGAAGCTTTTTTGCGATTGCGTTTACGTTAATCCTATGCGTTTAGCAGTTTTCGTCCTCGTGTGGCTGGGGCCTTATGGCGCGTTTCCACTACAGCGGGTAGCTCGCTTTAAGCGTGCCGAGCCGTGCGGGGCCCGTTTTTGGTTGCGTTTCCACTTGGCCTAGTTTTGGCCCGGGGCTACTTTTTCACCTTTTTTCTGGCCCGACTAAATCGTGGTTCTAGGGCCAGGAACAACCAGGCTGAGTCGGGCTGAGTATGCTAAACTAGAGAGAGAATCGCTGGCATGGGGGCTACAACTACAACAAGATTAACATATTTGACCGTGATTTAATTGTAATACACGTTTCAAAATGATGCCGAAGTAACAACATACTGATACCGGTTAGTAAAAACCATGAATTAATGCTTTGACAAGTCTGCAGACAGACGGCAGGCCAAAAACCCTTTTAAAATGCGTGCTTTCTAAATGGAGCTTGGCTAAGCTAACGTTATATATGCTCCGACCGTCCACACTCACAACAACGGCCTATACAGACATAAATAAACCAGCGACTGTATTCTCCATGACACAGGCAGTCTGTGGTTTGTACTTGTTTAACTTTTGTCTAGTTTCTGAACAGATATGAGGAGCTGTGAGCTCTGAGTGCTAAGAGCTAACGGCTGTGTTGTTTTTCTGGGGCGCTCATTGAAGATGACGCCAAGGCTCCGCCTACACTGCGTTACTATAGTAACTACCCCAGTTCCTAAACTGTAATGGAAGCGCAGCATTAAAGTGAGCCGGGCCTAATAAGGCCTAACCAAACCGAGCGAGGCCGAGTGAGGCCGAGCGAGGCCTGCAGTGGAAACGCGCCATAAGTTACTCCCAGAGTTGGGAAGTAGTGGAGAACAAATACTTCGTTACTGTACTTAAGTACATCTTTCTGGTATCAGTACTTTACTCCACTACTTATTTTTCTGACGACTTTTTACTTTGACTTCTTACATGTTGAACACAAATACCTGTACTTTCTACTTCTTACATGTTGAACCCAAATACCTGTACTTTCTACTTCTTACATGTTGAACACAAATAGCCTACCTGTACTTTCTACTTCTTACATTTTGAACACACATACCTGTACTTTCTACTTCTTACATGTTGAACTCAAATACCTGTACTTTCTACTTCTTACATGTTGAACTCAAATACCTGAACTTTCTACTTCTTACATGTTGAACACAAATACCTGTACTTTCTACTTCTTACATGTTGAACACAAATACCTGTACTTTCTACTTCTTACATTTTGAACACAAATACCTGTACTTTCTACTTCTCACATGTTGAACACAAATACCTGTACTTTCTACTTCTTACATGTTGAACTCAAATACCTGTACTTTCTACTTCTCACATTTTCCAAACAGCTGGTTCCTTTAGTCTGAATGTGTGTTTGGTGGCGTGATCATTATTCTTTAGAGTCATTGCGTGCCTATTGATTTGAACACGATCCGTGTATCCATCATTTCCTGGTCTTCTCTAAAGAAGAGGGACCAATGGAAACGTTGTCATGTTGCCTTTGTTCAGCATGGAAACATTCATTAGCTAACAATGACATTATTGTTCTATTAATATAAAGGGAGGTCAGATACTCTTTAAAACAGCTGCTAGTTATGGGTACTTTTTACTGAAGTACATTTCAAAGCCTCTTTACTTTCACTTGAGTAAATAAGTTTAGTCAGTACATCTACTTTTACCAGAGTATTTTTAAACACGAGTATCTGTACCAGTGGCGGCGCCAGAGATTTTCTCTAGGGGGTGCTGTGGGGTAGCTTGACGTTTCATAGAGGGTGCTCAACATTAAGGGTTTCCCATTAATGCACCAGCGTTACAGTTGCATTTTCTACTGCAACACTCTCCACACGCACACAGTGTACCCGCGACTGTTACAATGAAGGCTCGATAATCAGCTCACGGCATATAGGTGTAATCAGGGGTAAAGTGCTATTTTTACAAGTGGGGAGTGGATCTCACCTCCTATAGGAGGGTCCTCCCCTCCTCTAGTAGGTTCCGGGGGCATGCTCCCCCGGGAAGATTTTTTTTTAAATATTGAAGTTAAAAGCATCAATCTGGTGCACTTGGAGAGCCACATTAAGAGATCTATGTATACATCTCTCAACACCCATGAAACAGAACTATAAACATATTTTCTATTTCTTTATAGATATTTTACAAATCACTCCCCTTTTAAAACAAACCGTTTGAGACCCACTGAGATAACTAGACTAACGTGAACTATCTAAACACTGAGAGAGTCCTTTACTTCACCTGAGCTGAGGCTATCTGAGACTCTCAGTCTGACAGGAGAGAGTTCTCCCTCCACCTTGTTGTTGAAAAAGCTCCTTATATCCGTTAGCTTGGCTAGTTAGCACCAGATGCTAACCACAACGATCTCCGGTAGATAGTAGATACCCACCGGTGCGCGAGCTCTCTCTCTCGCTCGGTCACTCGCGCACGCACACAAAATGGCTCGTGCCACACACACACACACACACACATACACACACACACAGAGAAGAGCTTGAATGAAACACAGAGACCCAGAAGTAAGCTACTTGTACTCACGAAGCATATTATGTGCAGAATCCCTCTCGCTTTCAGGTGGTTTTGATTGAGTATCCACACGTGGACGTTTAAGGACTAAAAAACGATCCATTTTTCACTTTGCTGTTAGCAAATAATTTGGCGCTCTAGCTAACAGGAAGTCACTCAAGTGTCACAAAGTAATTTAGCCTATGGATAAGTCAAAAATCTAATGGGTGCTGGCCATTGGCCTAATCATATCACCTGTGTTGGCTTTATGTTTTTGGTCAAACATTTGTTTGTTTCACATTTGCATTGATGTAATCAATAATTTTTCTAATTTAATACAAATAATAATAATAATTTTTTTTTAAAAACGAAAAAAAAAAAAAAAAAAAACATTTTTCTTGGGGGTGCTTAGGGGGTGCTTTGGCAATCCTGGGGGGTGCTTCACTAGCTCCCCCCTGGCGCCGCCCCTGATCTGTACTTCTACTTGAGTAAAGGATGTGTGTACTTTTGCCCTCTCTGGAGTTATAGAATGTTGCAGAGGATGATCAGGATCCTCTCGGAGTACGTACTTGTGTTTCTGCAGGAACTTGTTGAGCGGCCCCAGATCAGCGAGCTCCATCACCAGCATCAGGCTCTCCGCCTCACAGATCCCGATCATCCGCACGATGTAGGGGTTGTCCAGCTGCTTCATGACGTTGGCCTCTCGCAGCATCTCCTCGTGCATCGACTGGTTGTTGTCATCATTCTTCAGGATTTTCACTGCGACTGGTTTCCTTGTCCTAACACACAGGGAGGGTTTAAAACAACGATCAACAACCAGGCATGGGGAGTAAACATGTGGGATTACTAGCAGGATTACAATGTTAGCAGTAAACTAAAATTACCATATATAGTGTTTGTAAATGATGTAAAAAGTTGCCTTATTTAAAAAGAATAACATAATTTATTACAAAGTTCAATTCAATAAATAAAGCCTGTATTTCATGTCATATTAAAATCGTTAAAATATGGCATGATTTAATACAGTTTTGTTTTATATGTTACACCAATATGCAGACAGATCACTACGTTGTGACCGTAAGTGCTTGTTGTTTCTTGTGCCTATGAACTAATGTTTGTTCATGCCCATGCCCAGTGCTGTGTGATGCACTGGACAACTCAACGTGGGTTGATGTCTTTATTGAAGCTCTGCTGCAGTCCGTGACATAAAGTTATCACTGTGACATAAAGTTATTCAGAAAAGGAACTTTAAAGATGAATCTCCTTTCACGACAAGCGGCCAACGAGGTATTTGTTTCATGTTTTCGTCATGTCCTATTTTTATTCATATATTTGTATGTGTAGCACACCATGCTAATGTGTTTGGCACATGTATAATGTTGTTCGTTGTTGTACATTACAGTTGTTAGACGCTTTTATCCAAAGCGTTTTGGGGTGAAGTGTCTTGCCCAGTGTTACGGCTGGCGGCTGCTGCCTTCCGGGTCGTCTTTATTGTGTTAATCTATGTTGTATGTAAATGAGCAGGGCGATTGCCCTGACGTCATTGGCTGCCGTCTCCTGGTCCGCCCCCTGAGGATTGTGATTGGAGCACGCCAGGCCCGACGCACTCCAATCGCTGGAGATGACTTCAGAGCCTGGGGACAATCATCACTGGAGGCTCTGTGTTGTGGGACAGACGCCTCTAGCCTCTTGTTGTGATTACTCGTGTTGCTTGATAATTCAGTGAATCCTCTGTGTTCAGTGATACTGCTTAGCAGCGTGTTGAAGTAGTGTTCTGTGTTTAGCGTAGTATGTGTGTGTAAAGAAGATCCCGGTTAGCTTAGCGGTTAGCGCCTGTTGATCAGCAGCAGCTGTGTTACAGCTTTTTCAGTGAGGTTTTTGTTTCTCTTTTGGGTACTAATTGTTACTGTGTATACTCTGTCAAACTCCCTGTTGGAGTCTCTTTCTGTTGGTTGTTGTCAACCGATATTTTGGCCCTTTGTTTATGCCAGGCTGCACGCCTTTATCATTTTGTCATCATTACTGGACTATAATAAATCCTTATAACTATTACCAATTCCAACTGGTGTGTGTTGCACTTCCTCATCCCTAGTGGGGACGTAACACCCAGGGACACAACGACATGCTGACTGCAGTGGGACTCGAACTTGCTACCCCCTGGTTCGAAGTTTAGCGCACCATCCACTGAGCCACATCCTTGTAGTTCTCAATGGAAGAAGGGAGGCTTCAAGATTAAACGGCAATAATAAACGCCCGTTTCAAAGAACCGACCTGTGTCTGTCGTCAAGAGAGCATAGTGTTTGTTGTAAAAGGATCAGATGTTATCTCTTCTCTGTAAACTGTGCTGTTCTGTAGGATAATACTTTAAGAGTTCATCAGAGTACAGCCTGAATCTGCTTTATGAGATCTTTTCTTTTTCACACGTAGCCTAAATCATCTTCTTTTAAATATTCTCCGAATTCAGATTTTTCTTTTGTTTGTTTATTTCCAAATTCTGACTTATTCCCTAAAGTCTGAAAAATGTATCTCATTTATCTCATTTTAGAAACATTCTTATTTCCCCAGCAAAATTCCTGACTTTTTATATATTTCTAAGTTTTTTGAAATAAATCTCACTTTTAAAAAGAATCTCTCACTTTTTTGAAAAAAATGTCACTTTTTGGAATTTTTTAAGTTAAGACTCAAATCAGCTTTTTTGCCTGAATCTGCTTTATGGTTTTCACTTTCTTTGATTAATTTGTTCTGTTTTTAATTCAGCAGGTGAACCTATATGTTCATAAAATAGTGTGTGTGAGCTTAACTGTGTGTTAAACTAAAACGGAGCATTTCCTGTCAGCTCAGATTTTATTTCTGCTTTTTTAAACTGTGGTCTGTGCTCATGTGTTTCAGTGTTGGTGTACAGGCTGGATATGCTTCATGAAAGGCAGGTTTTCCTTCAAATACAATCATTTTTGATCCTAAATATCTTGGTTTCTTCAGTCACATTTCAATAGATTTCGGTTTCTATAACCATCTTTACAAAGAAGGGTATTTAGGAAGTGAGAGAGGCAACATGAAGAGAAACCAGATCACAAGATAAACATTTTTAGAATCAAGATAAGTTTACTTTGAAAATTACACTGTAAAAAATGCTGCTCAAAATCATGTAAAAAACGAGTTGTTTTCGCTTGTTATAAGTTGAAGAATCTGCCAAAAGAATAAGTGAAAATTAGCTTTCTTGAATTAATGTGGGATATTTAGATGAATGGGATCTTGTAGTTAGTTTAGGGAACTTATTTTGAACTATTTGACCAGATTCATGAATGGAAATAAGCAAAAAATGCTCAACATTTTTCTAATTTCTGATGATTTTCCAATAAAAATGTGTTTTTCTAAAATCAAGTAAGCTGTATTTCTTGAAACCAGCTGATCCTTCTTTTACAAATACCACAGCAGCTTGAAAAACCTTGTTTAATCTGAGATACAACTCAAAATAAGATGCATTCAAGAGACTTAACAAGATACTTAAGATGCATTGTCTAAAAACAAGCCCCTATATCTCACTGCATTGTTACTTCTTAAGTTATTCTGTCTTATATCAAGATACTAGATACTAGACGAATCTTGGCAAGATTTCGAGTTTTTACCGTGTATAGTTACAGTCTTTTTAATACAACCCTCCACTGCAGGATCCATTTAAAGTCAGTGTTAAGGGATGACGGAGTAATTACAACAAGCAAAACAAGTTTCAATTAACATTTGAGTATTTGAAAAACATGTGAACCATTGATCTGTATCTTTATCTGATTTACTACATGTGTAATTAACGAGTTGCTGTGACACAAACATCTTCCAATTTTGGTTGAATAAGGTATATATCTAATCTAACCTAATTGGATTTCATTTAATTGTATATTTCATTCAATTTTATTTGTATTTTACATCCTATCTTGTAATTTATTGTATCTTTTTATGTTGTCGTTCATGTGTGTTGATCTGTGAGACAGATGTGTTTTGTGACATTGGGCTGGATACATTTGATTTGATTTGATTTAGAGTAACAACTTAAAAACAGGGCGTAAGTTGCACTGATCTAGATGCTGCAAGGGATTACATTTTAAAAGTGACTACAAAAAGTATACATCATTATTCAGAGCCTTATTTAAATCCCAGCAAAGACAATGGGATGTTGGAGTCGGCCACCTTACGAGGCTATGATACGAGACATTTTCAGATTTAATTTGGTTATTAGCTGTACATTTTATTCTATGATCTTTAGAGATTGCAACAGATCTTGACTTCTTGCTGTAAATAACTTTGCCAGTATCTTGCTAGTTTTATCCCCAAGATCATCAGCGTGGTGTTGTGTGTAGGTGTGACGTTGCGTGTTTGAGCATACTTCCTCATGATGTAGGTGCCCTTGATGACAGTCCCAAAGTTCCCGGATCCCAGTTCTCCGTCCTCCAGGAACAGCTGGCTTCGATCCACTGTGGAGTTCCTCAGCTCGTCTGGGTCTGCGTACGGCCCGTAAACGTCTGTGTCCATGGGCATGGCCTCTGAAGGAGAAAGGACCAGGTCACATGAGAGAAGGTCTTACTCATCGCCTTCCAAAAAGCCCTCGATTCAATAAAGTCAAACTGAAGCATCCTTTGAGCTCCAGTCAATCCACTTCTCCGCTGAATCCAGATCAAATGCACGCTGAAGGTTTTCTCTCACTGATCGTGCTGTTATGTTAAATGTTTGTTCTTCATGTATTGTGTCCTGATATTTGACCATGTTGATGTTACACATGGAGCTGCTGTGATGCAAGTCAAATTAAAGACTTGATCTGGCCATTAAAGTATTATCGCATCGTATATTGTATCGTATCGTTAAACAAAAAGTGAAATGACAGCATGCACATCTACCATTATCCTGGTTCTGTCCCATTCTGCGTCTCTTTCCCTCCCTTCAGCCACAGTGCCACTTCCCCTGGACTCTACATTGACTTTCTCCATCCACACACACCTTTTTATTGAACCCTCCTGTTGTGTTTGTTTCTCCTACTCTCTACTTTGGTGTACCCATGGTCAAATTTGACTGGTCTGTTATTCAGCTTTTACATGAACACAAGAACCATTTATCATCACCACGTTTATTTTACACCCTTTTAGGCTATAGACAATGTCTCAGACTTAAAGGCGGGGTAGGTCATTTTGGAGAAACCAGCTCGAGTGCGCTAGAATTTGAAAATACACAACCGGAAAAAATCTGCCACTTCCTTACAGAGCCCCTCCTCCAACACACACGAACGCGCACATGACCAATGAGGGCACGAGATAAGTTTGTGCCCAGATGGAAGGCTGACAGGCAGGTAGGCCATCCAGTTACTTTAGCCGGGCCGGCTCAGATGATTGGTCGTGCTTTTTACAGCGCCACGGCTTCCACAGATGACATTTCTTTATGGATTTTTTGTCAAAGCACTTCAGATATTCATTGCTATCGGGATGTTCAGAGCATTCCATGGAATATAACAACAAGTGTATCTCGAGCCGGTTTCTCAAACTTACCTACCCCACCTTTAAGAGAAGAATAAAACCAAATTACTGCTAAATTCAGTCAACTAAATGACTTGGTAAGGTGTCCCGTCTGATTGAATGCTCTCCAGCAGTTCAACAACATCAAACTCCTTCTGCCTTTTTTCTGAAGAGTTATATTGAAATGGCGAGTTCTGTTATAATTATTTAGGGTGTTTAAGCGGATGAGTAGATCAGAGCAATGTGGTTTTATTCACCGAAGTACTGAACTGCTTCTGAGGCCTCTCGACATGCCTCTTTAAGAGAGCGTGTTAAGAAGTCTAATCAGACCATGTTAGCAACCGAACAAAGGCTCCTTTCCGTTTAAGGTGCGCTAACGACGAGTGTATATTTTGAATTGGCTTACCTTTGCCGGCTTCTGGGTAACCCGGCACGCTGGTTTCATACGGGTTGAGATCTGAAGTGCTTTCTCGAGACCCCCGGCCCGACTGTCAGGTTATGAGAGGAGACAATGTTTGAGAAAAACATAAAGCATATACTGTACATGGTGCACTGCTGGAATACAACCTGCAATATGATTATAGTGATAGACGATGACTGTATAGGTAAATAAAGAGAATTTCTGGTTCCCTTTCAGGTTTGATTCGTTCATAACTTCATGTAAGCCACTCAAATACGTGCAACATGAGTGAGTTAAATGTCACTCTATCACCCTGCAGTAAGGAGCCATTGAGGGCAGTGCTGGGGCTGCAGAGGACATAATCTGCATTTAATGGGTAGAAGAAGAGTGAGAGAGAGCAGGCCAACGGTGTTATTCAGGCTGAATGAGGCCCAATCCCAAACCACGCCCTACACACTACCCCTCCGTTTGCGCATTCGCGTGGAGGGTCCGCCACATTAAGTGCTGTTCCAAACCAACAAGTGTGGAGCGGTGTGGAGGGGGAGGTGGGTCTCTACCTGACCGGTGTATTTAGTCCCTCCATCTGACAGGAGGGAGCCTCATTGAGCTGCGAGTGTCACTCCACGGAGTTCACTCCGTCACGGAGGGGGAGTGTGTAAGGGTAGGGTGTGGTTTGGGATTGGGCCTGAGAAACGGCCACTGTTTGATGGCTTGATAGCCCACTCCCCCTCCACACCGCTCCACACTCGTTGGTTTGGAACAGCACTTAATGTGGCGGACACTCCGTGCGAACGCGCAAACGGAGGGGTAGTGTGTAGGGGTAGTGTGTAGGGGGCGGTTTGGGATTGGGCCTGAGTGTCAGCTGAGGCTTTGAGCAGGTTTTGTTTGATGTTAAATTGAACAAGGGAATTTTATTTGACTGGGTTTGAGATGTAAACTTAAAAGCTAAACTACAATAAATCTTATCATCGAAAAGATGTTTCGCTGGATAGGAGAAGATGTTGACCTGCGGGTGGCGGTAGAGAAGAATTCATAGGATCACCAATCTCACTAAACTGGAGCAGGAATGAGTCCTTACACCTGAACATGAGTTAGCAATTTACCACGTCCGGTTCCATCCTCTAATAAACAGTTTTTAACAGTGGGAAGAGCAAAGGGAGGCGCTGCTGTGGCCAGAGGTGTGTGTGTGTGTGTGTGTGTGTGTGTGTGTGTGTGTGTGTGTGTGTGTGTGTGTGTGTGTGTGTGTGTGTGTGTGTGTGTGTGTGTGTGTGTGTGTGTGTGTGTGTGTGTGTGTGTGTGTGTGTGTGTGTGTGTGTGTGTGTGTGTGTGTGTGTTAGTGCACCTTTTTGATACCGGGTATGGGAAGTTGAGTTCTGATTTTGTTGAAGAGTCCACCGGCTGCATTTTGCTGAAAACAGAAAAGTCAGAGGTTATCAGAGAGAGATCTGTTCATTTTAGGATCAGCCATGTGATCAGTACAGTGGGAACAGATTCAGGGGGAAAGAGTTCTCAATCCAGCTAGGAAATTCTGATTTACAATTGACATAATTATAATATTATGCTGAAATCTTGTTTTCATTAAACATAGAATACAAAAAAAACAAATATATGTTGCAAACTCATTTCAGACACACATTTGTGATCAACTGAGTGGACCTCACTTCCTATTTTGTAGGTATACTGTAAGCACAGGACCATGAGAATATATATACACACACACACACACACACACACACAGTACCTGTCAAAAAGAATTATGATCCATCTCACAAAACAAAAATCAAATCAATTCAGGTTTGCATATGCAGTATCGATCAATGCATACATAAATGCAGGCGTACTCAACAGTCTACACACACACACACACACACACACACACACACACACACACACACACACACACACACACACACACACACACACACACACACACACACACACACACACACACACACACACTTACAAAGGCAGAAGTTATCCCAGGATGGTCCCGGGGGAGTGGTGGTCGTCCGATCATCCCTATAACACAGCAGATGACAAATATAAATAACGTGAAATATATATCCCTGCACTCTCAGTTGTCAGAATGCATACATGTACACTTCTATTCTTTCTGTTGACGTGTTTTGCTTTGTTTGTGAGTGTTTGTACCCATGTCTCCATCAGGTCTGGAGCAGGGCTCTGTCAGCACTCGCAGCAGGCCGTCTGGTTTGTATGAGTAGTGCTCCACCAGCTGTGGAGAGGAGAGAAGTGCACATATCAGATATCATATATACGTATATAACGAGTTTCCATGCAAAGTCCCTACAGACTGAGCTACTGCCGTCCAACACAGTGTAGAAATTCACCATGTGGCTTTTTTTATGCATCTTACAAAGGACATCAAGCTGTATTCAAAATAAGTCCAGAAATAAAGGTCAGATCCTCTGACCCTGACGTAAATTGAACACACAGCCTTCTGATCTGGAGTCAGACGCGCGACCGTTGCTCCACACGGTCATAAATATGAATTCAATCCAATGTCCAAAATGTCAGCTCTTCATCACTTGATCCAATGAAACCTTTGCATCATATTGTCAAAATTAGCACAAGTTATTGAGATGTGGCCAAAAAACTATTATTATACATATACAAATGTTTTGAACTCCAAAATACATTTGAAAATGACTTATGTTGTGTTTAAAGATTCCAATTATGTATCCCTCAGTTGAGCAATCGACCAAGCTTCTCTTGTATATAAAAAACTGTTGACTTGTTTAATTTATAACAAATTATCATATTTTATGAAGTGTTTTTTCTGCAAAAATACTAATTTGTGAAGTAAATAGTGACTTCATCTGTAAAAATATATTGTTAGACTGTTGTGTAGATGAATTAAACAGTGGCATTAAAGGAAATACAGAAATAACGTACACATTTTTGTAAATTTTTTGGTACAATACTTAAGTGAATGTACTTAGTTACATTTCACCCATGCCTTAAATGTTTTTTAAGAGCTCACAGTGACCATGACCTTTGACGGACAAAGTGGATGTTCGTGTCAAAGAAATGTGCATTTCAGGAACTTACGATTTAGACGTGCAAACGGACCATAGACTCAAGATAAGGACAGTCACCAATGAGTGGCTGTCACTGAGAAACACTTGAGACATCCACCATGGAAACTTAACCCATAATCCTAGTTTCATAGTTAAAAAATCCACATGGAAATGACTGTAAATCGGAGAATCCGTGTACCTGCCACAGGGTGTCAAACTTCTTTCCGTCTGGGATGGAGAGCTTGCTCGTCCGGTCCCGGTCGATACGATAATGCATGACTTGTCCTTCATGCAGTAAACACAGAGCGTAGGATCCGTTCGTATCCCTCTGCCGAATCCTGCACCACAAGAAGAGGAACATGAAGTGTGTCTCATTTATACTCTGACTTCATAGATGTGAATTATATTTAGTGAGATGCCACTGAAGATGTTTAAATTCTAGATATAGATTCAATCATGCAATCCACCAAACGCAACCGAACAAGAGTCAACAGCAAATGAAAGCTGTTAGAGGAGATTTGTCGCACCCCACATACTCCGCTCTGCTGCTTATCCCACAAATGCATGTTCCTCACAAATATGGCACCATTAGTGAGGTAAATAAACAGGCTTTCCAACGGTATAAGATGTATTGCAGAGAAGCATTGTTACAGCAAAGAAATCATCTACCAAACACACATTTCCTTACTTTTGTGTTAAGTTTAGAATAAGAAGACATGGAGAATGAAGCACATCTCCAACCCATCGTCTGCACTTCTGAACACAGTCATGTAAAACAGATAAGAGGTACTTTATTGATCCCAAATTGGGAAATGTTTGCGTTACAGCAGCAGCATAAAAATCATGAGTAGAAATTAAATAGTAGAAATGAACAATTCTACAGTTACTTTTTGTGTTAAGTTTATATTCAATAGGGACCGAACCTTGCTATGTGATACCTAACACAAGATGTTCGGCCAGCAGCACACACACAACAGTTGTGTTGACTATTTAGAGCACATGTGTCAAACTCAAGGCCCGGGGGCCAAATCAGGCCCTTGGTGGATTTAATTTCGGCCCGCAGGATAATTTCTAATTACTATTAGATCTGGCCCTCCGGTATATTGCACGCACACCTTCACTCCATCCTGAGGGTCTCCTCCGCTCAGAGCCTGAGCCCAAACATTGATGAACCTGCACCCAAGATGAGATGCCAAGTATCTGAACTAGCATCACAGAGCAGCACACTGAGTTTAATGGATGTTTCCTTCTGCACTTTGTCTCTCACGACAACAGGGCATGTTTGTTTTTTCTTTGAGGGGAATAGTTTTTTTGAAGCTGTTGTTGGCCTGTGGGAAAATGTAATCATAAGAAATGACTCTGCAGATAGAGCCATAAGAAATGAATGCAACTGATTATTTGATGTTTAATGTTGTTTTTATAGGCAATAATTTAAGCTTTGTTAGTTCCAGGTTTAATATGTGCAATAAGTTCATTTCAATAAGTTCTGCAATAAACATTAAACCAGTCCGGCCCTCCACTAGTGGTCCACTGTGTATTTGAGTTTGACACCCCTGCTTTAGAGGGATATGGTTTCAGTGAAGCATTGCAACAGTGTCAGTCAAAGGCTTCAGCACTACCACATCCACTGAGTTACAGCTACTGTGTGTGGTAACAGCTGGGTTGGGGGGGGTGATGACTATTACTCCTAAATATCACCATGGATTCATACGGTGATTATCAGTTAGACGTGTGCGCTCTCCAATTACGACCACCAACATTCTTTCTATTAAAACCATTTATTAAACCAAAAACAGTGTGTGTTTGCAGCATCACACCTGTGCCGCTGAGGCCACCTAAATACCGTGTTCCCCATTGCGCCATTTAGTGCTCAAACAAACAACAAAAGCATACAAATGGGCACAACAGGGGGGTTACTTTAACAAATGTATTCTGTTATAATAACTAGTTAAAACGAAACAAATGAAGCAAAGAAAGTGAAAACCATAAAGCAGATTCAGGCAGTAGGCGTATAAATTCACTCTTAAAGTATTATCCTTCAGAACAGTACAGCTTACAGAGAAGAGATAACACCTGATCCTTTTATAATCTCTTTCGACTCCACTTCGAGCGATAGAACTATTAACAAAGCACTTATATACTAATAAAGGGCTGGTTTATCTAAAACCAGTTGAGTAGCACTTGAAATGTTTTTGCTCTATGAAACCTGATGTACTTATATGATTCTGTTTTCTTCAAGGTTGTATTTTGTTGGTCGAACGCACTTATTGTAAGTCGCTTTGGATAAAAGCGTCAGCTAAATGTAATGTAATGTAATGTTATAACAAACACTATTATGCTCTTTTTATGGTTTTACTGACATTGTAATCCTGCTAGTAATCCCCAATGTTATCAAATGTAACAGTAATCAGATTACATCGTTAACTGTAAGGGAGCACAATTACTTTTTTTGTATCCTCGTAAAGTAATCCTGTTACATGTCTGGTCCTCACTTTCCAAGCCCTCCACCATCGACTATTTAACTATGGCCACGTTTTGCTTTCTTACTCTCTAACGCTGGTTTATTTCTATTTCCATTTTGAGATGTGTTGGGGAATAATTCGCCCTGCATGTCGTCCTTCGCCCTCTGACGCAGCTGACTAACCTTGAGCAGCCGTTATCTCCCGTAAGGAGGGGCTGCCCTAGCAAGTTATTGATGTTGCCAGTTTGTGACCGGGCAACTCTCGGTCAGAGATAGTTGTTGTTGTGGGACACCTGGAACACATCCTTCTCGGGGTGGAGATGACCCCGAGCCATAAGCAACAACAAATGTGATTCAGTGTCCTCAGCTGTTTAGTCTATCTAATGAAGAATGTTGATTATTACACTCTGAACTAGTTAAAACCTGGAGCTACAGGAGGGGTCTTCAGAATTGATTGTGGCATCTCAACCGTGTTGTCAGACGCAACATGTCTTGTGAATTCTCCGGCCGAAGCTCCAAATAAACCGTCAGTGTTTGCCATCAAAGCTCCAGCTCTCCTCGTGTCTCTCTGAGATCTGTTTCCAATTGCTACAGAAGTTTCCCCCACAAGATGTTTATATTTCATTGTTTGTCCATGTTCATTTGTTTGTTTGTTTGTTTGTCATTACCCCAACCCTCCCTTATATTGTAAAGCCACTTTCAGTCAGATAAAAGCTCCATACAAATACAATATATTATTATGTTTTTACTTCCCATGCCCTGGGTGTTAAACGCTGTTCAATCTGTCTCAACCTCAAAGATAATAACATTTTACAGATTCATTTATGACAATTGTATCCGCACAAATACAAAAAGATAAGATCAAGAACGAACCATACAGGAAACACATTGAGGTTGCCGTCACTTCAAGAGATCGTATTGTATCGACTTCACTACGTCTGAACTGATAATCGATGCTTACCAGGGTTCATGCTTTCAGACTTTTGAATGAATGAACGTCGATAAAAAATGTTTTGAAGCTTAACTTTTGTTAGTTATTAATCAGATTTGTTAAGCAGCTTTTTACCTTTGAATTAATATACATACATTTATACTCTTGAACATGATGTAGACAAATAAATAAAGGTTTTTAAATGTATTCATTGTGAAGCTTTAGTTAACAGCTTGGGCTAATTTAAGTTTTAAATTAAATAGTTTATTTTTAACTCATTGGACTAATGCCTCACACCTTGTATAGATCCCTTTATCTCCTGTCGAAAACCTCTTGTTTTGAAACAAATATTCTTCATTATATTATATTTACTTTTGATATTTGCACCAGGGAACATTTTAATAGTATTTATTGCTCACAGTATTTTATCTGCGCCGTGTTGGCTGACAAATGGGTGTAACCGTTACAGAAATAGGAACTTAATTACAGTAAATGGCCTCTGTGCATTTATAAATAACTATGCCAGTCCCTTATGAGAGCAAGATAGATAGATAGATAGATAGATAGAGAGATGGATAGATAGATAGATAGATAGATAGGTAGGTAGGTAGATAGATAGATAGATAGATAGATAGGTAGGTAGATAGATAGATAGATAGATAGATAGGTAGATAGGTAGGTAGGTAGATAGATAGATAGATAGATAGATAGATAGATAGATAGATAGATAGATAGATAGATAGATAGATAGATAGATAGATAGATAGATAGATAGATAGATAGATAGATAGATAGATAGATAGATAGATAGATAGATACTTTATGGATTATTTTGTTACAGAGGAATCATCAGTGCGTTCAGTCATAAAATAAAAAATCCTCAAAAAGAGGAACAGAGAAATTACAACAAAAAATGTTTAAAACTATAGTAACACCATGAGTCAGTTTTTCAGTGGAAACACGATGCTTTTTGTGCTTTGTGAGAAAAAGGACCGAGTCACATCTCGCCCCGCTCCTCTGGCTACTTCAGGAAGTCCTTTGCTAACTGCCAGAGCGGAAACCACAGTGTGTTTGTGTGTGTGTGTGTGTGTGTGTGTGTGTGTGTGTGTGTGTGTGTGTGTGTGTGTGTGTGTGTGTGTGTGTGTGTGTGTGTGTGTGTGTGTGTGTTTCTTCACACGGCAGACCATTGGCTCATCTTCTGAAGCCTCAGCTGCCAAACACTTGTTGTGTTCAAAAGACAAAATACATTTATTCTGTCTGATTTTAGATGAAGTATCAGAGGCATTCTTTTAAAGAGACATAAGACACTTCAATTTCCTTCTGTTTCACTATGAAAAAAGTCTGTAGCAAATCATCTGATGTCAAATCATGTCAAAGAAGAGATGAGGATTTTGTTTTTTAACTACATTTTGAAGAAAACGGATCAACTTGTGTCTGTAAAAATACCTATTTTTAACATTAATTTACTGAATTAAATATACTTTAAAGCAATATTGTACTGTTGTAATTGTAGGACATCGGATTTGCATAATTTCTATCTCAAATTACACAGTTTTTTTTTTTACGCCAGGATGAGGGGGAAGGTCAGATGAGTTCTGTACCGAGCGGCAGCGGTGCCGGCCGCGGGGCCTCGGAGCCAAGTAGGCCGTCTGGTTCTGATGGAGTAGCGGGAGAGGAAAAACAGACAGGAGGGACATTATCTGTTGGAGGAGATGGAGAGGACGACAAGGACTTGCTACGTGGAGGGGAGCCAACGGCAACCGGACAAATACATGAGGGAGGCCCGATACGTCACTCATCCGGAGGAGAGGACCAGGCGCACGAAGAGCAGAGTGGAGAAGTGCGATCACAGAGCCTGCCGAGGCTATAAATGACTTTGATTTGTTGTTTAAATAGGGGGCCTACAAAACCTATCAGCCCCAGGGCCTGATGGCAGGTTAAGGCGGGCTTGGTTGGACCAGCTGCTTCTCAAAGGTAATATTCGACGGATAAGCTACCAAAAAAAGACTTTTATTTATCGATAAAGTATCCCACTGATCAACCCAGTCCAATGTCCTGTTTCATCTTTGTGATCCTGATAGCTCAGAAGGTTGTGCATGTATTATTTCCAGACCATGTAGTCAAGATGTAGGTTTAATGCTTTGAGATGGTTCAGTTGAGATAAAAAGTTTAAAATCGAATTGGTAAACGCAGACTGGGAGCAACACGTCTGAAAAATGGCCTACGGTATCTCCATACATTAACACCACTATGTGACTTTTGAAGCCTAAAATATCACGGTCACATGGCTATGCGTCATCCTCGCTAAGCTAAAGGCGGCTAATGATCAGCGTGATGACATCCCATCCAGACAATGGTTAGCAACCGCTGTTTTGATGACACATTGTGGGCCGAACAAGAAGTTCTAGACTGCAGAGCTTCCTCTTTCAGAAGGATAACCCTTCTTTGATTTTCGCCAGAAGTATACAAGCATTAGGCTATAAACAAACTATATCACAGACGCATGGTAGCGCATCTCCACCGCTAAGTTAAAGGCGGCTAATGTTCGGCGTGATGACTTCTAGTAGTCTTATTTAGCTTCTTGTTAGCAACCGCTGCTTTGATGACACATTGTAGGCCGACCCAGAAGGTAAAATGGAGTCCTCCGCGGACAAAAAGTAATGGGATTTTTCCATTGGACCATCGCTAAGCTAAAGGTGGCTAATGTTGGGCATTTAGCCTCTTGTTAGCAACCGTTGTTTTTAGATAATTAACTATACAACTATAATTTGGACATTCACTGCTGGGGTATTTAGTGATGTAGTTTATGATGTAGAAGAAAATCTCTTGAGCTTTATTCAACACAGACCTTATTTCAGACTTGTAACCAAAATCACGTTAAAAAGAACGTTGACCTTGAAACATGAGGAAATGCTAACTCGGTAAAATGCTAACTAATTTCCCGGTTTTAAGACTCATTCCTGCACCACTCTATTTGATAAAATGTAATAGCCAGCCTTTTACTGTAAACACCACCAAAACAAAAGAAACACGTTAAATACTCACAGGAACTTTCCATTCACCCTGATGCCACTCTGCAGCCGGGGCTCCGAGTCTTCTCGTGTGATCGATCCGTGGAACCAGGGCATCTTCTCGTGGGCCGTGGTGGAGATGAGCTTCTCCAGCTGAGGCCTCTGGCTGATGATGGCCTGCTCCAGAGCTGATCCCTGCACACACACACAACCATACACACACAACCACACACACACACACACACACACACACACACACACACACACACACACACACACACACACACACACACACACACACACACACACACACACACACACACACACACACACACACACACACACACACACACACACACACACACACACACACACAAATAAGTAAAGTAAAGGGCTTTTTTCTTATCAACTAAGATATGTTAGAAAATATTTCCAACTTTAATTGACTGAATTTATTTGAAAAGTGGTCTTATTAACACATGAATACTACTGTGTAATATATTTTTACATTTATATTTAAGAACTACAATATAAGACAAGCACAAGTTTCATTTGTGGGCCGTATTCCATTATACTTTTTGAATTTGATGAGTGCCAATTCAAAATGGACAACGGGCCACAATTGTCCCCCGGGCCGTAGTTTGGACACCCCTGTCTTAGATATTCTCACTGACCTTCCTTCGAGTTGACTAAGAGTATCGACTCACCGCCAGATTCCACGTCTGCTTCACATACTCCCGGATCAGTTTTTCCTTCAGGTCCTCAAACGGCCCCACCTTGGGCTGCATGTTCTTGGGTCTGTTGCAGGGCTTCTTCAGCAGACACACCAGACCATCCATCTCCTGCGAGTGGTAGTCGATCACCTCCTCGGGGCTCCTGTGGCTCTTCCCTCCGGCGATGGCGAACGTTTCATTGGGTTCTCGTTCGATGGTGTAGTGGTAGCAGCGGCTGGAGTGCAGCACGGACAGAGCGAAGCCCCCCAGGTAGTTCCTGCTCTGCCGCAGCAGATAGGAGCCGTTGTTGGTGCTCGTCTGCTGCAGGTATTCCTCCGCGTCCTCCCTGGTGATGTTGCCATAGAAGAAGGGCAGGGCGTTCACTGCATCAGCCATGATGGCGCCTGGATGGTAGGAAGGCCCCTAGTGAAGTTCAGCCACAGGATGCTATTCAATCTGAAGAAATAATGAAACCATAGGACAGTCAAGATGAAGTATCTATGAAAACACAACTGTTACATGAAACCCAACAGGATGACTCATCCGACCCTTCACTTCCTTGCTCAGGTGCCAGAGAATACGTCATGGTGTACAATTCATTTACAGTACTACTGTATCAGTGATATGTAACCTGTATGCAGTTGTGTAAAGTAACTAAGTACATTTACTCAAGTAATGTACTTAAAGGTAGGGTAGGTAAGAATGGAGAAACCAGCTCGAGTGCGCTAGAATTTGAAAGTACACAACCGAAAAAAATCTGCCCCTTCCTTCAGACTTCCTTACAGAGCCCCTCCTCCAACACACACGAACGCGCACATGACCAATGAGGGCACAAGATAAGTTTGTGCACGAGATAGAAGGCTGACAGGCAGGTAGGCCATCCAGTTATTTTACCCGGGCCGGCTCAGATGATTGGTCGTGCTTTTTACGGCTTCCACAGATAAAATATTTGTATATATTTATTGTCAAAGCATTTAATGTATTCATTGCTATCGGGATGTTAAGAGCATTCCATGGAATATAACAAAAAGTGTTTCTGAAGTGAATTACCTACCCCACCTTTAAGTACAATTTTGAGCTACTGGTAGCTTACTTGAGTATTTCAAATGTATACTACTTTGTACTTTTACTCCACTGCATGTATTTAATCCCTTTAGTTACTTCACAGATCTGGATGAATGATGTGAAATATAAGCAAGTGTTAAATCAGACTTTAGTTCCACCTGGAGTAAATCCACAAGCTACCCTGCAGTCTACAAAGTCATTCAAACTAGCTGCACCTTCACCAGCTTTGAGAACACTTTCATGATCAATCATTATAAAACATATCATATATATTATTCTGAAATGGACCAATCTGCACAACGACTACTTTTACTTTTGGTACTTTAGGTATATTTTGATGATAATACTTTTCTACTTTTACTTGAGTAACATTTTGAGGACTTTTACTGAAACAGAGTATCCCTACACTCTGGTACTGCAGACGTGGGATGTAATTGAGTACATTTGCTCTTGTGTTGAACTTTTACAATACAATAGTAACACAAAAATGTTTATGCTACTTTGTACTTCTACTCCACTACAAGTTAGAAGCTAATATTGTCCACTACATTTACCTGACTGCTTTAGTTACTTTACAGATCAGATTTTGAGCAATACAAAATATGAATCAACTAATACACATTAACGTATAATTCTTGGCTTAGTTTATCAATAATTAAAATAAGCGCTACCTTTCCCAGCTGTGAAGAACACATTAATGCATCAATAGTCATAATACAGTCATTTGATATCATTCTTAAATGTGTCATTATGCAAGGACTTTCACTTTTGGTACTGAAGAACATTTAGGTGCCAATATATTTCTACTTTTACTTGGAAGGAAGTATTTTTACATGTTAGTATTGCTACTAATACTCCTTCCACCTCTTGTGAGTGTACAGTAAAAATGGAGCTTGTGTTCAGACGATGATATAAGATACAATCTGTTGATCACTGTAAACAGGATTACACTTTTGAACTCACAGTCTGGACCCTCTTTGTTCAGGAGTTAGACTTCATGCCACCGGGCATCACACTTTATATCCTGTGTGTGAGACAGTGAGAAAAAAAGACACTGTACAAAAATGTTATGCAAACACGGTGTTCTGGAGGTGAAGTCTAAAAGGTCTGGTAACTTTCTGGGGAGTAACGGATTACATGTAAAAGGATAATCAGTATACCAAAACAAGGTAAAATAGTCCCTTGGTGTCACATTCAAAGAAGATGTAATTGGACTACAGGTACATTTGTAAACAAATTAAAAGGCTATCCTACAATACATTTTAAAATAAAGATCCACGTACTGCTTGAATTTTCTTTTTGGTTTTCATTTAAGCTGCTTTCTTTATTTTAAATATGTTATATTGAAATGTAGTCGATGGACACCTGTTTTATTCAACAAAAATACTTAATTCAGGTACATTTTAAAAACGAAACATGTGTAAACTATACTGTTCTGTAGGCCTAGTCTGTAATTTGCAATGAGTCATTTTTGACTATAAATATCTTAGTTTCTTCTTGTGTCTAAGGTTGTTTAAAGGTGTATTGTTCTGTATTCTTACGAAATAGACTTGTAGTATTTATAATATATAATAATAGAGCATTCATTTGCATTGAATGTGATATTGAGGTAGTCCAAAAGTAACGGACATGATCAGGTTACATTACTTAAATTATATTGTGATGCTTAGATTACTGATTAAAGGTTTTTATACGGAACCCTTCAAACCCTGAACCGGACATGGAAGTAAATATACATTTTGCACTTACTGTACACATGAGGTGTTCCTGATCCTCTCCGTCCCTCAGTCCTCCAGCCTGTCCTCTGCTGCCGTCCTCTGAACAAAACCGTGGGACGAACAGAGCCTCGAAAACTCAGATGGATCCTTACAAACAACAGAAATGTGCATACAAAAAGCTGTCAAAGCCTCAGTAGATGTTTTACAGCTGCGTTCTGATACATGAGGAGCGCCGGAGCTTCCTCATTTCAACGACTTCTTTTACTTCCTTTTTTTTTTATCTGAACACTGACCAACAGTCTGATGCACACAGGAAATGATGAGACGCCTGCAGTGACACAAGTGACAGCGACTCAGTCCTTTCAGATGGGTTTCATGACATTTCTATAAAAGTGTACCTTTATTATTTGCAATAAACAGCTCAGGGGTCGAACTCAAATGAACGTGAGACTATTTGAAATGCTGTTAACAACGGTGAAAAATGAATGTAGTGGTTATACCTTCAGTTTTATTTAGTTTTAGTTAAACATAATTCTATTAAATGTAATGTGACTATTATATTGAGTTTAAATATTAGGTACAACTTAGTATTATTGCTTTCAACTAACCGAATACAGTTATGTGAAATCTGTTCACATGATACATTAAATTAAAGTCAACGTTTCACTTTTTTAGTGTATGGAGGATATTACTGAATATTATGTGGTATTTTTTTATAGTTACAATTATGCTCATACTCTAATCTTTCTTTCTGATTGACTTCTAAGATTGCCATCAACTTATGTATTTAAAACGTAATTAAATTAGTATCTAAAATGTAACAATTATCACTGCATGAATTATGTGATTTAAGTTGTTTTTTTTAAGTACTAAACATGCCCAATGGTACTTCTAACTGTACTGATTCCTATTCTCATTAATAAATGAATAAGCTGCATTGTTATGGCCATGCTGGTGTTTATGTTTACTGCTGTGTAAACAATCTGCACACATCATGCAAAACATCAATGTTGCAATCAAAAAGTAAAGAGCAAAGTATCTACATTTTGTGCAGTTAAAAAATGCAATGTTTACCTCTAAAATAAAGGGAAATATATGAATGTGTGTGTGTGTGTGTGTGTGTGTGTGTGTGTGTGTGTGTGTGTGTGTGTGTGTGTGTGTGTGTGTGTGTGTGTGTGTGTGTGTGTGTGTGTGTGTGTGTGGGTGTGTGTGTGTGTGGGTGTGTATATTTGTGTGTGTGAGCAGAACATGTTTCACAATCAGGAAGTGCCCGCCAGCTTTGGTGTTTCACACTCTCCGCACACTGACGGTAAACACACGCACACACACACACGCACACACACCACCTCACGCTGACTGCTGCTATGTCCTTAAATACCTTCAATTAAATTCAAGTGAAAAGGTCCCTTTTTAAAAGGTGTTTCCAGAATGCAAATATAAAATGAATTCCCTGAAACTACAGCAAGAGCGAAGTGAATGTTTTACTCTGTGAGGACGAATGAGAGTTGAAATGTGTTTTTAGAAAGTGAGAGCATTTTATGTGGAGGTCACTTCAGAGGGCAGTTTGAGGAATAGACCCTGCATAGACACACACACACACACACACACACACACACACACACACACACACACACACACACACACACACACACACACACACACACACACACACACACACACACACACACACACACACACACACACACACACACACACACACACACACACACACACACACACACACACACACACACACACACACACACACACGTTTCTGTGTTTCTTACTTCTCCCTTGTCATGAGATCCTGCCCTCACTGCGCTCAGCGACATTTCACAGACGTATTTACTCCGCTGGCGTGATCACACTCCGCTCGTCTCGCAGTGTTACTTTGTTACGTGCCTTTTCTTTTAAACTCTTTTCAAAACTACAAAAGCTTAGCCATTATTAGGTTTCCAGCAATGTAAGTGCATTGAAAAGCATCAACGCCTCTTACAGCTCAACCTACAGATCTTTCTTTTTCTTAACTTTGTTATCTATGGATTTGTATTTACATTACAATAAATGCTTGTACAATTAAATAGCTCCTCAAATATGATACAAATATTTAAACAAGTATAATACAATCAGTGATATAGGAGAAACTAAGTAAACAGTAGCAGTCAATGGAAAAATAATATCGAATTTATAGTTATGTCGGTATATACAGTATGTAGTTCAATGTGATTCATTTATGACGGGGTGCGGAGCTGGAAGTGAGGGTGTTTCTGTATTTTCTGCACGATCTAATTTAATGGTCTGAAACGTATTAACCTCTTAAATTACGTTTAAAGCAAATAATAAAAATAAAATAAATACTATAATTGTCTTTATGGTTTTACAGCGATCTACGTCAGAGTGAAAGAGAAAAGGAAAACAGCACAGATATGTTTTAAACCGGCTGAACGTGATGATGCTTTCCTTTATTCTCTGACTTTTAACTGGGTATATTTCAGTTTTAAAATCTTATTGTGTTTTAAATCTGTTTTTATCGCTATGTCTGTCTTTGTGCAACCTGTTTTAAAGAGCTATATAAATGTATTAAATATAATATGAAGAAGTTCTTAACATGCATAATGATACCTTTAATATTCCTGATTCTTATTCTTATTAATAAAACAATAAGCGGCATTATTATTATTATATTATTATTATTATATGGCAATGCTGCTGCTTATTTGATCTGCTGTGTAAACTGTCAGGTATTTCAATCTGCACACATTATGAAGGCTTTTAAAAGGTGAATACAAAGTAAACAGCAACTATACAATACATTAGGTAAATGAAGTGGGGTAACAAGTATAATATTTCCCTTTAAAATAGATAGAAATGCTCCAAAAAGAAAAATTAGAACCTCAAATGTGTGTGAGGTCGTAGTGTGTTTCGGTGCGACCTGTTTTTAAGAGCGATATGAATGACCTGAAAGTCGTTTACCCCTCAGTGTGGAAGAGGTTGTGCAACAGTGACATTTGAAGCTCAACATACACACAGGTTGTGTTGAAGGTGAGTTCAGGTTTGTTTGGAGTCGATGCTCAGAGGGGTGGAAAGTGTCCCCCTGTGATGTCTGCTCTGCAGCCTGTGGTCTCCTCTCTCTCTCTGAAGCTGAAGGAAGCGAACCGTCACTTCCTCGGGTTCTTAGCCCCAGTCGAACGTGGTCTTCAGGGGCGACAACTTCTTTTTTTAAATCATAAAAGGAGTTACACTTTCGCATTTACAACTATCAACAACCAGAGGCGGGAGAAGAACTCAGATCTTGTACTTGAGTAAAAGTAGAAGTACTCAGATCTTGTTCTTGAGTAAAAGTAGAAGTACTCAGATCTTATACTTGAGTAAAAGTAGAAGTACTCAGATCTTATACTTGAGTAAAAGTAGAAGTACTCAGATATTGTACTTGAGTAAAAGTAGAAGTAACTCAGATCTTGTACTTGAGTAAAAGTAGAAGTACTCAGATATTGTACTTGAGTAAAAGTAGAAGTACTCAGATCTTGTACTTGAGTAAAAGTAGAAGTACTCAGATCTTGTACTTGAGTAAAAGTAGAAGTACTCAGATCTTGTACTTGAGTAAAAGTAGAAGTACTCAGATCTTAGTACTTGAGTAAAAGTAGAAGTACTCAGATCTTGTATTTGAGTAAAAGTAGAAGTACTCAGATCTTGTACTTGAGTAAAAGTAGAAGTACTCAGATCTTGTACTTGAGTAAAAGTAGAAGTACTCAGATCTTGTACTTGAGTAAAAGTAGAAGTACTCAGATTTTGCACTTGAGTAAAAGTAGAAGTACTCAGATCTTGTACTTGAGTAAAAGTAGAAGTACTCAGATCTTGTACTTGAGTAAAAGTAGAAGTACTCAGATTTTGCACTTGAGTAAAAGTAGAAGTACTCAGATCTTGTACTTGAGTAAAAGTAGAAGTACTCAGATTTTGCACTTGAGTAAAAGTAGAAGTACTCAGATCTTGTACTTGAGTAGAAGTAGAAGTACTCAGATCTTGTACTTGAGTAAAAGTAGAAGTACTCAGATCTTGTACTTGAGTAAAAGTAGAAGTACTCAGATCTTGTTCTTGAGTAAAAGTAGAAGTACTCAGATCTTATACTTGAGTAAAAGTAGAAGTACTCAGATATTGTACTTGAGTAAAAGCAGAAGTACTCAGATCTTGTACTTGAGTAAAAGCAGAAGTACTCAGATCTTGTACTTGAGTAGAAGTAGAAGTACCAGAGTGTAGGAATACTCTGTTTCAGTAAAAGTCCTGCATTCAAAATTTTCCTCAAGTGAAAGTAGAAAAGTATTCTCATCAAAATATAGTGAAAGACGGTAAAAGTAGTCTTTGTGCAGATTGGTCCATTTCAGAATATTATATATGATATGTTTTATAATGATTGATCATGAAAGTGTTCTCAAAGCTGGTGAAGGTGCAGCTAGTCTGAATGACTTTGTATACTGCAGGGTAGCTGGTGGATTTACTCCAGGTGGAATTAAAGTCTGATTTAACACTTGATTATATTTCACATCATTCATCCACATCTGTGAAGTCACTAAAGGTATTAAATACATGTAGTAGAGTAAAAGTACACCATTTACCTCTGAACTGTAGTGGAGTAGAAGTACACAGTAGCATACAATGGAAATACTCAAGTAAACAAGTACCTCTAAAGAGTACTTAAGTGCAATATGAGTTAATGTACTTAGTTACTTCCCAGCCCCATATTTCTTGTGCGATAACACTTCTTATTAAAGTTTAAATGATCAAATCTCGAACACTGTCTTTGTCTCTTTTGACCCCTTTCATACATGAACTGTGCCAAGCGCGGCCCCCCTGTCAAATAGATCTCCAACCGCCACTGCTTGACTGCAAAAATTGAAGGGATGAGATTTTTTAAGATGTCGTTTTAATATTCTTAACCTTACAATCAGAGTTTCATTAACAAGGATCATAGGAAGATTTAATCGACCCTAACTCAGCTCGGTTTGGCTCCACCTTGTGGCATAACAGAACTATCACATGTTTTTTAATTCATCAAATATCAGATAAACAGTGTTTGTGTCTTAGTGTCTGCCTCTGGGAGATGTGTGTGTGTGTGTGTGTGTGTGTGTGTGTGTGTGTGTGTGTGTGTGTGTGTGTGTGTGTGTGTGTGTGTGTGTGTGTGTGTGTGTGTGTGTGTGTGTGTGTGTGTGTGTGTGTGTGTGTGTGTGTGTGTGTGCTAGCTTACCTCAAAGTATTCCTGCAAACTGGGCAAGTCTTGTCACAGCGGCCCCAACAAATATACCACCTACTTTTATTTTTGTTTTATTTATTTCATAGGTCTTAAAGGGTTTTATCTTTTATTAGTTTCAATAGATTTTTTTTTTTTTATGTTTTAATCATTTAACCTCTATTAGAATTATTATCTTTTTCTTTCTGTTGTATATGTTGACTTTGATTTATAGGGTTTTATATTGTTCAGGGTTCCTGCAGGTTTCACCAAATCAAATGTAAGACTTTTTAAGACCTTTTTAAGACCTTTTTAAGACCTTTTTAAGACCACTTTGAATAGAATGAAGACCTTTTTAAGACCTTTTTAAGACCACTTTGAATAGAATGAAGACCTTTTTAAGACCACTTTGAATAGAATGAAGACCTTTTTAAGACCACTTTGAATAGAATTAAGACCTTTTTAAGACCTTTTTAAGACCTTTTTAAGACCACTTTGAATAGAATTAAGACCTTTTTAAGACCACTTTGAATAGAATTAAGACCTTTTTAAGACCACTTTGAATAGAATTAAGACCTTTTTAAGACCTTTTTAAGACCTTTTTAAGACCACTTTGAATAGAATTAAGACCTTTTTAAGACCACTTTGAATAGAATTAAGACCTTTTTAAGACCTTTTTAAGACCTTTTTAAGACCTTTTTAAGACCACTTTGAATAGAATTAAGACCTTTTTAAGACCTTTTTAAGACCACTTTGAATAGAATTAAGACCTTTTTAAGACCACTTTGAATAGAATTAAGACCTTTTTAAGACCACTTTGAATAGAATTAAGACCTTTTTAAGACCACTTTGAATAGAATTAAGACCTTTTTAAGACCTTTTTAAGACCTTTTTAAGACCACTTTGAATAGAATGAAGACCTTTTTAAGACCATTTTGAATAGAATGAAGACCTTTTTAAGACCACTTTGAATAGAATTAAGACCTTTTTAAGACCTTTTTAAGACCTTTTTAAGACCACTTTGAATAGAATTAAGACCTTTTTAAGACCACTTTGAATAGAATTAAGACCTTTTTAAGACCACTTTGAATAGAATTAAGACCTTTTTAAGACCTTTTTAAGACCTTTTTAAGACCACTTTGAATAGAATTAAGACCTTTTTAAGACCACTTTGAATAGAATTAAGACCTTTTTAAGACCTTTTTAAGACCTTTTTAAGACCTTTTTAAGACCACTTTGAATAGAATTAAGACCTTTTTAAGACCTTTTTAAGACCACTTTGAATAGAATTAAGACCTTTTTAAGACCACTTTGAATAGAATTAAGACCTTTTTAAGACCACTTTGAATAGAATTAAGACCTTTTTAAGACCACTTTGAATAGAATTAAGACCTTTTTAAGACCTTTTTAAGACCTTTTTAAGACCACTTTGAATAGAATTAAGACCTTTTTAAGACCACTTTGAATAGAATTAAGACCTTTTTAAGACCTTTTTAAGACCTTTTTAAGACCACTTTGAATAGAATTAAGACCTTTTTAAGACCTTTTTAAGACCACTTTGAATAGAATTAAGACCTTTTTAAGACCACTTTGAATAGAATTAAGACCTTTTTAAGACCACTTTGAATAGAATTAAGACCTTTTTAAGACCACTTTGAATAGAATTAAGACCTTTTTAAGACCTTTTTGAGACCTTTTTAAGACCACTTTGAATAGAATTAAGACCTTTTTAAGACCTTTTTAAGACCACTTTGAATAGAATTAAGACCTTTTTAAGACCACTTTGAATAGAATTAAGACCTTTTTAAGACCACTTTGAATAGAATTAAGACCTTTTTCACAGCAAGAAAGTATGAAGGAAAATTGATATGAAAGAAGAAATACATCCCATAATTACTTTCAAAGTAAATGTGTTCACGTTCAACATAAGAACGATGACTGAACATAACAGCACAAAAACCAGTATGTGTGTGTGTGTGTGTGTGTGTGTGTGTGTGTGTGTGCGTGCGTGCGTGTGTGTGTGTGTGTGTGTGTGTGTGTGTGTGTGTGTGTGTGTGTGTGTGTGTGTGTGTGTGTGTGTGTGGGGATCAGCAAGGCATTGCACATAATGTGAAAATGAGAAAGAGTAGACAACAAACATAAACAGACATACAACATTATAAACATCTCAAAACAGAAAATCAAACAAATCTATAAAGTAAAATATATACATAATGAATGATTTTCTATTTTGAGATGATGTATAATTGTTTATTTTCTACTCTTTTTTTGTTCTCAATTACTTATTTTATACAGATAATAATTACCTGTAAATATAATTATTTTTATAAATTAACCAAAAGCCTTGAAAGTTTGTTTCTAGTTGATTCTAGAAATACATATTATTGGTTAGCTGAACTAAAGAAAGCCAATATTAGGATTGGTCAATAACAAGTGGTTCCTATCTACACAAAGTTTAGTTGTGTACTTCAGGGTTCATACACTTTTTCACCAATGATTTTCAATGACTTCTCAATGACTTCTCCATGACTTCTCAATGACCTTTACCTAATTTTCCATGACTCTTTCTCAGCGGTACGACTGAAATGGTTTATTTTAACATGGAACAGGAAAATAAGGTCTGCATATGAAACATGTTGAGCCTATCTAACACAAATCCAATAGTAGGCTTACCAGCTCCTACACGCTAAAGCAACTCAAATCTCTCACCAGCAAAATACCTCGTCAGTTAAAGGTGGGGTAGGTAAGTTTGAGAAACCGGCTCGAGATCGCTAGAATTTGAAAATACACAACCGGAGAAAATCTGCCACTTCCTTCCAGAGCCCCTCCTCCAACACACACGAACGCGCACATGACCAATGAGGGCACGAGATAAGTTTGTGCCCAGATGGAAGGCTGACAGGCAGGTAGGCCATCCAGTTACTTTAGCCGGGCCGGCTCAGATGATTGGTTGTGCTTTTTACAGTACTACGGCTTCCACAGATGATATTTTTTTATGGATTTTTTGTCAAAGCACTTCAGATATTCATTGCTATCGGGATGTTAAGAGCATTCCATGGAATATAACAAAAAGTGTATCTCGAGCCGGTTTCTCAAACTTACCTACCCCACCTTTAAATGCTAATTTACGTTTCATTACTATATGATACAGTATTTATTATCATTATAGTATTACTATTTCGGCGATTAGATAAAATGTAAATTATATTTGATGCAACTTTAGTTACATTTCCAAAACTTTGGGAAAAATATTGTTTCCATATACGGCCAATTTGCATTTTGAATTTCCATGACTTTTCCAGGTTTTCAATGACCGTAAGAACCCTGGTACTTGCTGGCATTCATTTATAAATACATATTTGTTAATAGTAGATGTAAGCATACAGTTTAAAAGAACATTTAAGATCTATTCGGCTTTTAATTCGTGGTAATCTTTGAGGTATCACCTTTCATGTGTTATTGTTTTAGATCTTTCTGTTTGTTTGTACCTTGTTTTTAATGATGTTCCTCACTCTTTAGTGTGTATCCTGTTTTCCTCTGTAAAGCACTTTGGGCTGCATCTTGCGTGATCGGTGCTCGACAAATAAACGGTATTATTATTATAATTTGTGTTATGCTTGAGCGGGTTTAGCAGAACAGCTGCTGAGGAACAGTAAGTGTGTGTCTGACGGTTGCACTTCTCTTTCTGTCAAGTTCCTCCTTCCTATTATTAAAAACATGTCGACAAAATGGCGTGCCCTCAAAGACATTCTTCTTTTTGTTTTGCTGCATGCCGAAATTATTTTAAGCATTTGTTTTGTTTCTAAAGAAATGTAAAACTATAAAAAAAAATACATAAACGACTAAAGTTTTACCAACTAAAGTATCAAAAATAATTGTGTTTCTTTACCTTGTGGAAGTATTCTTCATGTGTGTGTTGTATAAGTAAATATTTTAATTTGTTCCTCTAGTCCACATGTGTCAAACTCGAGGCCCGGGGGCCAAATCAGGCCCTTGGTGGATTTAATTTCGGCCCGCAGGATAATTTCTAATTCCTATTAGATCTGGCCCGCCGGTATATTGCACGCACACCTTCACTCCATCCTGAGGGTCTCCTCAGCTCAGAGCCTGAGCCCAAACATTGATGACCTTGCACCCGAGATGAGATGCCAAGTATCTGAACTAGCATCACAGAGCAGCACACTGAGTTCAATGGATGTTTCCTTCTGCACTTTCTCTCTCACGACAACAGGGCATGTTTGGTTTCTCTTTGAGGGGAATAGTTTTGTTGAAGCTGTTGTTGGCCTGTGGGAAAATGTACTCATAAGAAATGACTCTGGAAAAGCTGCAGATAGAGCCATAAGAAATGAATGCAACTGATTATTTAATGTTGTTTTTATAGGCAATCATTTAAGCTTTGTTAGTTCCAGGTTTAATATGTGCAATAAGTTCATTTCAATAAGTTCTGCAATAAACATTGAACCAGTCCGGCCCTCGACTAGTACCCATTTTTTAATTTTGGCCCACTGTGTATTTGAGTTTGACCCCCCCGCTCTAGTCCTTTTACATTTGAGAGCAGAAAGCTATGCTGCCTCTCACAACAGTGGTATTTAAGTTTGCGATTAATAAAGTATACCTTATCTTATCTTCAATCATGTGATCATCAACACTTCTTAAAATGTCTGATGAATGTCACAACTAGTGTCCCCCCCCCCCAAACCAATGTACACACTGCTTTCATTTCCTTGACAACACAAACGTGTGAAAGCACAGAACACGCAAGCTGTATGGTGACAACATGGCAATTAAAATAACAAATTAGATCAGTTTTACCGTTCATGTTTTATATGTGCACTTTACAGACAGTTCTTACCAATTACTGCTCTGATATAAGTCATCCGGCATGTGCAGAATGATCAGTACATGCAGTACATATCAGCTGCAATGCTTTGAAAAGTATATCTGCTAAAAGTGTTTCCGAGTAATGGCGCCGTTAATCCCACTTCCTCTATTGAAGTTGGGTCCTCACCTCTTTCATGTTGACACACTGAGGTCAATTTATAACCGACCAAATCCACCAGACTCAGGGACAGTGTTATCCCACAGACATTAAGACTGCTGACCTGAGCTCTGTTAGGTGCCATGAACATTCATCTGTTTGGCATCGTACAATTGACTTATTTATCTAAGTAGTTATCACTGTAATAAACCTGATTTAATTTCATTTTACTGTACAATAAGTCATTTTACATTATGTTCTTTTATATATCATATTCTATTTACGTGTGTATAGACTTCTTGCATCATTTTTTTATTTGTTTGATTGTGTATGTCTATGTTGGAGGAGCTCGGGACTTAAGATTTTCATTGCCATTTCTACACTGTAGCTTATGTGCATATGACATTAAAACCTTTGAATCTTTGAATAATTCCCTCACATGAGACAATGCATTTCTGCTCTGATTAAAAAATATATATAATGAGTGTTCAGTGCAGTGGAACACAGCTCATATGCTCATTTGAAGCTACATTAGTTATACTCAGAATATATAAATACTCCGGCTCGTACTCAGTGTCCTGCGCCTTTAAATTCATCCCATGCATGCTTCACGTGCACATATTGCTATGTTCTGCGACAAATGTCTGCAGGAGGATGCTGCAAGTGTCCAGGGAAGCGGATCTCATTATTTCCTCCACATTACCTCCATGGTTTTATTTCCATATGAAGCATCAGCAGCCCTCACTGCTGCTGTTTCCATTCACTGCTCAATACAAGATATGTGGAGGAATGAGAGTGTCTGCATGCTGTGGAGAAATGGAGTGATGTCATCAACTCACCCTGTCAGCCCATTGTGAGTCTTCAATCGGGAACTTTAGGTCATTATTGAGGGTAAAGAGAGAGTGAGCATCCATCGGATCTCTGCAGAATCTCAGCTTCCGTCCCGGAGCTGATGGCTCACTTCCTATTGGCTCATAATAAACGTAAATAACCAGCTTCTTCCAGCCGACCAATCACAAGGAGGCCTGGATATTGTCCCATTTCAATATTTTTGTGATTATGCATCAAATATCAATTTCATTTGTTTAAAAATGGTATGATTAAATGTCTGAATAACATCAGATTTGATATGAATGTCGATGAATGCATCATGTGTTAAACAAACATGACCAGCAGATGGCGCTGCTCTATCAGCTGTTTATTCTCACACCGGCTGCTACACACTGTAGTGTTATACTCAGGTCACTATAACACAGTAGACAAGTAGATTTACAGAAGTACATTTTGAGGTATAACTCAGATCGTGTATTTGAGTAAAAGTAGAAGTACCAGAGTGTAGGAATACTCTGTTACAATTAAAAGTCCTGCATTCAATAATCAAAATATAGTTAAAGTAGCGACAGTGAAAGTAGTCATTGTGCAGATTGGTCCATTTCAGGATATGTTTTATAATGATTGATCATGAAAGTGTTCTCAAAGCTGGTAAAGGTGCAGCTAGTCTGAATGACTTTGTATACTGCAGGGTAGCTTGTGAATTTACTCCAGGTGTAACTAAAGTCTGATTTAACACTTGATTATATTTCACATCCTTCATCCACATCTGTGAAGTAACTAAAGGGATTAAATACATGTAGTGGAGTCAAAGCACACCATTTACCTCTGAATTGTAGTGGAGTTGAAGTACAAAGTAGCATAACATTGAAATACTCAAGTTAAGTACAATCTAGTACATCAAGTAATCAAGTAGGCTACAAATCTAGTTAGCTACTTTACACCTCTGAATGCCCAGTGATTGGTAGGGGGAGCTGTGAATGAAAAGTGCTTTATAAATACATTTTATTTGATCTTTACCTCCCGTAGTGTTTCATTGTGCTCTTGTTTTATTCTATGTGTCCTGTGGAAGTATGTCTACAAAAACTATCTAAAACTATCTGCTGCCAGATGTTCCCTGCCGATGTGCCGATGCAGTGTAGTGAGGCGCACCGTCCTGACGTCACTGTCCGGGGTTTCCTAGTGAAGTGAACCCTACGGCGTCATGGCGGAGGCCGGTTGTCGGAAGACCCTGGTTTGAAATGCCAGTTTTCTACAATCATAGTTGACAAACGAGGAACAAGACTTTGCTTGCATCTAGCTCGGGAAAGGGGATTTACTTGAGGGGGAGGAAAATCACCAGTGCACCGGTTCTGCTGAACGGAACCGTTCGGGGCTGCTCTCCCTAACTGGGAGAAAGCTAGCTAGCTAGCCTAAGGTAGCCTTAGCTATCGCAGCTGCTAGCTCGCTAGTTAAATAAAAGAAGAAAGGACCTCTGAAGTGGAAAGTCGGATTTAAACAACAATTATATTGGAGTTTGCCAGGTAACGTGAAATAACACCAGATAACATGCTGCGTGGAGTAACTTATCCCTTAGTTCATTGAGGAAAGTAAGCTAATGTTGATGTGGTAAAAACCGCGAGAAGTGAGCGGCGAATGAAAACAAGATGGAAGAGGGTGAAGTTAGGTTAGCTAATTTGGTTTGTGGTTTTAATAATGAATACTAAATACATTTAGTACTCTCATGTAGACCACTACGTGCCCAGACATTTGCATAGTGAAATAGTCTCGACTGAATAACGCGGAATGTCGGCTATAGCTGGAGAGAGAACATTCCAGAGGTGCTAAGATGAACTAGCGCAAAGTTTTGTCATTTTGTTAGCTTCCGTGCTAGCCTCGTGCTTCATAACGTTAGCTAGCTACTTTCCTTGGCAACGTTAGTAAACGATGGACTATCACCCCTAGCTCATTTCATGCTAACTGAACCAACAATAATGTAAAAATAAAAACATGGCACGACATTTAACAGTTGCCCACATTGTTCTAACACATGTTGTAGAATAAAACAGATGCTTTAACTGTTTTACATGTTATGATTGTGTAACTCCGAGGATCATAATACTAGCACAACAGATAGCTAACACTGGTTGATTTAACATTGGGGACAGTTAGTATCCTGTCGCAATGAAGTGGCCATAAATTAGTATCCTGCTAGGGGTTATACGGTCATTGTATTATAAAATACTGGCTGGCGCGTTAGCGGTGTCTGCATACATTACGTTCCCCCCGCCAACGGTTAATATTGGCGTCATTGACTGATAGTAGCTAGTTAGCTTCATGCTAACCACTATCCACACTTAGCTCGGATGACACCTGTGTAGGAAGAAGTCTGTTTACTACGAGGTTTTGTTTGGGCTTGGCTAAAGTTTAAGTTTTTATTTGGGGTTTAAGAGTGTCCACGGAGATTTGTGTGGATGTAAAACACGCTGCTTCTGTGCAGGCCTGGTAGGCCGCTGCGGGGAGACCAAATACAGCTAAGTTCAGAGACTAACCGTCCCAACATCACCCATCTGTTCTGGGTTCAGATACCCAATAATAAAGAAGTGTTTTGTTGATCGACAGTTAAACCTCTCTAAGAACTCAACTGTAGGTCATTGATTACTTTTCACGATTTTCCTCATTAAAACATGTCTCGTGTGCAACTGTATTGACAGCTCCCCCAGCACAGGTCAGAATCAGAATTCCTTTATTCTTCCCATAGAGGGGAAATGTACATTGTTACAGCAGTATAGAGATTAACAATTGAAATATCACAATATTGGATGATAAGAAGGCATTCCTATAGTATTTAAAATACAATAAAAATGTACAGAAGTACACATTTATGCTATTAGTAAGCAGTATTTATAAGTGTAACAATGTAGAATGATGTGTGCTAGCGGGTTGATTGCAGTATTAAATAAACCTGAAATTATACATTTACATAATAACATACAGATTCTTGTTGGAATAAGTTAATTGGTTGATGCAGGGGCTAAAGTTGTTCAGGGATGGTGTACTGCAAACATTGTAAGCATTTTTAAATGCAGTGTGTTGTTTTTTTGAACAAGACCCTATATGATGTCTTTATTTCTTATGGCATACAGGACACTGTATGTCACATTGTTGTAAGAGCCTGAGACTCTCATTGCCAACAACTCGGCTGTAGCTGTTGTGCATATGACCAATACATGTTTAAATCTTTTCCTGACTGACTTTCTAATGTTGTTAATATATTTCTTCCCCGACAGATTAACCACGTGGAGCATAGTAGTAAAGGTCGTCAGGGGGAAGTCTATACTTTGGGCTTCAACATGGCTGGACGCAGTGAGGAGGAAAGTGTAACCAACAGCGGTGCAGAATCAAGGTAATACATCTTTCACTAGAGGACTTTGGAGTAGTTTTGATGATGGAATGACACCGCTAATGATATATGAATTCCTATGTATCTGAGCCTTATGTTTACACATCAGACGGGAGCAGAATTTCTGTGTCTGGGACGCTGCCATCTTTTGTTTGTTTACGTTGAAATGTGTCATTTATGAAGTAACAGACTAATGTCATACCACAGTTGTTCACAGTGTTTCTGTGACTGTGTGTAAATTACACCACAGAGCAGTACTGCATTAAGGCAGAATTCTACTATGCTGAAAAGATGGCCGAATTGATCATCTTATGATCTTAAAGATTGCAACGTCAACTATGCTAAAAATGTCATCCATCTCAAATCTGCACATGCACATATATATAATTTATTAACACATTTCTGAACCAAAAGACACTAAGATGTGTTCTGGTAATGTAACGCCTCTGATATATTGGGAGACATAATTATAGTGATGTAAATATAAACTTTTTACAAACATTCTAACCATTTCTAAACATGTCACACAATTGTACAATACCCCCTTTATGGTTTTAGTCAATCTTTGCACGTCAACTCTATGGTATTTTTAACCTTGTTTCATATTTTAAACATCATGTAAGCCCATGCATTGACTATTTCTTGCAACATGCAAGAAGCTATGTGTGTGTTGTATTCAACCCGTCACATTAGACGCTGTGCAAAGATAACATTTTATATCCGACATCACTTCCTCTGTTAATATGATGGCATTGTCTAAAGAAATAAGATGGTAGCATATTTTAGTGTCTTATTGGGTTTAATTATACACCTGGTCTGAATGGATGTTTATAATAATAATAAACGCCAAATGCTTTCAGAGAACTATAATTTAGTTGTGCCAGCTATTATATTGTGGTTTTATCATTTTCTTTTTTTACACATTACAGTAATTCTGATGATGAATCGGGTTCTGGGTCGGGCTCCGGGTCAGGGTCAGGGTCCAGTTCCAGCTCCTCCAGCAGCAGCAGCCAATCAGGGAGCAGTGACTCAGGAAGTGGATCAGACTCTGGCAGCGGGTCAGATTCTGACACGAAGAAAACCAAGGAGAAGATCGAAGCGCCAAATAAGTCAAACATCGATGGAGCTGAGGTAAACGCACGAGAAAGAAAGATGTTTTTCTTGTTGCCCCTCAATCTGGACATGAGTGGATGCCTGTGTGCAGATGTTTTATCTAGGGGCGCATTGGCAGAACATCCGCATTGCCGATATTAACCCTATTTTCTATCGACAGCACATTGGGGATTAGGTGATATGCGGTGATGGCAGTAACTAATATATATCAGTTTTACTGGGCCTAGTATTAGAACGCTTGCTGAGGGCGATATACTGTAACGTTAGAGTATTTCACGCCGCAGTGTTCTCCACCCTTCTCCTATCTGGTAGGAACAGCAGGGCATGTTTCAGGATTTCCGCCACGTTTTGCACAGATTTAAGGGATCGGTTAATGAAATCCAACATTCAGACAGTTATTGCGACTTGTTATCACTTCCGTCGGATTCATGTTTTGCAAAAACTTTGGCTGAAGTGGCTATTGGGTGTTTATTCTTCAGTGTCTGAGGCACAGACACAAAAACGCATGTTGTGAAATTCCATTGTTCATGTTGGCTGTTTAGGTAAACTGACCGCTGTGGTTTTAGTTGCCTCCGCTCTAACTGCTTCGTCTGGGTGTGAGATGAACAGTGAGCGCACAGTCTCTGTTCCTGAAAGCATCTGCTTGCATCACTGTAGCAACACTATGTCTAATGCAAGGAACTGCTAAAACAAGTATATAGAGAGGCGAAGTCCCGCCCATCTACTTCCGACCCATGGGACCTTATTTCGGAAAAAGTATGTATTGAAGTCAATGGGGAGAGAAAGATTATCTTTCGATCCCGTTTGAATTGTGCCACGAATTACACATATGATGTTTGTCAATCTTAAAAAATAATTTCCAAGTCAAAAAAGTCACAGTTTGTCGTAAAACTGTTGAAATATAAGACTGTGAAAAATACGCAACTAGTAGGGGTGTAACGGTTCACAAACATTTCGGTTCGGTACGTACCTCGGTTTTTAGGTCTCGGTTCGTTTAAAAAAAAAAAATGTTTTATTATTAAACCGTGAATAATGTGTTCACTCAAATAAATACAAAATATAATAAAATAAACATTAAGGTGCAGCATTTCGATGAACTGAAATAATCTGTACTGTACTAGTACCTAAGCAGCCAGTTAGACATTAGGACTTGCTTGTCATTGTATTTTCATGTTTTTTAAAGAAAAATGAACTTGTCCACATTGCTTGCCGAAAGGGCAGATCTGCTGGCACTAACAATGTCTCCTGCTGTGGAGAACACCCTCTCGCTAGGGACAGAGGTAGTAGCAGACACAGCCAGGTAGCGCTTTGCTAACATGGCAACATAAGGATATCTGGCGTTTGTAATAGCTTTGGCTCGGTCTGAACTTGTTGCGAGTGGTGGAGGCTTAAATGCTAGTGGGAGTTGGGTTTGCACTTCAGTCTTTTGGTACCGGTGATATTCACGTTCGGGTGATGCCTTTTCAAATGAGTGCAAGTTTGATGTATTGCCAGCCGCGTAACCAATTTGAGTTGAACAATGCCGACAAACAGCTTTGGTTCGGTCCACCTGTCTTTGTCCGTCATCCTTGTACGTAACTGCGAAACCAAAATGTTCCCAAACCGGAGACTTCAATGATGCTGGAGGATTTTCGAGCTCAACTTTATCTGCGTTCGCCATTTTGACAGTTCCTCAAATTACTGACTACATTTGAACGCATCCCTGTGACGAGCTCTCATAGTATGCCTCTCGTCCAATGAAATGACTTGCTCGCTCTATGACGCGTTGAACCCAATGTGAGCAAATTACTCTGAATGCTGCGACGCAGCACCTGAGATTACTTCAAAGAAGTTGTTCACGTTCTGAATTTTTTACGTTTAACGTTATATTCGTTCGGTACACACGTGTACCGAACCGAATAATTTCTGTACGGGTACGTATACCGTTACATCCCTAGCAACTAGAAAGACTACAAATCCCAGAATCCCGGTCCCGCATGCTGGCTCTTACGAACCGACTCACTCCCCTTGTGTGTATGCACAGCTCTCAACGTGCCCAGACTTGGAGTGATTTTCACCTCTTTTAATACTTTCCGCCTCGTTCTGAAAGGAAGAAGTGAAATGTTCCAACGTGACGGCGTCTTGGTGTGTGGTGCGAGATGGGAGATGTAGTTCATTGAGCGGTTTCACACAAAAAAAGTGTTACTTCACAGTTTTAAGACACATTTTTATTTTTTTGACTTGCAAAATTATCTTTTAAATTGACAAACAAAAACATATGTTATATCATATCTACTGGCATTTTCTTTATAAACTGTACCCTGTGTCCTTTTGTGTCCTTCTATAGTCCATTTCCTGTTGTTTGTCTTGTCTTACCCCGGCTGATACTTCACTAAATCCACTGTTTTAATTGTTCCCTATATTGCCCCTATGCCCTGTAAGGTGTCCTTGGGTGTTATGAAAGGCGCCCCCCAAAATAAATGTATTATTTATTATGTGTAATTCGTGGCACAATTTAAACGGGATCGAAAGATAATCTTTCTCTCTCCATCGACTTCAATGCATACTTTTTCAGAAATAAGGTCTCATGGAGCTCCCCCGGAAAGGGAGGGACTTCGCCTCTCTATTTGCAAAACTCGAGAGCTACAATGGCTTGATGGGAACTAGTTGGACTCATTTCCAGTAAAAGCCTTTGAACTTGTTCACATATCTTTCCTCTCCACTCATTGTTTGCAGTTCTGGAAGTCCAACCCAAGTATCCTAGCAGTGCAAAGATCTGCTATGCTCAGGAAACAGCAGCTTCAGCAACAACAACAACAGCAGCAGCAACAGCAGCAACAGCAGAGACAAAGCTCCTCTGGATCTGATGAGGTTTGTTTAGAATCCCCAAAGCAGTTGTTCTGTGCTGTTTGATTGAGCGCTAAGAAGGTGCACTAAATGAATCAGCGCTCTCTGATTGTGCAACTTTCTGTCTCTCTTCTAGGACTCGTCAAGTAGCGATGGATCTGACTCATCAAGTGGATCTAAAAGGAGAAAAAATTCAGGCTCCTCTGGATCAGGCTCTGGATCTGGGAGTGGTTCTGGATCAGACTCGTCCGCTGAGGAGAAGAGTGAAGAAACGGCGTCAGACTATGAGCCTAGTCACACAATCAAAAGCAGAAAGCCCCCAACCAAGTGAGTGCACAGTTGCCCTTTTTAATTGGATGTCTATTTCCATCTTATAGTAGCCTCTCACCTCAGCTGGTAAGGACTACAAATAACAACTTTTCATGTCTCAGGACCAGAGGAGGGTAGTAGTGGAGTACACATACTT
The DNA here is from genome assembly GCA_028583405.1 of Pogonophryne albipinna. NCBI lineage: Eukaryota > Metazoa > Chordata > Actinopteri > Perciformes > Artedidraconidae > Pogonophryne > Pogonophryne albipinna. The sequence continues at coordinate 182,622 of JAPTMU010000220.1, forward strand.
CGTTAGTGTACTTAAGTACATTGTTCTGGTATCAGTACTTATTTTTCTGACAACTTTTTACAGTTCTAACCCAAATACCTGTACTTTCTACTTCTTACATGTTGAACACAAATACCTGTACTTTCTACTTCTCACATTTTGAACCCAAATACCTGTACTTTCTACTTCTCACATTTTGAACACAAATACCTGTACTTTCTACTTCTTACATTTTGAACCCAAATACCTGTACTTTCTACTTCTTACATGTTGAACCCAAATACCTGTACTTTCTACTTCTTACATGTTGAACCCAAATACCTGTACTTTCTACTTCTTACATTTTGAACCCAAATACCTGTACTTTCTACTTCTTACATGTTGAACACAAATACCTGTACTTTCTACTTCTTACATTTTGAACCCAAATACCTGTACTTTCTACAGGGTTCGTACGGGTGCTTGAAATCCTTGAAAATGCTTGAAATTTGACGTGGTGTTTTCAAGGTTGGGAAAGTGCTTGAATTTTGGGAATGGTGCTTAAAATTGAGAAAGTGCTTGAAAATGTAAATGCTTTACTTTTACAATAAATTGCTGTCTGACTGAATAGTTCGCTTTTTAGATTAAAAGAAAAGAATTGCTTCGCTTCTACATAAAACCGCTCCGCTGCGGCCTTCCCGCGCTATGCGCGCGACCTGCAAGTGTTTGTGTTACGTGTGACCTGAGCATTCTGATGAGAGTGATAGATGACTGTGTGCCAGGAGGTTGCAGTTTCAACGAGCGTTGGCTAGCAGAAGACAAATACAAGCCATGGCTAAGACGAGGGTCAAGGCCTCCTGCAAAGTTTGCAAAAATAACGATGCGAGAGTCTGCGCTGACGAGCCACATGAAAGGTACGCCGTAATAGAGCATTTTAGATTAGGCTAACGTTGCATGTTACGTTTGTTTAAGCTAACGTTAGCGAGCTGAATAGCGAACTCGATTGAGGGATAATAATAATTGCAGGGGACAATCATTTCAGGGGAGCGTACCTACGTTATGTACGTTACAGTCGCCATCCTGTGGTGTTCAGAGGATGAAGCTCTCACGGCATTTCGTGTTATAGTCACGAAATATAATCTATTGATTCGACACAGAGTGATTTTGAAAGCAATGTATTTCTACTGGTAGTATGTTTCTTGCCTAAACCAAATGTGACTTGCTCTATCGAAATCAGTCACATTGACCCGAAGACACATTTCCGTTTGTATTACTGGTCTGGGGGAAGCTCGCGAGTGTGTGTGTGTGTATTTTTGCGTTTGTGTCCCGGGGAAACGCTCACAAGAAACACCGGCTGTTGTTATGCTTGCTGTGATGTTACATTAGTCCGTTCTCTGCTTGTAATTATGCCGAAGCTTCAAAGTTGTATTTATCATCTGAATTTGCCGAAACAAGTTTAATATTCTGAAAGCCAAGACTTTGTTTATTTGAAAACAGATGAAAACAAACTGTCTTTTATATAAAATTGAAGTATTATACAAGTAAAACTACATTTTGCTTTAATCCCAGGTAATTGTAGAATGAACACAGTCTTCCTTTGAAGATGTATAAGTCAGGTGTCTTGAGTAGTCAAAATTACCTACAAATCATTGTACACATTTGTAAATATTATTTTCCACTTGTTACCATTGTGAGTCTATTTTTATGCAGCTCTGTGTGATTTTGTGGCTACAATTCAGACTAATACGCTACCAGAGGTGGAATAAGTACTCACATATTGTACTTGAGTAAAAGTACAAGTACTCAGATCTTGTATTGAAATTACAAGTACTCAGATCTTATACTTGAGTAAAAGTACAAGTACTCAGATCTTGTTCTTGAGTAAAAGTAGAAGTACTCAGATCTTGTTCTTGAGTAAAAGTAGAAGTACTCAGATCTTGTACTTGAGTAAAAGTAGAAGTACCAGAGTGTAGGAATACTCTGTTTCAGTAAAAGTCCTGCATTCAAAATGTTCCTCAAGTGAAAGTAGAAAAGTATTATCATCAAAATATACTTAAAGTACCAAAAGTAAAAGTAGTCATTGTGCAGATTGGTCCATTTCAGAATAATATATATGATATGTTTTATAATGATTGATCATGAAAGTGTTCTCAAAGCTGGTGAAGGTGCAGCTAGTTTGAATGACTTTGTAGACTGCAGGGTAGCTGGTGGATTTACTCCAGGTGGAACTAAAGTCTGATTTAACACTTGGTTATATTTACCATCATTCATCCAGATCTGTAAAGTAACTAAAGGTATTAAATACATGTAGTGGAGTCAAAGTACACCATTTACCTCTGACTTATGTTCACTGCCAACCTAAAAGTACCTCAAAAATAGTAATCAATAATGTATTGAAACGTTATTTGGCTGATTGTTTTATATCGGCTAAGCCAGGTTATATGGGAGGCCCTGTCTACGTACAGATCACTCATTTTGAAATATTAAACTTAGTTCTCTTTTCTTTAATTTTTCATCCTCGTGTAGAATGCTATCACGAAACACACATGTGGTTGTTTATAGCATAAAGAACATCTGATTTAATGTGAGGTAGGGAAATAATCATTTGAGTATGTGTATATAAATATGTAATTTACAACAGCTGTAAGATGCTTGAAAAGCTGGAAAATGCACCTTGAAAATGCTTGAAAAGTGCTTGAATTTGACTTTGGAAAAGGTGTAAGAACCCTGTTTCTACTTCTTACATGTTGAACCCAAATACCTGTACTTTCTACTTCTTACATGTTGAACACAAATACCTGTACTTTCTACTTCTTACATGTTGAACACAAATACCTGTACTTTCTACTTCTTACATGTTGAACACAAATACCTGTACTTTCTACTTCTTACATGTTGAACACAAATACCTGTACTTTCTACTTCTTTCATGTTGAACCCAAATACCTGTACTTTATACTTCTTACATTTTTAACCCAAATACCTGTACTTTCTACTTCTTACATTTAGAACACTAACACCTGTACTTTCTACTTCTTACATGTTGAACACAAATACCTGTACTTTCTACTTCTTACATGTTGAACCCAAATACCTGTACTTTCTACTTCTTACATGTTGAACCCAAATACCTGTACTTTCTACTTCTCACATGTTGAACTCAAATACCTGTACTTTCTACTTCTTACATGTTGAACTCAAATACCTGTACTTCCTACTTCTTACATGTTGAACTCAAATACCTGTACTTTCTACTTCTTACATGTTGAACTCAAATACCTGTACTTTCTACTTCTTACATGTTGAACCCAAATACCTGTACTTTCTACTTCTCACATGTTGAACTCAAATACCTGTACTTTCTACTTCTTACATGTTGAACTCAAATACCTGTACTCACATTTTCCAAACAGCTGGTTCCTTTAGTCTGAATGTGTGTTTGGTGGCGTGATCATTATTCTTGAGAGTCATTGCGTGCCTATTGATTTGAACACGATCCGTGTATCCATCATTTCCTGGTCTTCTCTAAAGAAGAGGGACCAATGGAAACGTTGTCATGTTGCCGTTGTTCAGCATGGAAACATTCATTAGCTAACAATGACATTATTGTTCTATTAATATAAAGGGAGGTCAGGTACTCTTTAAAACAGCTGCTAGTTATGGGCACTTTTTACTGAAGTACACTTCAAAGCCTCTTTACTTTGACTTGAGTAAAGAAGTTTAGTCAGTACTTCTACTTTCACCAGAGTATTTTTAAACACGAGTATCTGTACTTCTACTTGAGTAAAGGATGTGTGTACTTTTGCACTCAGGATGAATTATCGGAATGGGAAGAAAAGCACCAACCAGAAGAAGAAAAAGTCCACGAATCATTCTTCTTCTGATGAGGATGATGAGTACAAGAAGGCGGCCGCTGCGGGGCCCCGGCGGCAGGCCACGGTCAACGTCAGCTACAAGGAGGACGATGACCTGAAGACCGACTCTGACGACCTGGTGGAAGTTCTCGGTGAAGACGTCCCGGCGCCCGAGGAAGACGAGTTTGAGACGTTGGAGAAAGTAATGGAGTCCAGGATAGGGAGGAAAAGAGGTAAGGAACACGCTGATTAATCATTGAATTCAACCGGCACCATAAACAGATCACATTTTGTAATGTCTGGGAACATAAGTTGTGACAGTGAATCTGTTTTTATTGAACTATTCCTTCAAGACTATGAGGGTAATTCAGTCATTTTAGCCGTTGCTATTTACTTACAGATGTTGGGGTGTTATAAGTCTGCTAGTTGGCTAAACATATTAGTTGTATTTTATTGTTGTAAGCTGCTTATTTATTTCTTATCGATGGAACGTTTAATTTACAGACTGGAAAATTGACTGCTTAGATCTTTGGTCTCACAAATCTTGAACTTCCTGTTAGGGATGCTCCGATCGGCAATTTTGGGGCCGGAATCAGTATCGGCCGATCGACGATCGAGTGGGAGGGGCCGATGGGGATCTTTTAAAGTGATGTTTAAAACTCAGTTAATGGGGCGCTTCCACAAACAACAACCAACATAATTATTACATTCAAATGAAGTACATTATTCAAGTTTACATTAACTTTGGATAATAACACGGGAGAAATGAGCGGACGCGTTTTCTTTTCCTCTCAGTATCGTCTCATGCAGCTCACTGATCCAGTAACGAGTGACCCGACAGTAGGGCTGAACGATATATCGTGTCATGATGATATCCGCGATATGCGCATGCGCGATATTAACACCGCAGGGACGTGCGGTTTTATTCTTTTCTTTTTTTAGGACGTGCGATAACCTCTTAAGCACGGCGGTCCCCCCAGCCCCCCCCCCCCCCCAAAGTTTTTTTTCGAGACTGTGTCTCAGGGCTTCTTAACATTTATGAAACTATTAATGTGTAGCACCAGATTAATGGGAAGAATCTCAGCTAACTGAAGATATGAACAATTTGTACCAAAACAAAACACAAGGGTAATACCAAGCCTCTGAATTGGCACTAAGCGAAAAAATGCTAACGCACTTTAGCACAGAATTAAAAATAAAGATACCCTTATTACTTATCGAAACTGCACATACAATATATCCGATTAAAGCTGAGACTCCACAGATTATTTAAGTATAGTATCATCACTAAGCGATCCGATCTCGCGACAAGGGAAGCAAACACAGACATCACAACACGTACCTTTACGGAGCTTTTACGGGAGATCGTCTCACCGTAGCTGTCAATCTGATCAAAAGACGTGTTCAATGGCATTAAAACGAGAAAAAACGCGGCTGAATCAGTTGATCCATAGGTTGATAATGTATCTGTGGCTTTGAAGCAATTGTTTATAATCCATAATTCCATTTTTATGTAAAAATCGGAGCACAAAAGTTAGCTGCTAATGGTAGCCACCAGAGTGGCTGCTGCTTCCGGTTTTGGCTACGCGTCACTCTCACTCCTTATTTGTTCATGTGTTGGTGTGTGTAGAACTTCCCCTCGATTCCATTGGCTCTAGCGGTTATTAGACCCTCCAGAAAAACGCATAATTTACCGCATAATCAGCAAAATGGCGCAGATTTTTAAAAGACCGCATAATCCCCGCATTTTTCCACACAAAGTTGAGCCCAAAAAAAGTTAACTCGTCTTGACGTGAAGTAGTGATGATGACGCGACGTCATCAGCTCGCGCATCACAGAAGGTAAACAACACAGTAGAGTGAACGTGTGGAACTCACACGAGAGAGAAAACACCAAGATGAAAAAATCTAATCCATCTCATTTACCGACGAACATTTCTGCTAAAGACCGGGCAAAGCAGAAATCCCCCGATGTCTCGCACGAAAGTGGGGGGAAACTATTCTGCACCCCGTGCAACTGTGTGTTGGAGCATAAGAGAACATCGACGGTGACGACCCACTTTGATTCATTCAAACATTCGAAAATGCTTTCTGCTGCTGCGGACAAGAAAGCCAAACAACTCACGTTCACCGAGGCATCGACCTCCAAAACCCTTTCGAGGGCTACAAGAAACGAGGTGAGAAGCCTACAAGATTGAAGCTGGTCAGATAATGAACAAGTAAATTAAAACAGAATGAGGCGGAGAAGTGTGTGTGTGTGTGTGTGAGAGAGAGAGTGTGATTAAAATAGCCCAATTGCTTTTACAATAGATAAACATTGAATGTGTTTAATTGAATAGGAAAGGGGTTTAACGTTAGTGGCAGGTTGTATGTGAGAGAGAATAAATAAGACAGTCCAATATTTAAATCTATCTATCCATCTATTGTTTTTCGCAACTTTCCGCATATTTCGCAATTTCACCGCATAAAATCACATAAAAACCCAGCATGTTTAATCGCATAATCAAGGATTTTTGCCCGCGTTTTTCTGGAGGGTCTAGGTTATAAAGAGATTTCATTCGTCAACATTGACCAAGGGGGGCCAGAGATATGGAAAATCCACCCAAATGACCCCAGAAGTGGGTTTTTTGCTAGATCTGTCTAAAAAGGTCAAATGTCACTTGTTTTGCATCAATCTTGATACAGGGTACTTATTATATGTTGTACTTTGGATTCCTAAAGCTTTTATTCTACTAACCCATCATCCGAGGGTGGTTTTCACTACAAGTAAAAAATAATTTTCGAATCCTTCATCCGGTTAAATATAGTAAAAAAAAAACGCAATATATATCGCAGGGGGGAAAAAAATCGCAATGTCAGTTTTTTTCAATATCGTGCAGCCCTACCCGACAGTGAAGAATAAATATATTTATAACTAGTTTAGCTTGTTCCAGAGGTAGATAAGATAGCTAAGTGTGTTAGGTCTAACTCTTAGTGTGTGTTGCTCCGCTCACCGGTCCGTCACAGCGGGTGGAGCTTCAGGATTTCTGCTTCACACACGTTGCATACCGCTATTTTATTGTCATTTTCGGACACCTTAAAATACTGCCAGACTGGTGAAGCTGTTTTAGCGAGCTTGTTTTGCCGCGCACAGAGAAAAGTGTCATGTATTTTACGTCGGCGGCCAATCGATCGGAGCATCCCTACTTCCTGTTTATATGTCCCGTAAAAACTTGAGTTCTAAGGATGAATTTGACATTGTTTTAACTTTCCTAACAGCCACAGGAAGTGTCACCACCGTGTACGCCATAGAAGCCGACGGGGACCCTAATCTCAACTTCAATCCCAACAAAGAGGCTGGGGACATCCAGTATCTGATAAAGTGGAAGAACTGGGCGCATATCCACAACACCTGGGAGACAGAGGACACACTCAAGTTACAGAACGTCAAGGGCATGAAGAAACTGGACAACTTCAAGAAGAAGGATACGGAGAAAAAGAGATGGTGAGAGCGTGTTCAACCCTTAGATGCATAAGTGGGTCTTTTTTGACCCGGTGAGGTGGTTTTCTTGAAGTATCTTTGTAATTACATTTTTTAATTACATCATTTCACATTCCAGCTATTCCTCAAAAAACATGTTTTGGATATCATGCCATTCAAATGTTACATTTACATTTTATACATTTTAAGAAATTGTAGTTTTTGTATTTCTACCCCAAGTGGTCAAAAATGACCCGCATGCATTTCCTATGGGATCCTATGATTCTTATCACCTGTTGCTGTCAGGAATACATTCACTGTAGGACACACAGACTACATCACAAGTGACACCTCTCAGGAAGATTATTTTACACGGCAAGATCTGATACCTGTCAGTATAATAATAATAATACATTATATTTTGATAGGGCTTTTCCAGGACTCAAAGTCGCTTTACAATATAAGGGAAGGTTAGGGTGGGGGGTATGGGACAATCAAACTTGATCAACCGGCATGGATTGATGGGGGGGGGGGGCAATGAGTAGACAAGAGGAGAAGAGATGAGTTTTGAAAAGGGACTGGAATACTGTGAGGGTCTCAGAATAGCGGAGATCTTTGCATCGAAATGTTAAAAACTTTTTTTTCAAAATGTAAAAAAAATGTCTAAAATTATAAATAGTGAAAAATTAAATATAAGATATTTCTAGTGTGAACCAAAATATAATACTAAATATTATACAAGTGATTTTTCTTAACAAAAATGACATAAAAACACACATTATTCTAATACGGGTCCTTTTTGACCCACTTATGGAAGAGTGTAGTCACTCGTGCATCGAAGGGTTAACCAGTTTAATGCTGAGATTATTACAAACTGTGTTACAGACCGACAGTTTTTCTTCTGGCCACTGAGCTGCAGGAAAGACTACTTTGGCATTTATGATGACGATCAAATGACAGACAAAGAAACAGTCTCACTGGCCGGCTTTCCTCCCCTTTGGTTCATACAAGGACCTTACCCGTGCAAAAACCCATACCCAAACATATCCATTTCTATCCTTATGCACACATATGACCTGCACACATATGACCTGCACACATATGACCTGCATTAGGGATGTCCCGATGACATTTTTTTGCTCCCGATCCGATTCCGATCATTTGATTTTGACAATCTGCCGATACCGATTTTTCCCGATCCGATCTTTATGCAATGCATTAAGAGAAAAAAAAGGTAACGGCTGGTCATCCAACGCGATGAGTTCAGCTATCTTGGCTGTTATTTGTTTGGCCTTTTCACTGTTCTGGGGCAGTTTCTCTTTCCTTTTAAAAGTCTCTGAAAGTGTCGGTTGTTTCAGTGCCGTTACCCGAGTGGCCGCTGTGTACTCGTCCTGTTGTTGTTGGTGTTTGTTTCTCAGGTGGCGTATTAGATTGGTCGTTTGAACGTAGCTCTGTTCTTTCCACCACGCGGAACCTCCGCCTTGCAAACATTGCATCTGGCTGTTACACTGCCTTCACTTTCAATTTTATAATACTTCCAAACTCCTGACATTTTCTCTGTCCCGAGTCCCGAGTCACCAGCTGAACGTAGCCTCTCGTTAGCTTACTGCTAGACACTGCGCGCCCACTCTGTTGCCAGCTTTGAGAGAAATAAGCAACCAGGTCTGAAAACAAGCCCAAAAGAAGCAACACATACATGATGTTGTGTCATTTCAAACCAAAACTAAGGCCTCAGGATGACTTTAAGACGTGAACATGGTCATTTTTGTTTTGTAACATTAAATGTAAAAAAAAAAAAAAAAAAATCCCGATCCCCGATTTTTTTTCTCCCGATCTTTTGGAAATCACGTGATCGGCTCCGATCCCCGATCACGTGATCGGATCGGGACATCTCTAACCTGCATACATATGACCATTTTGTTGGTACGAAACATAAACCTATGTTTTGATGCGTCGTTGTCACTTCCTTTCCCAGTCATTTGATAACAAGCATGCTCAATTTTTATGAATTGTATTTTGTTTTTTTGAGATTAGAAATACAGACTATTTCTTATTATCTAATGTTTTTTGTTTTCTCCTCAGGTTAAAAGCTGCATCACCGGAGGATGTAGAGTATTTCAATTGTCAGGAAGAATTAATGGACGACCTGCACTCTCAGTACCAGATTGTGGAGCGAATCATAGGTGAGCTTTCTACATCACTTGTTTGTATTTAGTAGGGGTCGATATTCCGCATTTGACCGATTATCGCTATCGGTCCTTTTTTTAATCAAATTGCCGATAAAACTTTGGCTCTGATGCGGCCGTTTCTCTGGCTGGGGGGCTGCGAGTGGAGCCTCGCAGTTTTTCAGGTTGATATGAGAAGCTCATTAGCTAGCCAACATGTATCTAGCAAATGTTTAGCAAAATATTAGAAGTGAGGCTACTAGACTAACGTTAGGTCTACTGCAATAGCCTCAATTTTAATAGTTTTAATAGTTAATAGTCCTTATTGGGATGTTATGCTAGATAGACAGGCATTGTTTTGATGTAATAAATTAAGCATTATTGTTAGTTAAGCATGTCAGCCTGCAGCCCCACTTCTGGTCTGGCACTAAAGAAAAGGGCACGGAGAGGAAACCAGTTGTAAGATGTTTAAAAGTTAATTAAACATAATATATGCTTAAATGCATTTCAAAGAAGTTGTGTTGGAGTTTGTGTTATTCTACATTTTGACACCAGGATTTTCTGATTTTACTGCAAATGTATATCGGTTCCAAATATCGGTTATCGGTCTCCTTGATTACTAATAATCGGTATCGGCCTTGAAAAAGCCATATCTGTCGATCCCTAGTATTTAGTACTTTCCTCTGAATACCTTTAATGCTATTTGGATTCCTGCAACTTAACGGCTCTCTGACTTTCTATGCTGCAGGACATTCCAACCAAAAGTCAGCGGCGGGTTACCCAGACTATCTGTGCAAGTGGCAGGGTTTGCCATATTCGGAGTGTAGCTGGGAGGACGGCGCTCTCATCGGCAGGAAGTTCCAGAAATGCATCGACAACTACATGAGCAGAAACCAGTCCAAGAACATTCCTTTCAGAGACTGCAAGGTAACGCACCGGGACTTATGCAGGGGAAGCATGTTGTTAAGTAGATCACCAATGTTTATGTTGTTATTTAGAAAATATGTCAGCTTCTCAGCTTGTTTTTGACCCGGTCTTTCAGACTAAAACTATATTAACAAAGACTGGAAAGCTGTCTAGTGTTGTACGTTGTCTCGAAGCTCATTCATTCAAAGTGTGAAAGCTAGCATCTTCCGGTTGGTTGCAATGGGGAAACAAGTGTCAAAAATATGTAGTAACACAAACACTTATTAAAATCCAGGGGGCGGAGCTAGTTTGTTGTACAACAGCCAAGAATTGTGTCAAGATATCGTTGTTCTAGGTTAAAAAAGAAGCACTTGGAGCGTTATGTTGACACAGGGCCTAAGTCTAGCTCAATGTGATCTCTTCTGTGTCAGTTCAAGTGAACTGAACCCAGAGTTTGGACTTGAATATTCAACGACTGCTCTTCTCTCCTGCAGGTGCTTAAACAGAGACCCAGGTTTCTGCCTATGAAGAAGCAGCCGACGTACATAGGAGGCGAAGGACTGGAGCTCCGAGACTACCAGTTGGACAGCTTGAATTGGATGGCCCACTCCTGGTGCAAGTATGTTTCATCCTTTTAATTCTCAACTTGTGTCACGACTAGGGGTGCAACAACTAATCGACTTAATCGATGACCAAATTAGTTGCCAACTAATTCAGTCGTCGATTCGTTGGTGTTTTGTCAATTTGTCTAAACATTTATCAAAAGTGCTCCACATTCAGACGGAGGAATGCACCGGGTTCGACTGTCTTTCTAGCAGCTCTGTAGCCCCATCCACGAGTAACGTTTCCACGTCAGGTGTTCTGTATGCTAGCAGCAACACACGGAGTTAACTACATTATACAAACATGGGTTAATGATTAGAGGAAACTCTGTTATTTAGTTTGTTAAAGTTTCAGCTGTTCTGTTTACAGTTCTGTCATCAGATTATTTAATATGATTTGTTAAAACACTGTTGTTTCTTTTGATGTGAAATATTATTTATTTAATTTAAATAAAAAGCAATGTTAATTTTGTTCACAATTTGTTTAGTTAATTTAATAATATATGTATTTTTGAATCAAGTATTCATCTTTATTGTCTTCATTGTTAGTTTCCACATGCCTAAAACAACCTCAAGCTAAATCTAAAAGTTGATGGCTAAATAAGAGCGTTTGAGAAATTGTGCAAGGCATAATAGTAGATTTAATCTTTTCATTAATCGGTAGATTAATCGATTATCAAATTATTCTTTTGTTGCAGCCCTAGTCACGACCCATTCTGTAATCACGAGGATGCACCTAGCGAATAAAAAAACATCCCATGGAGATATGATGTGTACCAGCTCCTGAATCTAAGCTCTTGTTTCTCTCATTTTCTTCATTCATAGAAGCCACAGTTGTATTCTTGCGGATGAGATGGGTTTAGGGAAGACCATCCAGACAATCTCCTTCCTCAACTACCTGTTCAACGATCACCAGTTGTACGGACCCTTCCTGTTGGTCGTGCCTCTCTCTACACTCACCTGCTGGCAGAGGGAAATCCAGCTTTGGGCCCCTCTGATGAACTTTGTCGTCTACCTGGGAGACATCAGCAGCAGGAACATGGTATGGTGGTACACACTTACATCCACATTATGGGGTGGTATCACTGTAAACGGTTTATTAATGTCTTTTATTTCCTTTTCAACAGATCAGGACACACGAGTGGATGCATCCTCATAACAAGAGGCTAAAGTTTAACATCATTCTCACAACGTATGAGATTCTTCTCAAAGACAAGGTCAGTATCTATCTCGTTGTTTATCACATGATTGCCCAAATGAACGACAGGAAAAAAGGTCATTTGGAATGCCCTGCAGTGTGTCCATGTTAACCTTGTATCGTGTGTATTTCCAGTCATTTTTGGGCGCTGTTAGCTGGGCTTTCATTGGTGTGGATGAGGCGCATCGACTGAAGAACGACGACTCCCTCCTGTACAAGACCATGATGGATTTCAAGTCCAATCACAGGCTTCTGATCACAGGAACGCCGCTGCAGAACTCTCTGAAGGAGCTGTGGTCCCTGCTGCACTTCATCATGCCAGAGAAGTACGCTTTATTCATTATTAAGCTTAAATCTTGGATCATGATGATGGTTGTTGTACTGTACTATTCTCTGAGTGGCAGTAACTGTGCAACACAGGGTAATATCAATGGGAGGGTCTGCGCTCTAAACATCTGATGTGTTTTTCGTCACTGCTCTGAATTCTTTTTTAAACTTATAAGATAATCTCCTTGTCCTTTTCATGCAGTTGCCATAATAAAACATCCAGTAACTGCTATTTCCCCTTTGTAATATCATTTGTTTTAGTTGTTTTGAAAGACATTGCTTTGTTTGCTTTAATTCAGACACTTAGCTCCAGTGTAACATATCAGATATTGCTGTGTGCACGACATTAAGTCAGAATATAGACGGGTGACTACAGAGCAAAGCACGCTGTGTCGGAGGCAAAGTAGCACATTTTAAATTACTTTATTTTATCAGCAATCGGATATAAAACATGTAAGAGCTACTACCAAAACAATTGATTTGAACTGTATGTTAAGTAGACTTCACATACAGACCGGTGTACTGCAGATAGCTATGACCACTCCTTTCTAAAGATCTTGAAACACGTAGTTCTAGAAATGCACCATGACTATCATATCGTGCAAATCGTCTTACAGTAAGTAGGTTGTGTAAGGAATGTGTACGGCACCTCTGATGTTTGTTGTATGTGTTGTTTCTCTAGGTTTCACGCATGGGAGATCTTTGAGGAGGCGCATGGTAAAGGCAGAGACTCGGGGTACGCCAGTCTGCACAAAGAGCTGGAACCGTTTCTCCTGCGAAGAGTCAAGAAGGACGTGGAGAAATCTCTTCCTGCCAAAGTGGAGCAGATCCTCAGAGTGGAGATGAGTGCTATCCAGAAACAGTATTACAAGTAAGCGCTGGACTCGACCCCTTCACAAGTAGATCGTTTCATTATGCACGTAAACTATAAGTGAGTTTAGGTTGGTATGTGCTGAATGTTAAGCAGTGAAACACTTGTGTCTGCTTCCTTTTGTCCATGTTGGTCTGGCATGTAAAGGCTTTGTTCATAATGACAGAGCAGCCTTTCAAGTGTCCGGTGTTTATGTGCTGCTGTAGAAAAAGATGAGATATGAACCAGGAAAACAGTTAAAAGCTTGTCCGCGTGCAAGTCTCTTTCTGCACTGGTGAATGTATAAGAATCCAATTTTTTTATTTATTCTAAGCATAACTCACTTTTTACATTATACTCAAAAACACTTGGAAGTGCCCTGCGTGACTTTTGAATCGTAAATGCAATCTCCAGACGTAATTAGCTAATGTAATGCTATAAATGAACCACAGTACTGTTGCGTTGCTGCGCTATCATCACCGCTAAGCTAAAGGCGGCTAATGTTAGGCGTCATGGCGTTAGGTAGTCTCATTTAGCCGCTTGTTAGGAACCTGCTTTTTGAATGACACTTAGAGGATTCAGATATTCACCAGTGGGGTGTTAACTGACGTATTTTATGTTGTAGAACAAAATAAGAAAATCTCCTCAGCTTGTGTTAACCGCAGAAACCATTTGCCGCTTTCACACCAAGTACTTAGCCGGAACTTGTTCCCCCCGAACTCTTAAGTCCCTGGAACTGTCGCGTTCACACGGGAATAAGTCCCCAAGGGAGGATTTGGCAAATGAAGCCGCTGACGTCACTTCTTCTTCTTCTGCTTTGGGTTCACAAAACTTTTCTGAGTTTTACGGGGCGTGGTTTGCAATTCGCCCAGCCAATCAGGAATTGTTAGCGTGGCCGACACACCCACGAACCATTTCCTCCTCAGGAAAGTACTACCTCTCTAGCAGGGACTATCTGGGGGTGAAAAGGTTCACGCGAACTAGGGACTAGTTCCAGATCCTTTTTGGTGTGAAACCAAATCTCCCCCCTATCGGCCTAGTTCGGGGGGGGGAAAGTACTCCGGTGTGAAAGCGCCTTTAGACAGAAACTGGTAAAAGGATAAATCATATCCGGGTTTTAGGATTCATTCAGGCACAACTTTATGGATGAGATTTCTACTTTATTTCATGTTACAGCGAGACATTTTCTACCCAATTTCCACCATAGTTTACTAATAAGTGTGTGTGTCTTGTGTTTGTGATCAGATGGATCCTCACCAGGAACTACAAGGCTCTGAGTAAAGGTAAAGGCAGCACGTCGGGCTTCCTGAACGTCATGATGGAGCTGAAGAAGTGTTGTAACCACTGTTACCTTATCAAGCCGCCCGAGGACAACGAGTTCCTCAACAGAGCCGAGGCATTACAGGTCGGTTCATTTGATCTAACCAGATTATGTTCTATAGGGATATGAGTTACTGCTTTTAAAGGGAACATAACATCCTAAATGATACTGAATGTGTAGCAGCATGTCCATTTAAAGCAGTGGTTCTCAAACTTTTTCTGTCAGGCCCCCCCTTTGGAGAAAAAGAAAAGTCGGGCCCCCCCAACACAAATAGTCAGGCTCAGTGGCGGCGCCAGAGATTTCTTTTGAGGGTGCTGTGGGGTAGCTTGACGTTTCATAGAGGGTGCTCAAACATTTAGGGTTTCCCATTAATGTACCGGTCGAGTTTTCTACTGCAACAATCCCCACACGCATATACACAACGTACCCGCGACTGTTACAATGAAGGCTCGACAATCAGCTCACGGCATATAGGTGTAAGCAGGGGTAAAGTGCTATTTTTATAGGTGGTGTGTGGACCTCACATAGGGGGGTCCGGGGGCAAGCTCCCCTGGGAAGATTTTTAAATATTGAAGTTAAAAGCATCAATCTGGTGCACTTTGAGAGCAACATGAAGAGATCTATGGATACATCTCTCAACACCCATTTGAAACAGAACTGTAATCAGATTTACTTTTTCTTTATGGATATTTTACAAATCACTCCCCTTTTAAACTTTATTCATTTTTTACTGTCATATAGTATTTCATAGCTGTTTTCCCCCCACTTTGAGAACCACTGATTTAAAGTAATGGTGCCGTTCAACAATTGATAGGAAGCCTAAATATAAATCAGGGGTAGACATTAAGGGTAAAATGTCACTGGCCCTCCGGGCCGATGGAATTGTATTATCACTGGCCCCACCATTGTAACCACTGGCCCGAAGCATTCGTCCAAAAAAAATCGACTAATAATGAAGAAAATTAACACATTTGTTGCAATAGTAATTTATGCATTAACTACATTACTACTTGTACTACAACATTTGAACAATCAGTTCTTCCTCATTTTCCTCAATTGTTCATATTTGGTTTATTAAAATAATGATATTGTGGTCATTGTTAAAAAATGTATTATTTGTATAATGCGCTTTCTGCCTTCCTGTCATTAGGGGTTAGAAATGTAATGGCTATGTAATTTATTTGATTAGAACCTTCATTATCCTAAACTGCTGGGACATTTCCCTATAGGCAATACCTTTATATTCTCTACTCTTCACTTACTTGTCAGCATAGGTCGGCATTGATGTACAGAGCCGACAGAAGACCTTGTTTATATTGGCATCATATTGAGAGGTGCAGTGACGCGTCCTAAAACCAGGAAGTAAGCTGCTGGTTCCCTCGACAAAAAGCAATGGGATTTCTCCACAGGGTTTTGGAAAATAGCTGGAAATAAGGTCTGTGGAAAACAAACCTGTTTGATAAATGCACGTTTTGTTCAGCCGGATAATCTCCACATGTCTACCCTACTTTTATAATTTTCGAATCATAAATCTAATCGATAGATTATAAAAGGGTTTTAGGACGTGTCACTGCACCACTAGAAGCCAACTCCATCGATCAAGCTGAAACTTTCTCTCCCTCTTCTTCTCATACTCCCTGTCACTCTCCTTTAACTCCTCCGGTGACTTTCTTTTATTTGAAGATTGTTTTTTGCACGGCGCTTGGCCGGTTACCGCTGGTATTAAAAACATTTTGGCGAATGGTTAGGTGGCGCGATAGTCTGTAGTGCAGAAGCGCGCTCCCGCTCACGGGAGCCTGCTCGCGCTGCGCTCCGCTGCAAACAGCTGTTTGCTTTTCACCCAAGCACGACAATGCTGGCCCGGGGTGTCTAAATAGTGCTTCCGGGCCAGCGGGCCATTTATAATGTCGAGCCCTGTAAATGAACATCAAGGCATGTATATTTATGTATAATTGAAAAGTCCTGCATAACACAGAAAATATGGGTATGAGTACGCAAATCTACGCTGGAACACCAAACACAAATAATTTCCCTCAGTTTCAGGCCTTCATGTGCTCTTCATATAAAAAGCCAGGGTAAAAACGACTTGTAAACAAACTGGCTGGGGGGCTACATCTCTGTTGCTTGTGTGGTGTCACTTATGGCGCATTTCCACTGCAGGGCCTCGCTCGGCTTAGTACGGTATAGTTAGGCCTCGGTAGGCCAGGCTAGGGATGCATATCGTTGACTTTTTTACGATACCGATACCACTGAACGATACCGATACTCAACCGATACATATCGTGATACTTTGAAAATGTATCATCCCACAATTATTCCCATGAAGCGCTTTACGATATAGTTAACATGTCAAATGAATATTAAATTCAATTGTGGGACTTCTTGGACGTTTTAGTGCTGAACAAACAATGAAAGATACATAACAAATATGAAGAAAACAGATTATGGAATATCTTTTATAACACCCGCCATCAGGTGTGCCGCATGAATAGCACATCTTGTCAATGCAAACAGAACGTTATAGCACAGTTATAATTAATGTTAAACCTGAGATTCGACTAGAGAACAAATACATAATAGAATAATGGTCATGAGATCTCGGCATTGCACAAACAAACAAATCTCATCTTTAAAATCAACATTTACCTTCACTGGTGAGAGAAAACAAATCCCATCACAGTTCATTTGTGGGACTTTTACCTTTCTAGTATGTTTGGCTCTATGAAACCTGATGTACTTATATGATTCTGTTTTCTTCAAGGTTGTGTCTTCCTGGTCGATTGTACTTATTGTAAGTCGCTTTGGATAAAAGCGTCAGCTAAATGCAATGTAATGTAATGTAGTATTGAACAAACAATGAAAAATACATAAAATATGAAGAAAAACGATTATGCAATCTAATTTATAACACCCGCCATCACGGGCCACGGACTCACTTTAAAAATTAATAAAATGTAATACCGATCTGATTTCTGTACGGTATACCGTAGCCACCAGTAACCGGTATTTCGGTAATACCGGATACCGGTATGCATCCCTAGGCCAGGCTCACTTTATGCTGCGTTTACATTACAGTTTAGGAACTGGGGCAGTAACTATAGTAACGCAGTGTAGGCGGAGCCGTGACGTCATCTTCAATGCGAAACACAAAACCAACATCAGCCGTTAGCTGTTAGCACTCAAGCTCACAGCTCCTCATATCTGTTCAGAAACTAGACAGAAGTTAAACAAACCACAGACTGCCTGTGTCATGGAGAATACAGTCGCTGGTTTATTTATGTCTGTATAGGCCGTTGTTGTGAGTGTGGACGGTCGGAGCATATACTGCGTTAGCTTAGCCAAACTCCATTCAGAAAACACGCATTTTAAAAGGGTTTTCGCCTGTCGTCTGTCTGCAGACTTGTCAAAGCATTAATTCATGGTTTTTACTAACCGGTATCAGTATGTTGTTACTCCGGCATCATTTTGAAACGTGTATTACAATTAAATCACGGTAAAATATGTTCATTGTGTTGTAGTTGTAGCCCCCTTGCCAGTGATTCTCTCTAGTTTAACATACTCAGCCCGGTTGTTGGCCCGGAAAGAACCTCGATTTTGGAGAGCCAGAAGACTGTGAAAAAGTACCCGCTAGCCGGAACTACCCCTAGTGAAACTGGAAACGCAACAAAAAACGGGCCGGGTTTGGTACGGCACGCTTAAACCGTGCTACGCACTGCAGTGGAAATGCGCCATTAGTGTGTTAAATTCCAGTCGCTTACCAAATCACTACAGTTGATTACATATTGACTTTCTTTACAGGGTTCGTACGGTCATTGAAAACCTGGAAAAGTCATGGAAATTCAAAATGCAAATTCCAGGCCCTGGAAAAGTTATGGAAAACAATGTTTTTCCCAAAGTTTTGGAAAAGTCATGGAAATGTAACTAAAGTTGCGTCAAAATTAAATTTACATTTTATCAATCGCCGAAATAATCTGCAGTCGCGAGCTGTTATGTGCCATCATGACGCGCATGGTGTTATTTTTTAATATATGAAGCGCGAGCTGAGCCTGTGTGCTGTGCTCGAGTCTTCCTGCCTGTCGGCTGAACTCTGCTGCTCCGGTATGAGGGTTAGCTACGGTGCGTTCGTTAACTGTGCGGAGTCACTGTGGCACAGACTGCACCGCTGGTGAACAGCTGTTAGAACGGGCCGTTAAGGGCAGAGCGTGATGTGAACTGAAACGTTTTTCTGTCACAATATCATTTAAGGAATCGTTGAGCTAGCTAGCTAGCTAGCATACATTGTCACTATCTGCTAACGTTAGCTTTAGCCTTCGTTTTCTAATAGTATTTTTCATAGGCTATAAACGGAGATGGTATAAGTATAGATATTGTGCTAGAGTAGAAGTACTCAGATGTTGTTCTTAAAAGTAGAAGTACTCAGGTCTTGTACTTGAGTAAAAGTAGAAGTACTCAGATCTTGTACTTGAGTTAAAGTAGAAGTACTCAGATAAGTAGAAGTACTCAGATCTTGTACTTTAGTATAAGTACTCAGATCTTGTACTTGAGTAAAAGTAGAAGTACTCAGGTCTTGTACTTGAGTAAAAGTAGAAGTACTCAGATCTTGTACTTGAGTAAAAGTAGATGTACTCAGATAAGTAGAAGTACTCAGATCTTGTACTTTAGTAGAAGTACTCAGGTCTTGTACTTGAGTAAAAGTAGATGTACTCTGATCTTGTAGTAAAAAATAGAAGTAGAAGTACTCAGATCTTGTACTTGAGTAAAAGTAGAAGTACCAGAGTGTAGGAATACTCTGTTACAGTAAAAGTCCTGCGTTCAAAATGTTAGTCAAGTAAAAGTACAAAAGTATTATCATCAAAATATAGTGAAAGTAGCGACAGTAAAAGTAGTCTTTGTGCAGATTGGTCCATTTCAGAATAATATATATGATTTGTTTTATAATGATTGATCATGAAAGTGTTCTCAAAGCTGGTAAAGGAGCAGCTTGAATGACTTTGTATACTGCAGGGTAGTTTGTGGATTTACTCCAGGTGGAACTAAAGTCTGATTTAACACTTGATTAGATTCCACATCATTCATCCACATCTGTAAAGTAACTAAAGGTATTAAATACATGGAGGTGGAGGAAAAGTACACCATGAACCTCTGAACTGTAGTGGAGTAGAAGTACACCATGTACCTCTGAACTGTAGAGGAGTAGAAGTACAAAGTAGCAAAACATTGAAATACTTAAATAAAGTACAAGTATCTCAAAAACTGACCCACGTATAGTACTTGTTGAGTTTATTAATTTAGTTACTTTACACTGGCTATACAGATAGAAAGACTAAGCCTTGCACAGAGGCATGACAATACATTTTCAAAATGCTCAACAGTGCTGCCAAAATTATAAACTGACTGCTACACAATTAAAATAAATGCTTTTATATATTTCTATTAGATGTGACTCTTTGGCGTTTCTGTTATTATTGACACTGCTGCTTTAGTTGTTCTGACTGCTAACATCCTGTTATTCCACATTTTAAAGCCCATATCCCGTGGGGTCAGAGGTCGGGTCCTTGTCACCTTTTTCATACCTGATGACTTTGCCTCCCTGACTGCAGTTGCTTTAGCGTGTAGAAGCTAGTAAGCCTACTATTTGATTTGTTTTAGATGGGCACTACATGTTTCATATGCAGACCTTATTTTCCTGTTCCATGTTCAAATAAACCATTTTCAGTGGTCATTTTTTTTTGGTCATGGAAAATGAGGTAAAAGTCATTGAGAAGTCATGGAAAAGTCATTGAAAATCATTGGTGAAAAAGTGTATGAACCCTGTCTTTAACTTTTCCCCCTCTTTCACAGCAACTGATCCGCAGCAGTGGGAAGCTGGTGCTGCTGGACAAGCTGCTGGTGCGTCTGAAGGATCGAGGCCACCGAGTCCTGATCTTCTCCCAGATGGTTCGGATGCTGGATATCCTGGCTGAATACCTGAAGAGCCGACAGTTCCTCTTTCAGGTAGCTAACCCTAACTCTGTCATCAACGTACATGCGCACACACAGAGAAGGTATTGTTTAGTTTGTTGTTTTTTGCACAATTTAATAAATGCACAACAGGAAGAGGCAAGATTTAACTCTGTTATAGAGAACAAAAGATTTATATACAAACATTTAGTTGACAAACTTGAGTTCAACCGTGATGGCAAACTATTAAACGATGTGTGTGTGTGTGTGTGTGTGTGTGTGTGTGTGTGTGTGTGTGTGTGTGTGTGTGTGTGTGTGTGTGTGTGTGTGTGTGTGTGTGTGTGTGTGTGTGTGTGTGTGTGTGTGTGTGTGTGTGTGTGTGTGTGTGTGTGTGTGTGTGTGTGTGTGTGTGTGTGTGTGTGTGTGTGTGTGTGTGCATAAGTCAGACATTTCTTTATTTGAAAAAAAAAAAACACACTTTTATAGCAAACACGAGATTAATACACTATGATAATATGAATTCCATAGTGATGGCAAACTCTTAGAATAGCATATAATAAACAATTATATGTGTGTGTGTGGGCAACACATTGGTTTATACACCTGCTTGACTCCTAAGCTATTTTCAAATGGATCTTGTAAACAAAAACACACGTTTGCAAAATGTTGACGTCATAAATGGTAAGAATGTAGAGTTTCTCAAGTAAAGGAGCAGATGGGAAGTATGACTGTTCGGGTTGCAATCCTAACAAAGTTACACGAGAGCTCTCCCTGAATATCCTCCCAGCTAACTGAATGTGTACATTTGTGTAGCGGTTAGATGGCTCCATCAAAGGGGAGATGAGGAAGCAGGCGTTGGATCACTTCAATGCCGAGGGATCAGAGGTAAGTTCTTCTCCCTGAATACAGTAAATGCTCTCAGTGCTTTATCCGAATGAATCAGGACTGATACAACCTCCATGTGTGTCCAGGATTTCTGCTTCTTGTTATCAACGCGTGCCGGTGGTCTGGGTATCAATCTGGCCTCGGCTGACACAGTCGTGATCTTTGACTCCGACTGGAACCCCCAGAACGACCTGCAGGCTCAGGCCCGAGCTCACAGGATCGGGCAGAAGAGACAGGTAAGAAACAGCTGCTTTTGCCCATAATCCATCCTTTTTAAATGTTTTTATTGTCCTGTAATATTAGACCTGTAACGATAATTAATTTTTTTGGACGATACATGTTCCTGGAAATTATTGCGATAAACAGTAATATTGTCGGCACCGTTGTAAGACCACTGACATAATGATAATAATATATAATAATAATTCAAGTACATCCTTTCAAACAGAAGTTTTTATTGAACATTCAACATTGCAAATGAAATAATAATATTTAAATGATATATAATAAATAAACAAATAAATTAAATTATAACAATTTTATTAAATCACACAAAACCAAAACAATAAATTAAATAGACTCAGGCTGGAAAACAGAGCTCTCTTGTGGACAAAACACGCAATTGCATATGTGAAAATGCAGTAGGAAAAAAATAAAGTCATCTTTGATTGCAAACTGTCGGGAAGGTGTGGGCTCTCCATCTCCAGCTGGGAAAACAGAATGGGGTGGTTGTGTTTCAGGTGCAGTTTAAGGTCGGTCGTATTGCTAGCTTTTGTTGCTACCTTTTTAAAACAAATGCGACACACCGGCTCATTCAAGTCCGTAGGTTCGCCTCGTTGATTTGGCTTGAATCCAAAATATTCCCTCACCGGAGATGGAGTTAGGTTTTGCAACCAATTCCATTTAACTTCAAATTCATAATATCTGATGGCAGGACCCCTACCTCTATCAGATAAAATCAACAAAGTTTGTTGTTGTTTATTAACGTCATTAGCTGTGCTGTTTGTCTGAAAATAAGCATCTCTTAGCAAGGATTATAAATGATTCCTCTGATTAAAGTGATATTTGTTTTGGGTCAAGGATAGAACGGTCATTCAGTCCCAGTCTGGCATTTAGGCTGGAGCCACACGAGAACGGTAACGCAAACGAACCAAAATCGTTATCAAAAAAGTCTTCCGTCCACACGCAATAGGCACCAGAAACGTGTCCTTCTACCCGCTGGAGACGCTGTAGTACATATGCCGGGCCTGTAAGTGGCGCTGTACTTCCGCCACAAAATACACCAAAAGCAGCAAAGAAGACTTCCGAGCATGGTTGCCATGGTTGCCCTTCTGTTTATTCTCCGCGGTGGATTTAGCAGCAGAGGTGGGGAGAGGCAGGGCTCTTTTTCTCCGTCAGCAGCAGCTGATCTCTGATCTCTCTCTCCGGTCCGATTAGACTTCACTCGCGTTTATGTCCATATCGATCAGATATAGCTAGTTCTAGCTAATGATATGACTGCCTGCGTGTCAAAGGACACCTAAACAATAAGCGACATTTTGACCGGAGAATTTTAGATTTCGGCTAACGGAAACTCTGCCGTGCGGGTGCACTGTCCTGGAAGATACCGGGACCTGGCTGGAAACACTCGGAAAACTGTTGTTGTTGTTGTTGGCGAAACACATCAGCAATGACGCACGCGGGTGACACGGGGGTGAGCAGGAGAGGCGGGGCTATTGCGTCATCGTTATCAGAAAATGATCGTATAGGGCGTAGACACGGAGCCGTTTGGCCCCCCAGAGCGCTTCGTCTGCAGATCTACTCGCCTTGGGAGCCGTTATCTGCGTTTCCCTGTCGGCCTCGTGTGGCCGAACCGTCTATCTGATGGAGAACTGTAGCGGATACGACCGTTACCGTTCTCGTGTGGCTCCAGCCTTAGTAACACCTGGCTTTATTCCTTGTTGATAGGCCTTTTTATCTCTGTGATTATTTTACATTGTAACCTATAGCTACAGACATCAGTAAATGTGCTTTAATATATATTTAAATGATAGTTAGCCTTTCTAGCACTAGTCACTTCATATTTCATTTTCTGCGCTGCTACAGTGTGTTTAACGGCTATTCCCTCGATAAACACATTATACTGTTGGCTTGCTGACCCACAGGTGAACATCTACCGTCTGGTGACAAAAAGCTCAGTAGAGGAGGAAATCATTGAGAGGGCGAAGAAGAAAATGGTGCTGGACCACCTTGTGATTCAGAGGATGGACACGACGGGGAAAACTGTCCTCCATACGGGATCCGCTCCCTCCAGGCAAGAAACAATCTGCTGTTGTCTTTTGACGTCCTTATTGTTGACAGAAGAGCACCATAAAACCCCTGTGTTCACACACTGCTTCTACACTCGGCTGTCATCTAAATTGAGTGTGTTTTACTGCTTACAGTTCTGCACCGTTCAACAAGGAGGAGCTGTCCTCCATCCTGAAGTTCGGTGCTGAGGAGCTGTTCAAAGAGCCAGAGGGCGAGGAGCAGGAGCCTCAGGTAAATAATTATCAGATATGCTAATGGTTCGTACTTATATACAGCGCTTTATCCAGGCGGTTCGACCCCTCAAAGCGCTTTGCTGCTACAAGTCATTCACCAATTCATAGAGAGAGGTGGCAAGTACTCTTGGAAGCTAACAATCACACACAGTCTCACTCACACACAGTTGGCCATCGGGAGCAATTTAGGATTAAGTATGTTGCCCATGGAAACGTCGACTTGTTGACTGAACAGGATGGGATCTATTTATTTATTTATCCCAGGGGGAAGTTTGGTTTGGTGGCAATTTGTTCATATAGAATTAAAAACAAATATTTAAATAAACACAACACGTTAAGATAAAGTGAAAATGTGCGATAAAAATCAAAGAAAAATAGAATATTATGGTAAAAAAGTGCAATAAAAATACGATTTTTTTTTTTCAATTAAAAATAAGTTAAACTTTAAATGTGCAAATGTAAATAAATGTATGATATATATAACATCAGTGTATTTGTATAAATGTGTATATTATAAAACATTTATTAGTATTTTATGAAGATATTCTTGCTCAATGGAACAGCTAAAGAGAGTTCTTGCTGCCGATGGTGACGTAAATACAGTGTGTATTTAAGCAATGGCTCACGACAGGCGGTGGTATATGGTCATTATATCACAGCTAAGGGGCGTGGTTCGGCCCAACGCTTTTATAAAACGGTTACCAAGTGTGGCAATACACACTCTAATTTAAATAGTTTTTATTAGTAAATAATGATGTTCAAAATAAAATAGTCACTCTGTTGCCTTCTGCACGAAACATAGTGCGAGGTGGTTGCTATGCAACAACACTAACAGCTAGCGAACATATTAGAGAGCGTTAATCCATTATTTGGCTATTTATTTACATTAATTTGTATGTTGCTGTTTATTGTGCACCCACTGAAAACCTGTCCAGCATCAGTAGCATGGCTTACGTGGTTACTTGTATAGGTTGAGGTTGTTCCAGGCCAGGGGTACTCAAATACAAATCTTAAAGGTCCAAAATAAATGTTTCAATAAGACAAAGGTCCGTTTATTACGGTCATTCAAACAATTGCAACAAGATTCTTAACATGAGGTTGCAAAAACAAAAATAATCTGAATGCAGCAGTTTTCATTGTTATTGTGTCTGTGCTTGATCCCTCAGAGTCGCAGTGTAAGAGCTGCAGTTATGAATAAAGGCAGCTGCACCCTCTTTCATTCAGCATTATTGCTTTATGTCTTGCCCCCTTGTGTGTCCACTGAGGTTCGTCAGGCCCAACACATCTTCAACAAACTCCCCCTTTGCCTCATCATAAAAACTCACAAACACCAGCAACTGAGCATTGTCAGTGGTGTCAGTGGACTCACCCACAGCTAAGGAAATGCACTGTGCATTTTCTATTCCATCACAAAGCTGATTAATCAAATCACCAGCCAGCATTTATGTTCTTCTGGTTGCTGTGGAATCTGAGAGGGGGATTTGCTTGATTTGACCTGTTATTTCCTCTTTTTGTTTGGCTTCAACATGGTCTCCATCACTTCAGTCATGCATTCTTTTATACTTCAGTTATTATCCAGTGGAAAGTCCTTACCTACTGGCCTAGTTCAATCAAAGTGGTTACTTTTTTTTGGCTGGGCAGTGTAGTTTTACACACCGTCTTATTTGACTTTCTCAGGACTAAAAATGTTTTTTGTGGGCAGACCCCCTCAAAGAAAAAAAAATATTTACACACGTAAGGTCATCATCTTAATAGTTGTGTATGCTCATCCATGAGCAGAGCATCAAGTTGACATGTCTATTACAGCTGAATGCGGCGATTACCATTTTGTTCAGCAAAACGCCTCACAAACGTATTAAGATCAACAGCTTTAGTGCGTTTTGATTCAATGCTGAGTACAGCCAAACTGACAGTCTCTTCTGTCATTGTAGACCGCAAATACCTCATTCCTTCAGTGCTGCTTGGGTCCGAATGCTTCTCGTTTTGCGCCGTCCCGTTCAAATGAAATCGCCGCCAATCATATGTCCACGCTCGCGCCAGGACCGGGGGAGGGGTTACATGACGTGCATCTTGTGCTGCATTCACTTGCACTCGGACATTAGAGACTTTCTCTCCGATGAGCCACAACTTTTCTTTCAAAACAAAGCTGCCAACTGGGGTGGCAGCTGGGGTGGCAAGGCCTATTTTTAGGGTGTCAGTTGCCACCCCGGTAGGTGAAACTAGGCTACTAGCTACAGTACAGATGGAACTAGATGAGCCGTTAACTCTTGCTCTGAATTTTTTTTTTTTAAACTCTCGCTCTGACTCAGACAGGTTGAAAGAGACGAGACACACATTTTCCCACCCGCATTCCTCGAAGACCCGCCCTACTGTGCCTCTGATTCGCAGATTGTTTGGGGGGGGAAAACGCTGACGGGATGCTGAATGTGATTGGACCAATGCGTTGACAGACACACACAGACAGTGGAACAGGACATGCAGAGCGTTGTTTGCAGTCTATGGACATAGCGGATCATTTTGACTCGTTGCGTTGTGGCGATGTCTCGCAGATAACACAGATAATACATATGAAAAGTATAATTTGCTCAGAGTCCAGAGACAGTTGTGGTTCGGTCCGGACCGGAGTCCGGACTTTGAGGATGCCTGTTCTAGGCTGTTGCTTGGCGTGATGAGAATATTGCTCCACTTTCTCCGGTCCCCGAGATTCGGCTTCCAGTAGCTCTGGAGAGAGCTTTGCACCTGTGGCCACTAACGGTCATAATTTCTCTGCTTTGTTTCAAGACCCGCATCAGAAAGCTTTTGAATGGTGGTACTTCTCCAGTTGGTCTACCTGCTCTTCACGTAGCTCTGCATGTCGTCGTTTAGGTGCTTTCTGGAGATAGGCACTCCTCAATCCACTCCTCCATAGTAAGACCCACCCGGAGGTCGAAGCTAACCTTAAATCAGGGGTGCCCAACCTTTTTTGAACCGAGAGCTACTTTTAAAGTTGCCAGTCTGCCGAGATCTACCAGTCCAAATGGAGAGGCGTAGCCATTACTGACAGCCTACTACCAGGAAAATACACACTTCTACTTGTATAAAACTGACCTTTGTACGATTAATACTCCATAAAATACTGCAGATCCTTTATCTTACCTCTTTCTAATCTACACACATACAAGTATTTAACTGAAGTTACACAACAGTGTTGTTGATACAGAGTTGGAGTTTATTCACACGTCACTACAGTGGGTAATGTTTTCAAGAAACATTGAACAGTGCTGCCACATATGACACAGGGGAAAAAAGAAAAGACACTGAACCCTTTCTTTGCCATTATATAAAAATAGTGGTGCTACAAAAGTATAAATTCGGCTTACTAAGAAGACAACTCAGATCTGAAGCTACACAGGAATCTGCTGCCAAAGTGCAATAAAAAAGACAAAATTAATAGAATCAAAGCCTTTTTTTGTTGCATTTTAGTAGAGTATAAAAAGAAATGCCTTTAAAATAGGATGCAAGCAACACTAGTTTCTTAACCTGAATTGATAATAGACTATAATCAATTTAAGTTTGCATTCTTATACCATTTTGTACAATAATTATAATGAATAAGTTCAAACAAACTAAAACTTACAGCTGATTAATAACGGTATCTAACTTGAGTTTTATTATATCAAAAACCTATTGAAATGCTACTGTTATTTTTACTGTCCCCAAAAAGCGCGTCTGCAGCCTCCAGGAATGCTTCTTTCACAACTTCACTGTCTTTGAAAGACTTCATGTGTTTCGCAAGAACGTGACTGACCCGATAAGATGCTCTGGAGCAGCCTTGCTCTTGTTGTTGGGCCGGGTGAAAATGGACTGCTGTGCATTTAGCTGTCCTTTCAGGCCCCTCCCCTTTTGGGAGCGTAGGGCAGAATTAGGAGGGAATTCCGTCTCGTAGCGTTTGTGCACTGTTTTGAAATGCCGCTCCTAAATTACCCTTCTTCGATAAAGCCACGCTCGCAGATGAGACAGATGGACTTTGAATTGGAATAGATACAAAAATAATCATCCTCCCACTCGGAGTGAAAATTATATATTTTGGGCTTTTTTGCTTCTGCCATAATTGCGGTCTTGTGTGTGTGCGGACCATAGACTGTATATATAAATGGACGTAGTGTCCGTGACGTCACCCATAGGATTCAGCAGAGTTGCCGTGAAGCCCTTAGTAGGCGGAGTCGACCACTAACGGCTCGACTGTGACGTCAGAGTCTAATCCCGCTTGCTCCAAATAAGGGCAAAGAGGCGGAGCCGAGGCGGGACCTGCTGCCTCCGAACTGGAAGTAAACAGAGCTAGCTCAGGCTAAGAAGCTAAGCTAACATGAAATACATGCATACCAAGTTACTGCTAACAGTGTAGTTCCCCTATATAAACGTTACATTCATAATCAAATGATACAATCTGCAAGAGAATTAGCTATATTTTGTTATTCTTAATGCTTGTCATTCACACGTTGAGAAAAGACGGACTCCACCGCCCGGACCTAACGGAGCCGCAGTGGGCTAGCTCCGGGACGCCGGCTGGAGCTAGCCCCCTGCGGCTCCGTTAGCTCCGGCGGCCACCACTGGGATAATTGGGTCCCCTATTAACATTTGCTCCCGTTTAGCATTATGGGCGTCATAGCCATAGACTATAAAAGTCTTACCCAAGGCTGAATCATAAACTAAAATGTATATGTATGCATAAAGGGTTACGTCCTTAACTGGCTAACAAGTAGCAAGCTAAGCTACCAAGCACACAAACACCTGCGAACGTGGTTAACATGTATAATATTATCATTTTAGACTTCTTGGAAGTTCTGTTAGTACATCCAAGCGCACATCACGACATTTTAATTGTCTGGTATTTGTAACAATATTCCCTAAAAGACACAATCACCACGAACACGGCTAAAGCTAAAGGGTCAAGTACAGTACTATGACTAACTAACGTTGTAGCCTCTATGGTTGTAGCCTAGCAGAGTGGACAAGTTGCTGTTAGCTGACAGTGAGGCATGTACGTGTCCATCAAAGTGACCACGCCCTAATTTATGCAACAACTTTAAGACCTAATATAAATAAAAGGGTCGTGTTAGAAAACAATTCACTCACAGATTCATAATCATGAAGGTGGAATCTAACTATATCGATAATAATATTTATTGCATCCATGGGTAGAAACATGTTTTTTTCTGCTGTAAAGTTGGGCATTTTAACATGGGGGTCTATGGAAATTGCTCCTTTCTGCAGCCAGTCCCTAGCGGCCCATGTATGAACTGCAGTGTGTGGCACTTCCGTATTGGAGTCCCGGCTGTTCCCCAGAGTTTGCTGCTTGGTGCGGACTGTCACTCCTGTTGACATGGACAACATCAGCGAACTATGCCCACTGCCCACCAGCCACGCCCCGACACATGGGGTCACGCCGGCCAATCACAAAGCTTTGATGCGTTCAAGTGCATTATTCTGGCACAGGAAAATTATGTTATAGGACATTAACGATAAAACAGAATATTGTTGTTCTATTTTTAGACACATCTCGCGATCGACTGGGAATCTCCCGGTCGATCGCGATCGACTGGTTGGGCACCCCTGCCTTAAATGTTTCCATCTTAAGCTTTGGGTTAGTTTCGTAACGGACATAATGTAACAGCTGTAACGGTTCCAGCTTTTCTCAGATGCGGAGGGATACTGATTTGTTGTGAAAAGTAACTACAATTCTACTCGTGATATCACGGCTAAGAACCAATCAGATCGCTTGATTTGATTTGTCCGTTTTATAATGAATTATATATGTACTTTTCTCCAGTAAATATATTACTAGCATGTCATCGCCTCTTCTGCTCTTTAGGAAATGGACATTGACGAGATCCTGAAAAGAGCCGAGACCAGGGATAACGACCCCGGACCCTCCACGGTGGCAGAGGAGCTGCTGTCTCAGTTCAAGGTACAAACACATCGTTCATTTCTTTTATAGAAAGTGGTTGTACAATATATTTAAAAATGGTGATTCTCTGTTCTTCAGTACTGTGACATTGACCGTTGTTTCTGACCTGACCTGTGCAGGTGGCCAACTTCTCCATGATGGATGAAGAGGATTTAGACATGGACTCTGAGCGCAGTCAGAGGAGTTGGGACGACATCATTCCCGAGGAGCAGAGGAGGAGGATGGAGGAGGAGGAGAGGCAGAAGGAGCTGGAGGAAATCTACCTGCTGCCCCGCATGAGGAATTGTGCCAAACAGGTACACAAGAAACCCCAAATATAATAAGGCCTCGCGATTTAGATCTTTCTCATGATCATGCTTATATTTCTACCCCTTGGTGTTAAATAGAGTGGTGCAGGGATGACGTATTTTTGTAGGCAGACCCGTAAGTAAGCTGCTGGTTCCCTCGACAAAAAGCAACGGGATTTCTCCATAGGATTTTGGAATATTGTAAAAAAATAAGATCTGTGGAAAACCATCCTGTCTGATAAATGCACGTTTTGTTCAGCCGGATAATCTCCACACGTCTATCCGACTTTTATAATGTTTAAATCATAAATCCATCCATCCATCTTCTCCCGCTTATCCGTGGTCGGGTCACGGGGGTAGCAGTTCCAGCAGAGAGCCCCAAACTTCCTTTTCCCTGGCCACATCAACCGGCTCTGACTGGGGGATCCCAAGGCGCTCCCAGGCCAGCGAAGAGATATAATCCCTCCACCTGGTCCTAGGTCTACCCCTTGGTCTCTTCCCAGCTGGACGTGCCTGGAACACCTCCCTAGGGGGAGGCGCCCAGGTGGCATCCTAACTAGGTGCCCGAACCACCTCAACTGGCTCCTTTCGACGCGAAGGAGGAGCGGTTAAACTCCGAGTCCCTCCCGGATGACCGAACTTCTCACCTATCCCTAAGGGAGACACCAGCCACCCTGCGGAGAAAACCCATCTCGGCCGCTTGTATCCGCGATCTCGTTCTTTCGGTCATAAATCTAATCGATATATTTATGATCCCTGCACCACTCAATACCAACTATATGCCGTTAATAACTGCAATATATACCTGGCTGCTATATCTTCAGAACTGTTACAGGATGGGTTTTCTTTTAAAATATTTTTTTTAATGCATGCTTCTTAGTTAACATTAAAGGTGGGGTAGGTAAGTTTGAGAAACCGGCTCGAGATACACTTTTTGTTATATTCCATGGAATGCTCTTAACATCCCGATAGCAATGAATATCTTAAGTGCTTTGACAAAAAATCCATAAAAAAATGTCATCTGTGGAAGCCGTAGTACTGGCTAAACGGATTGGATTGCCGCCCTGTCTGTCAGCCTTCCATCTCGTGCACGCACAAATGTATCTCGTGCCCTCATTGGGCGTGCCGTCATTGGGCGTGCATTGCAGCAGTACTTCAATGACTCGCCAGTAACAGGCGGCCACTTTCACCAGTCTGCTGACGTCATGTGTGTTGGAGGAGGTGCTCTGTAAGGAAGTCTGAAGGAAGGGGCGGATTCTTTTCGGCTGTGTACTTTCAAATTTTAGTGCACTTGAGCCGGTTTCTGAAACTTACCTACCCCACCTTTAAGCTGTCTGTTTACTATCCTGGCTCCAAAATCCAATCCAATCCATTTTATTTCTATAGCACATTTAAAAACAACAGAGTTGAACAAAGTGCTGTACATAAACAACTGTATAAAAACATAGAATAAATACATGAAAAACAGACGGGACATGAAACAAATGTAAAACACGAGACAATGAAACCAGATCAGACTGAAAAACTCTCCTACATGACGTAAAAACAATACAAAACACTAGTAAGATAAAAACCCAAATTTAAAAGCACAAGTGTCACCTGGTCTGTAAATGCCAGGGAAAATAAGAGGGTTTTTAAACGAGATTTCAAAACGGGGAGAGTTGGAGCAAGTCTAATGGTGGAATGAGCTCCCCATTGAAATCAGGACGGCAGAAAGCTCACACATCTTCCGGCGCAGACTGAAAACTCATCTCTTTCGACTCCACTTCGAGCGATAGAATTACTATCAAAGCACTTATATATTAATAAAGGACTGGCTTATCTAAAGCCAGTTGAGTAGCACTTGTTTTGGCTCTATGAAACGTGATGATTATATGATTCTGTTTTCTTCAAGTTTGTATCTTCTTGGTCGAATGCACTTGTTGTAAGTCGCTTTGGATAAAAGCGTTAGCTAAATGTAATGTCTTTTGTTCTTTTCTGCTGTAACAAATGTACATGTCCCCTCTGTGGGACGAATAAAAAGTATTCTGATTCTGCAATGTCCCTAAATTCTTCCATTTTAGGTCCATTCAGTTATTGTACCAATTGCTTGTCATTTGTTTAATTCCCTCTAACAGTCGAACTTTAGCGCCAGTTCGGGGCGGCAGAGCAGGAACAGACGGTACTCGGGCTCCGAAAGCGACTCCCCGTCGGACCGGAAGAGGCCAAAGAAGAGGGGGCGGCCTCGGACTATTCCACGAGAAAACATCAAGGGCTTCAGTGACGCTGAGATCCGGAGGTTTGATCTTTTGATTTATTTCGAACGTGTTAAACAATAATACAAAAAAACAATGAAATTAAACATGAGAATTATGATACTGTACAAACTTAAGCAGTATCAAATTGATAAACAAAAATATTATTGACTTACAAATGATATGTAGCGGCAAATACTCCCTATGAGTTATGCCGTTAAGAGGCTAACATTTGCTCTTCGCTGTGGCGCGTTCCATATAAGAGTCCGTAGTCATTTAAAGTCCACGGTGTTTGATAAAGACGAAAACAAACAATAGAGTGCCACAGTGACACGTCCTAAAACCCGGAAGTAAGTTAGCATTTTACCACTTCCGGTTCCCTCGACAAAAGTAGCTGGAAATAATAGAAATAATAACAATGGCAAAACAAGCATTTTGGCTCCTACATTATGTATAAACAAATGATCTACTTAATTACACGTCCGAAAAGAGGTGGGATATATTAGCAACCTCTCTCTGGCTTTTTATCTTCTCCTCCAGATATTCCTTGTAACACCTCTGTGATCTGCTTTCAGGTTCGTCAAGAGTTACAAGAAATTCGGAGGACCGCTGGAAAGGTGAGCTAAATAAGATTTCTTTAAAATGGTTTTCAACGTTAATTAGCCGTCTCCTAAACATGTGTCTCGGTCACTCAGGTTGGATGCTATCGCTCGTGATGCTGAACTCGTGGATAAGTCCGAAAGCGACCTGAAGCGTTTGGCCGAGACTGTTCACAACGGCTGTGTGAGAACTCTGAGAGAAAACCCCTCTGGACCAGAGAAGAGTTCAGGTAACCGGACTTATTCAGGATCTCATCTGCCCACATTTTGTTATGTTAGTGATGTGCATTATGTAGGGCTGTGCATCTTCACTGGTCTCACGATTCGATTACGATTATCCTGTCAACGATTCGATTTGATATCCAGACAGACAACAGGAGTATTTACAACAGCATATAAAAACAAAAATAGTGCATGTGGGTGCACACTTACGGCCCCTACACACGGCGGCGTGCGTTGTCGCCTGCCGGCGGGGGGGGCTGAAACTCGACCAACAACCAATCACATGAATCTCCCGCCCCAGACACACAAGCACGCGGTTTGATTGGCTAGAGCTTGCACTGGCATATGATTCGATTGGCTGACGCCTCCGTCGAGGCGGCAAAAGTAGAACATTGCTCTACTTTTGCAGCGAGCACCGCGAGAGAAGCTACGCTTTGCTCCCACAATGCAGTTCGGCGAATCGTGACGTCACCCCATTCAAAGTGAATGGGCAGAAGCGTTGAAGCGGCAACGCACGCCGCCGTGTGTAGGCTCCGTTACATTCTCTGTCTTCCTGTTACATAAATCCCATGAATGTATGAGATTAAGTTAGCTTCATTATATCTCAGTGATTAAGTGAATAATAACGTTTCTATTGGGTCACTATCAGCCTGTCACTCATTATTTTAGGGGGGGGGCGGGGCTTAGAGGAACAGAGGAGACGGTGATCGGAAGCTTTCCTCCTGCCTTCACAAACTTTACACCCGTATATATCGTCTGAAAATAGCAAGAGGACGTTCATACTCTGCAAGGAGCGTCCGCTCTTTACCGGTCCGGAGCTCCTAGGGTCTGAGCGGTGAACACCGCAGTCCCCTCCCTTGGGAAGGCGGACAGCTAGCTCGTCGCAGCCTTTGGAGGGCGAGCGTTTTCCTAGCCCGCAGCTCCGATCGAGACGATCACAAGGCTACAGGTAGCGATGAGCTAGAATCTTAATTTTCAATAAGCTAGCTTGGCTTCTACTCAAAAAGTAGTAACCTGCGCAGCGAGAAGATGAAAAAGGACTGAACTCGTTGACAATACCGGAACTTATGCCTTCCGGGGTCATACGAGGTCACACGTGACTTTGTTGATATAAATATTCGACCTACGCATGCGTGAGACGGAAGATATCCAGTGCTAAAGCACCGCCTCTGGCGGTCAGTAAGGATGAAATAGAACGATGTGTGTCTGAGCCGCAGCGACACGGACTGATTCAGAGCGGGTCCTTCTTCTGTTGGTTCTGGACTGGTGCTCTTGTGTTGGTGGATGAAGCAGACTGCTCCGTGTTTGGAGTCGCTGTTATTCAGTTTAGCCGATCTAAAAAAATGTCAGCTAATTATGGAAAATGTAAGCAAATGGTGACTTCTTCACATATCTAATCTGCTGGATCAACACTCAAACACCCGAATATTTCCTGTTAACCTTGATATAAAACAGAGTAGGGCTGCTCAATTAATCGTATTTTAATTACGATTATGGCTTGCAACGATTACGAAAACAACGTAATCGAAAGTTCAGGGTAATCAACTGTTAAAAACATACTGTTCACATTTTTTTTCTCCAATAAATGGATGTTTTCAAAGTCAATGAATAATCGCAATTACAATTATTGACCCAAATAATCGAGATTATGATTTTTGCCATAATCGAGCAGCCCTAAAACAGAGTGTCACACAAAATAACCTGCAATGTTTTTGGCCTTTTCAAGATGACTCGATTAATGATTTGGAGAATTTCTTACCCCATACTACTTTGCTTTTAGCTAAATCCATTTTATCGTCATCTAATCACATTACAGGGTTTCAATTTGCCGTCTTTCACATGATTGAATGAAACTAAATGTTGTTTTCCACTTGTTTGATGACAGGAGGCAGGAGAGGGAAGGTAAAGGGCCCGACATTCAGGATCTCTGGAGTCCAGGTGAATGCAAAACTCGTCATCTCGCATGAGGAAGAGCTCTCTCCGCTTCATAAGGCCATTCCTGATGACCCTGAGGAGAGGAAGAAGTAAGTGAACACACCATGATATCTCTCACAGCCTTTTTGATTGGTCTGTGTAATGTACAATAAGTTCATGGCTCACATATTTGTTCTGTTTGTATAGGTATATGATTCCATGCCATTCGAAGGCAGCACACTTTGACATTGATTGGGGGAAGGAGGACGACTCCAGTCTCCTGATAGGAATCTACGAGTACGGTTACGGCAGCTGGGAGATGATTAAGATGGATCCGGACCTTAACCTCACACACAAGGTGAGCTCAGGCATAATATATGTCCAATCTGTCTTGTTTTTGTTCTCGATATTTCATATTTGTACTCGAATAATCCCATGTTTGTCTGGGACGTCAAAGTCAACTTGTCAATCTCAAAGTGTGTGTGGCTATTCCTGAAAGTGTGTGGCTATTCCTGAAAGTGTGTGGCTATTCCTGAAAGTGTGTGGCTATTCCTGAAAGTGTGTGGCTATTCCTGAAAGTGTGTGTGTGTGTGGCTATTCCTGAAAGTGTGTGTGTGTGTGGCTATTCCTGAAAGTGTGTGTGTGTGTGTGTGGCTATTCCTGAAAGTGTGTGGCTATTCCTGAAAGTGTGTGTGTGTGTGGCTATTCCTGAAAGTGTGTGTGTGTGTGGCTATTCCTGAAAGTGTGTGTGTGTGTGTGTGGCTATTCCTGAAAGTGTGTGTGTGTGGCTATTCCTGAAAGTGTGTGTGTGCGGCTATTCCTGAAAGTGTTTTCTGTGTCCGGCTATTCCTGAAAGTGTTTTCTGTGTCCATGCGTTCAGCTCCTACCTGACGACCCTGACAAGAAGCCACAAGCAAAGCAGCTGCAGACCAGAGCAGACTACCTCATCAAATTGCTCAGCAAGGACCTGGCCAAGAAAGAAGCACAGAAGCAAGCCGGGACAGTAAGTCCTCCTCTGTTCTTCTGATGGTTACTCATGTCCTTTTTTACATGCATATAACAAACATGGTTCAATTGAATGAATGGAAATGTAATGCTATTAAATATCCTTGAATTATAGGCAAGTTTATTTATATAGCACTTTTCAACACAAGGCAATTCAAAATGCTTTACAAAAAAATGAAAGACATTAAGAAAATGGCATTATAAACAGAAACTGAAGGGTAATAATGGATTATAACGGACAATAGCAGTCAAACACAACCACTGAATGTTGGAACTACAAATCTCCTCAATAGGCGCTTTCACACCGGAGTACTTTTCCCATTTAGTTCCGATAGTTCCTGGGATTTTGCGTTCACACCAAAAAGAGAACTTAGTTCATGAAAACTTTCCCCCCTTTTTAGTGCCTGCTAGAGAGGTGGTACTTTCCTGGGGAGAAAAAAGTACCAATTTCTGATTGGCTTGGCGAATTGCAAACCACGCCCCGTAAAACTCTGAAAAGTTTTTTTAAGCCACCATTGTATTTGCTGGCATTAGCATTATTAGCATTAGCCGAGCGCACCAACGGAGAGAGACTAACTTATAGCAACACAAAAAAAAAAACATGGGAGCGGTGGAGTGATGAGGAGGTGTCGGCGTTCTGGCGATTTACTCGGAAGGCTTCAGTAGAAGCTGCTGGGAGTCCCAGCAGCTTCTACTGAAGCCAGTCCCCAACTCCGGGGACTTCGGGTGGCAGTATACGCCGTGAAGTTGTTTGCGGCCTGCCAGTAAACCCAAAGCAGCAGAAGAAGAAGTGACGTCAGCGGCTTCATTTTCGTAATCTTCCCTCAGGGACTTATTCCGGTGTGAACGCGATCTGCTCTTTAGTTCCATGGGGGAACGAAGTGCTGGCACTAAGTACGGCAAAGTACTTGGTGTGAAAGCGGCTAATGGCACACACGATAGATAGGAACTTTGGTACTTTATTGATCCCAAACTGGCAATTTATTTTGTCACAGCAGCAGTGATGTCAAGCATTACAGTTAAAAATATTTAAAAGATTCAATAAGACATCTGCTAAATTGTTAGTCTAAACATCTGTATCTGCTGATTTATTTGACATTGTCTCATCCCTTATTCAAATGTAATTCTACTCTAATTCTCCACGCTCCTTTGTGTCGTTTAGGCCAATTCACGGAAGAGGAAACCGAGAAATAAGAAGAGCAAGACCCAGAAGCCAATTAAGACCGAAGAGGTGCTGAAGAGCACGTCCTCGGACCCCCCATCGGACAAGAGGTCGGACGACGAGGACGAGATCGAGGAGGAAAAGGTATTTAGTAGGGATGGGAATTTGAAAGCAGATATATATTCGAATATTTGACCCCCAAAAAAAACAGTTAACCGAATTTACATATACAAAAAAAGTTATATAATAAATAAATATATTTAAAATGGCACTGTCGTATACATTTAATTAATCCATTTGATAATGTCCGGCAGTGGGCTCAGTCAGTAACGGCTTCGACTGAGCTGTAGGGTCGCCGGTTCAAGTCCCCGACCAGACCTAAAATATGGAGTGTGGACTGCTGCTTGGAGAGGTCCCAGTTCACCTCCTGCCCTGCCGTGGTGCCCTTGAGCAAGGCACCGGACAACCCATTCCCATTGCAATGTACAATAGCTGCCCACTAGTGGCTCCTAGTACTAGACTCCTGGCACTAGGATGGGTTAAAAGCAGAGAACACATTTCACTGTGTGCTCTGCATGTGTGACTATTAAAGAGGGGTTTCATCCCTCCCATTCTAAGTAATCAACTTAGGCATCCCTCCCATAAAAAAAAAAATATTCATAACTCATATTCGAATACCTGAATCATTTTGAATATTCGATTTATCTTTCCAATCCCTAGTATTTAGAGACATCTCGCACTGCTCACTGCAGTGTGAAATAACTGGGTGTTTCTCAATATCGAGGAAGGCTGCTCCAGAGCCACTATTTCATGGATGCTACTTCATCGAGTGCTGCCGAAGGACTGTTCCAATGACCAGGATGCTTGGAATTCTACCGAGGCCGACGTCCTTCGTTGCGGGAAATTTCGAGGCTGCACCATGGATGTATAATGAGAACTGGATACAGCGTGGGAGACGGGGTCACGTTCTTTCCTATGAGAGCTGCTCATTGGCACATGAGGACAAAATGGCCCGACTTTTGAGAGAGCGAAACGTCACAGATTACCCGTCATGCCTGGCTGTCAGAGCAGAAGAACCCGTATGTATCCAACGATTTACAGACGTCTCTTTTCAATGTTAGTCAATGGGAAAAAGTATTTCCGGTCCCAGCGACTGATACGGAAGTTGCAGTACCGCCGTTTGGACAAAACGAATATTTTCCTCAGAGTCCGGCGCACTTCCAGGGGGCTTGGGCTGCACATGTGTATCCTCCGCGGTCTTAAAATCCCCACAATGCTTTGCGCACAGACCAATTTCCAAAATCTTTGGCGGAAATCGCGCTCCATTTAAGGCGGGGCCTCGCATATGACGCACACCTGTTAGCCTGTTCCACCATTCTTCGTTTTCCGAAGCTAGGAAGGATTCTTGCCTCGCTTCTGAAGGACCTGACTCGGAGGGACTTGTCCTACCCAAGCCCCCAGGAAGTGTGCCGGACTCTGAGGAAAATATTCGTTGTGTCCAAACGGCGGTACTGCAACTTCCGTATCAGTCGGTGATGTCCCTGGGCCCGGAAAGACTTTTCCCCATTGACTTACATCGGGAATGAGACGTCTATAAATCGTTGAATTTTTTTAAACTAAATAAACTACCCAGTATGAACATTTGTATAGCCCTTATTAAAAACATTAGGTCCTCAAGTTGTAAAATGTGCTAATAACGTTATTCTGAGAGTTATTTTCCTCTGCATTATGAACGCGCATCTAACCCACGGGACCGCGCCGCCCGGCACGTTCATGTGACGTGTTCAGTACTACATGTTTTACCTTTACCCATGGACGCACAATAAGAACGGATTATATGAATACTTTCGTGACGTTTCGCTCTCTCAAAAGTTGGGCCTTTTTGTCATCATGCGCTAATGAGCAACTCTCATAGGAATGAACGAGACCCCGCCTCCCACGCTGTATCCAGTTCTTATTATACATACATGGTCCTACCAAGGAAGCGTCCTCGACATTGAGAAACACCCACTGCTTCCATGTTTAACACTTTTAACCCCCTTCAGGAGGTGACACCGGTGAAAGCTCCGAGCAGACGGGGCCGAGCAGACCGGGTGGTGCCGAAGGAGGACGAGGACGAGGAGGATGAAGACGAGGAGGATGAAGACGAGGAGCCTGAGCAGGAGGAAGTATCGTCGTCGGGGGAAATGGAGATCAAAAAAGAAAGCAAAAAGGAGAAGAAGGACGACAGTTGGGAAATTAAAGAAACAAAGGAGCCAAAAGAGAAAAAGGAGACGAAGCCTCTGGAGGCGGTGTACAAAGACGACAACCTGGACAAGGTGAAAAAATAGTTTGTGATACTTTCCGTTACTATATTTGACCATAGTCTCGGTTTATTAAATCAAGATGAAGGCTTTGGGTTCAATGTTTTTGTTTGGGAATTAACTCTCCAATCCCTCCTCACCAGAACGAGGTGAAGACTAAGAAACCCGGTGATGTGCCGGTCCATATAACAGCGGGGGGAGAAACCGTGCCGGTGTCTGAGGAGTCTGAGGAGCTGGACCAGAGGACCTTCAGTGTGGTGCGTGAGGAACACATTTAGTTAAAAAACAAAACAAAGCCTGGTGTTTAGAGTTTGTTTGAGAGTTTATTTGGTGGCATTGCACACCCTGCAGGAGCCACATGTCACTGCAAGCTAGCGTAGATGTCACTCCCAATACAGATAATGGTGTCCGCGGGCTCTTAAAAAGTAAATTTGACAATCAGAATTTAAGGCCTTAAAAGTCTTAAATATGATCAAAAAAATAAGAAAGGTCTTAAATATGATTTAGAAGGTCTTAAAAATGATGGGATTTGAAAGGTACTTCTGTGTAGCCATCGCGTCTAAATGTGTTTTGGGGAAAATGTCCGGGCTGCAAAGTAACCAGTACGGTAAGAGCCTTTCAGTTCCCCCCACAATTTGTATTGAAATAATCAACATGGAACCAGTCATCACTAACTTTGT
This sequence comes from Pogonophryne albipinna, assembly GCA_028583405.1. Lineage (NCBI taxonomy): Eukaryota > Metazoa > Chordata > Actinopteri > Perciformes > Artedidraconidae > Pogonophryne > Pogonophryne albipinna. The sequence goes on from JAPTMU010000220.1 coordinate 222,962, forward strand.
TTCCCCCGGCCCCTTATCGGAGAACACCCAGCTAGTAACCTAGCAACCAAGCTTCAGCTAGCGGCAGTCAGAAACCTTGGTATCTTCGAATCTACTTACAAATAAATATGGTGAAGTGTAAGTTCAACCGTATTTGGTTGGAAAACATCGAATTTAGTGCTTGGTTGAAACCAGTGGAGGGGAACGTGTTTGAAGCCCGCTGCACCTTTTGCAAACAAAAAAATGTGGACGCTAAATACCATTAAACACCAATCATACAACAGCAACGATGAAAGATTGTAGCCAAGGCAGCAGAGCTCTGAATAGCTCTTGTCACCCTCTCTCACACACACACACACACACACACACACACACACACACACACACACACACACACACACACACACACACACACACACACACACACACACACACACACACACACACACACTAACACAGTTCAGTGCTCATGTTCAGTCATCGTTCTTATGTTGAACGTGAATACATTTACTTTGAAAGTAATTATGGGACGTATTTCTTCTTTCATAGCAATTTTCCTTCATACTTTCTTGCCGTGAAATATGTCTTAAATTCTATTCAAAGTGGTCTTAAAAAGTCTTAAATTTGAGTTGGTGAAACCTGCAGGAACCCTGAGTATAGTATGTTAAAAAAATTGTCACAGTAGTTGCTGATATATACACACTAACACATGTCCCAGTATCTGCTTAAAACTGCACTATTGCTATATATATTGCTAAGTTAGTGATTAACTAAATGTTTTTTCCATCTTGGCAGTCTTTCCTTTGAAACTTTAACATGATACATTTACTTGGATCCTATTTTAAATGGCGGACTTTTATTTGTACTTCACATTGCTTTCACTCAGCTTAGTATATTAATACTTTTTCCACCACTGATTAAAAACTACATTGCATTTAAGCAGGAATGCATGAAGTGTTCAGTTGAAGGATCCTAATTTAAGAGACCTCAGGGGTGATGAAATTAGGACGATAACATTGATTAACTAGGGTAAAGTAATATTGTTTAAGATATAACCCTTTTAGCTGAAGCGGAAACAATTTAAGTAATTAATTAATTAATTAATTCTTCCACACGTTTAAAGCAAAGTGACATGTTTCCCTGCTCGATCCCACAGCGCTGGGATTTGGGGTTTTGGTGTTTCAACAGAACTTATCTTTGAAGACTTTCATAATTAGCTTCGTTATCATCAATAATGTCAACTGATGTAATGTGGAAACTGCTGGAGCATGCGGACGCCCAGCAGCTAATCCCATTATAATTATTTAAAAGGGCCTCCACATTTGGGGGTATTATTAAATCATGAGGTATTTAAGGACCCTCAGAGAGGCGTGGAGGAACAGATGAACCACAAAGCAGCATACTAAGCAGAGAGGAATTACAATGGAGGGCTTTACATGAACCACAGGCCTGATCAGAATGCCAACTATGTGTTAGCTCCCGTTAGCGTAGCATCTCTGCCATCCTCAGTGCTACCAAAGACTCCTGCATTTTTCGCCGCCCCCCCCGTACAGGAAGTGAATTTGCATTACAATACAGAGCTCTCTCCTCTCCTTTGGGACCAGAACCCAGAGCTGGAAGAGGTATTCAAATACTTTCCTTAAATACAAAAGACTCAAATCTAAATCCGAATAATGAATGCTTTATTCGTCCCACATCGGGTACATTTACAATATTACAACGGCAGAGGGATAGTGCAGATAAAAGGGTTACAAAATAACAAGAGAGGCAAACGCATGTGTAATTAAATCAAATAGAGAACAACCACTGTAAAAAATAAGTACAAGCAAGGCTAAATGAAATGCTCGTTGATACTATGGGCACTTCTAAATGTCTATAACTATGTAAATGTATCCTGTAAATATAATGTATGATGTCCTTGATTGTTTCATGTGGAACCTATTTGCTGCAGGTCTCCCTTGAAAAAGAGGTCTATGATCTCAAGGGACCAATCTGGTTAAATAAAGGTTTGAAATGAAATGAAAAAAACAAACCAAAACAAGGCATTGCACATAAGTAGAAAGTAAAGAGTAGAAATAAACACTACAAGAATTTAAACATCTCAAAATAGATTTAAAGGTCACCTATCATGCTATTTGTGGGCAATAGCATAGGTCTCAGATATATACATATAAAAAACATGTCTATGAAGTGTTTTGCTCAAAATACCAAACAGATCACCCATTCTAGCCATGCCTCATATCCCTCTGTTTCACTTCCTGTTTCAAAAGTGCTGATTCGGATATAAAGCTTTAGGAGAGGTCTGAGCTCATGCGGGACCCGGCAGCTACTGTCTAAACTAAATGCTGCCGTGATGAAACGCCATATCATGGATTATCAAGGATCTGAAACAGTCTGGAGCTCAAAGGCTTTCTCTCTTGCCCGTTATACCACAAGGTGAGTTCCTTTTTACTTCCTGCTTCTTCACACACATGCTCTCCAGTACAGGTTAGCTCTGAGTGTTAGCGATGCTAATGTAAACACCGACCATATTACGTCCAAAACAGTCGGGCATTGTTCTGATAGCGTTTCTGAGTACATTTCAGATATTACGTCATATCGGACGCAAATCTGGATCAGCTCCGTTGTTCCCCGTTTTTAGAGATTTGGGTGCGGAGGAAAAGAGAGGTTTTTTTTCTGACGCTGCGTGAGTTCCCTGACACACCAGGGACACACGTTTATGTAAAAGACATCAAAAAGTGCATTTTGCATGATAGGTCCCCATTAAGCAGCATTACAAAGTAGAAAATTGCGGAAGACCTTGAAGATAAAAATAAATCTATAAACTTTGACAATAAAACACTATTGAAGGGCTTTAGACACAATATAAAGCAGGATATTATTTACATTAAGAGTGTAGGGAATGGAATATTACATTAAATGTAAAATGTGTAAGTGTTGTAGTTCATTAATGTTGAGGAAAGGTTACATACTTTACCTTGTAGATTATAGTATGGCGTCCTATTATGTGAGCGTATCATATTGTGATTTATGTCAAAGTTAACGAGCAAAGGGGCTACAGCAAGCAGCAAAGTGTAGTACAAAGCACTATATTTCCCTCTTAATGATGTGGTGTAAACGTGTACAATCTTTGTCTTGATATATGAATACTAGATAACTTAAAACTAAATAAAGGTACTTCAAATGTCTACTTTAAAAGGCCTACAATACTTGAGTAAATAACTCCTCAGCCAGAAACACTCCCGATGTTAACTGAAAACGATCCGGTGCTTCGAATCTCTGCAAACAAAGACATTTTGTTCTGCTGCTTTAATTAAATCAGCCTGAGGGGAGAGCCGTGATTCAAAGAGTATGACACAACATCCACACTGCCTTTCCCAAGCATTCAGAGATTTAAAAATCAATATCTAAAGAGTGTTAAATCTAATTTCCTAGATTGACTACTCAGCCTTTCATATAGCAAATATTAAAACCCTCCTCTGAAAGCACTTATTTTGATTAAATCAAAAGTATTATATCTCTATCTTGGACACCAAAGTGTCTCCTCTGTCCACACTGCCAATCCAATCTTGAAATGAACTAGAAGTTGTTATGGTTGTATTCTTAGTTTATTTAAAGGTCTCCTATCATGCAAAATGCACTTGTTGATGTCTTTTATACATAAATATGTGTCCCCGCCCCGGTGTGTCAGAAAACAGAACCCTCTCTCTTTTCCTCCGTAACAAGCATCTTGGTGTCGTGCTTGACCACAAGCTCAGATGGGATGTATGGTCTGAGAAAGTAAATGCTAAGTGTCAACAAAGAATGTTCTTTTTACGTAAATGATTGTCTTTTAACGTCGGCAACAGAATGGTTAAGATGTTTTATCTTGCTTTTATTGAAAGTGTGCTCTCCTTCGGCATCATATGCTGGTTCGGCAACGCCACTGAGGCACAGACAAAGTCAGTCTGGAGGGCCGTAACTTTGTCCAGTAAAGTGTCAGGAATCTAATGTTCTGGTTTAGAAAGCTTATACAAGGACAGAGTTTTAAAAATGGCACACAATATTGTGAGTGACCTGAGGCACCCTCTTGCCTCTTGTTTTGAACTGTTGCCATCCGGGCGGAGATATCGTGCCCTCTGTTCAAAAAGAACAGATCTCGGCTGTCTTTCGTCCCACAAGCCATCAAACTCCTGAATCAATGATGGCTAGGACGCACTGTTTACCCAGCTGGTCGGGCACTGCCCCCCCCTCTCGCAAATGAGGGCCTAGGCCCCTTGTCATGTCTGCCGATATCTGTTTTTTGTACGTCTGTTATTTTTAATCTGTGTCTATGTTGTTGTCAGTGACGTATGTTTTATCTTTTTAAATGCCTTGTGATGTGCTGCAACCCATTTTCCTCTCGGGGACAAATAAACGAATACTACTACTACCCAAATCTCTAAAAACGGGTGAACAACGGCGCTGATCCAGTTTGCGTCCGATATGATGTAATATCTGAAATGTGGACCCACGGCCCAATCAGAAACGTCGCTATCAGAAACAATGCAAGCCGTGTTTTGGACGTAATATGGTCTTTGTTTACATTAGCATCGCTAACACTCAGAGCTAACCTGTACTGGAGAGAGCATGTGTAAAAAAGCAGGAAATAAAGAAAGGAACTCACCTTGTCGTAAACTTGAGAGAGAAAAAGCATTTGAGCTCCATACTGTTTCAGAAATAATCCTTGATGTGGTTTGGATGGTCCTGCATGAGCTCTCGTTTTTTTTAAAGCTACAGACCCAGAATCAGCACTTCTCTAACAGGGCTGAGATAGAGGGGTATGAAGCATGGCTAGAATGGGTGATCTGTTTGGTATTTTGAGTAACGGAGACCTTTAAATGTGTGTTTCGTTATTGATAAGTGCCACATTTGTCCATTCAAACAGGCGTAGGGGGAAATCTTGTTGCCATTCAAGCCAGCAGGATGTCCACGTACCTTCACTGCTGGACTGTTCCTGGATCTGTTCCCGTTACGATGAGTGGAAACTGTCCCGGACCCTTTGCTACCCTCTGCTCCTCAGGTCAGATATATACAATATGTACAGAAGAAATACAGGTGTCCTTCATCAAGAGTTATGAATACAAAAGCAGAGATGGCAAAAGTACACACATCCTTTACTCAAGTAGAAGTACAGATACTCGTGTTTAAAAATACTCTGGTAAAAGTAGAAGTACTGACTAAACTTCTTTACTCAAGTAAAAGTAAAGAGGCTTTGAAATGTACTTCAGTAAAAAGTACCCATAACTAGCAGCTGTTTTAAAGAGTACCTGACCTCCCTTTATATTAATAGAACAATAATGTCATTGTTAGCTAATGAATGTTTCCATGCTGAACAACGGCAACATGACAACGTTTCCATTGGTTCCTCTTCTTTAGAGAAGACCAGGAAATGATGGATACACGGATCGTGTTCAAATCAATAGGCACGCAATGACTCTAAATAATAACAGGTATTTGTGTTCAACATGTAAGAAGTAGAAAGTACAGGTATTTGTGTTCAACATGTAAGAAGTAGAAAGTACAGGTATTTGGGTTCAAAGTGTAAGAAGCAAAGTAAAAAGTCGTCAGAAAAATAAGTAGTGGAGTAAAGTACTGATACCAGAAACATGTACTTACCGAAGTATTTGTACTCCACTACTTCCCACCTCTGTACAAAAGGAATAAGCGAGTCAAACATGTAAGAGTTTTATTAAAGTCACATCAATCAAATCACAACATGTAAAAGACACAAACCTTTCCAGTAGCTAATTTTCATTAAAAGCAAGTTACAACACGTTTTTATATATATGTGATAATGTAGGTATTTTTGAACTTTTAATCCTCGGTATTGTGAGAAGCAGCATTTCGATCTCCCTGTCTGTATCTCACGCTCAGAAAATTGACAATAAAGTTGACTTTGACTTGACTTAGACTGTCTGTAGCTCTCCTGGACATTTTAATTGTGTTTTATTTAATTATTTCCAGCATTTTTAAGCAAACTAGCTCCAAAAAACCCAATTGTATGCTACTTGCCCGGCACAAGATGTCAGACAGATAACGTTAGCATGCTAGCTGGGGCATAATAACAAGGGCATTTAGGATCTTAAGAGCCAGATAGTGTTTCACACACATGAACATGAACAAATGCCAATTTAAAAACAAATAGAACATGTGAACTAAAGAAATAGCCTATAATACAGAAGGCAGATTTTGTTCATTTCCCCGAGGCAGGCTGGCTGTTACCCAGTCTTGCTAAACTAACCAGCTGCTAGCTCTAGCTACACCCAGACCTTATATAGATTAGAAGCATTTATTGACATTATACAAGCACAACGAGAAGATTAAAGCTACTCCTTCTAAGGTGCCATCAAAACAAGTAAATAGTTCTCTGCAAAAAGAAACAAGTGTGTTTTTGAAGTTATTAAAGTATTAAAACTTAGAACAATGAAACTGACTTCATAGGAAGCAATCACCTGACCATAGTTTATTCAGCTGTGAAAATTAACACATCAAAATTCAGCTACCCATCATTTCATAATTTCAAGGCAGGTCACTCTACAGAAACTGCCCTCCTTGCTGTCACTGAGGAACTGCACACTCTGTCATCATCCTGTTGGACCTGTCTGCTGCATTCATCAGATCCTCCTTCGCACTCTCCAAGAACTTGGAGTTTCAGGCTCTGCACTTTCCCTCATCACCTCATACCTCAAAGACCGCACCTACAGGGTTACTTGGAGAGGGTCGGAGTCCGACCCTTGTCAATTAACTACAGGGTCCCTCAGGGCTCTGTTCTTGGTCCCCTCCTCTTCTCCTTGTACACAAACTCGCTCGGATCTGTCATTAGCCGCATGGTTTTTCATCCACTGCTACGCTGACGACACCCAATTAATTCTGTCCTTTCCCCGCTCAGAGACCCAGGTCGTCGCACGCATCTCTGCTTGTCTAGCTGACATCTCTCAGTGGATGTCTGCTCATCACCTCAAGCTCAACTTGACAAGACTGAACTGCTTTTCCTTCCGGGAAAAGATTGTCCCACTCTTGACCTAACAATCAACATCGGCACCTCTGTTGTTTCCCCGACTCAGACTGCAAGGAATCTGGGTGTGACCCTAGATAACAACCTGTCCTTCACTGCAAACATAGCTGCTACAACCCACTGCTGCAGATACACGCTTTACAACATCAGGAGGATACGTCCCCAGCTGACCCAGAAAGCGACGCAGGTTCTGGTCCAGGCTCTCGTCATCTCACGCCTAGACTACTGCACTCCTGGCTGGTCTACCTGCATGTGCCATCCGACCTCTGCAGCTCATCCAGAATGCAGCGGCTCGTCTGGTCTCCAACCTTCCTAAATGTCTCCCACACCACTCCGCTCCTCCGCTCCCTTCACTCGCTTCCGGTAACTGCTAGAATCCACTTCAAGACAATGGTACTTGCGTACCATGCTGCGAATGGATCTGGCCCTTCCTACATCCAGGACATGGTTAAACCGTACACCCCAGCACGTGCACTCCGCTCTGCATCAGCCAAACGACTTCGCTGCACCCTCGCACTGCCAAGGGGGACCCAAGTTCCATCAGCAAAAACACGTGGGTTTGCTATCCTGGATCCAAAATGGTGGAATGAGCTCCCATTGACATCAGGACAGCAGATAGCTTACACACCTTCCTGGCGCAGACTGAAAACTCATCTCTTTCGACTCCACTTCGAGCGAATAGAACTATTAACAAAGCACTTATATACTAATAAAGGGCTGGCTTACCTAAAGCCAGTTGAGTAGCACTTGAAATGTTTAGCTCTATGAAACCTGATACTTTATGATTCTGTTTTCTTCAAGGTTGTATCTTCTTGGCCGAACGCACTTATTGTAAGTCGCTTTGGATAAAAGCGTCAGCTAAATGTAATGTAATGTAATTTCCTTAAACAGATACAAGCACAAGCCAAGAACTGTTCTAAGAAACACAAGAACATATTTTATGAAACAGAAACGGGACACACTAGCTCACACATCTTGTTTCTTCTCTTTAGATGTTAACTCCAAATCGGCGAGAGTCCTGGTTCTCTTCGTGGTCCCGGGTCACCTGCTCTTCCTCTTCACCATCCACCTACTGCAGGGGGGCCACATCGCCATGACGACCACCTTCATCATCTGCTACCTGTGTGCAGCGCTGCTTCAGGTCAGAGAGAAACAGAGAGAGGATACTCCTACTAGACATAATAAAGAAATAAGCCTCCTTTATATATTACCGTTTTACAATCAGAGGTAGTCTAACTTTTTTTAAAGATATATAAAGAGATTCTTTATCTACTCTTAAAATTATTATTATTTGATAATTATCTGGGTTTTAATTTGGTTTTCAATGTATTAGTATAATATTTATGTAGTGTGTCTCTTTTTTCCGCAGCAATTTATGTTTTTTCCTTTACTTATAATTAAAAAACAAACTGCTTTTGGATTTGACACACGCTTAATTATGTATTTATACCGTGTTAAAAAAAGTAGTTTGTATAGACAAAATATGGCAAATTAAGATGTACCTTAAAGGTCACCTATCATGCTATTTTTAGGCAATAGCATATGACTCAGATATATAAAAATATATAAAAAACATGTCTATGAAGTGTTTTGCTCAAAATACCAAACAGATCACCCATTCTAGCCATGCCTCATATCCCTCTATTTCACTTCCTGTTTCAAAAGGGCTGATTTGGGGTATAAAGCTTTAAAAATTGAAAAATTGATACAAAATAAAAAAAGAGGGGTCTGAGCTCATGCGGGACCCGGCAGCTACTGTCTAAACTAAATGCTGCCGTGATGAAACGCCATATCATGGATTATCAAGGATTCTCTCTGAAACAGTCTGGAGCTCAAAGGCTTTCTCTCTTGCCGGTTATACCACAAGGTGAGTTCCTTTTTACTTCCTGCTTCTTCACACACATGCTCTCCAGTACAGGTTAGCTCTGAGTGTTAGCGATGCTAATGTAAACACCGACCATATTACGTCCAAAACAGTCGGGCATTGTTTCTGATAGCAACGTTTCTGATTGGGCCGTGGGTCCACATTTCAGATATTACGTCATATCGGACGCAAATCTGGATCAGCTCCGTTGTTCCCCGTTTTTAGAGATTTGGGTACGGAGGAAAAGAGAGAGGGTTTTGTTTTCTGACGCTGCGTGAGTTCCCCGACACACCGGGGACACATGTTATGTATAAAAGACATCAAAAAGTGCACTTTACATGATAGGAGACCTTTAAATGCTTTCACACCAATCTCTGATATTTGAAACATATCTAGCCATTCTCTTATCCAAATATACTGTATATAGGACAAGGATATATACAAGGAATTTGCTTTGGTATCTGGTGGTGCGAACATAAACAATCTAAAAACACAAGTTACAAAGTAGAATAAAATGAAACATAAATGGGGCGAAGCCTGCGAGCTAGGTCAGGCAGTCAACCTCGTCCCTCTTACAACCAACCAAACACATTCTCTAAACATGCCGCTCTATTGAAGCTGCCAGGTCTTCCTGCCTCTGCCTCGCTATGCTGCTGCTGCCACTGCTGTGTTCACTTGCTATTGCTACGTTCATGTTCCTGCTGCTGTGTTTCATGTTGCTGCTGCTCGCCTGCCCCCCCACCCCAGCTCCACCCCAGCTTCCACCTGCAGGCTCGGGGGATAGTTATCTAATCATCACTCAATGTTCTTTGTAAATCTATGGAGTGATGAGACCCGAGCCTAGACGCCAAACTCAACTATATGCTGCTTCTAATAAACATATTAAGAAACACGTGAGTATCTGACTGAAATATGGATAATACAAAATAAGTACTTTTAAGAAACAATTTAGCATTGAAAAAGAATGCTAAAGACAAGTATTTACACCAAATGTAAATGTAACTATACAAATAACCTTAAAAGCTAAAAAACAAAACACTTAGGATAATGAGTATATACGGTAAACTACAGTGTATTATATTTTAAAGTGGAGGACTGTGCAAAAAGCTGGTGGATAATTCCTTATATTTATTATAGCGCTTTTTTCCATGACCCAAAGCGCTGAACAGATACACATACGTATCAGACATACATGTAATGGTCATGTACTGTGGACAATACCCACAGGAGCAAATTCAGGTGAAGTGTCTTGCCCAAGGACACAACGGCTTTACAGACGCACGGGCGGGTTTCGCCCCCTTGATCAATGCACAGCCCACTGCGCCACACCGCCCATCTTCACACCTGACGCAGTGGCGGCGGGAGCGGGTTTCGAACTGGAGTTCCCCAACGCCCCCTTGATCTGATGATGAAACGCACAGCCCACTGTGCCACTCCGCTCCATGATGGATAAAAAGTCATTGTCAGTGGGGGTCCCGGACAGTGTTGCTAACTTGGCGACTTTCTCGCTAAATCTGGCGACTTTCCAGTTATTTCCCACTGTGTTTTTCCACACTTTTGGTGGCGTCCATTACAACTACATGCAAATGGATAAATATGCATATTAGACGATGGCGTAATTTAGCGACTTCTAGCGACTTTTAGGACAGCCAATAGCTACTTTCCTTACCATGGAGTTGGCAACACTGGTCCCGGGCCTTGTTGATGAGGCCATTGGGGATTCATAAAGGTAAGGGAGGCTGTGGCTAGTGCGTTGGTGTTCGGATCAGGGGAGCACAGGTTCAAACCCCACTGCAGTCAGAATGTCGTTGTGTCCCTGAGACACTTCACCCCAAATTGCTCCTGTGGGGATTGTCCACAGTATTGTAAGTCGCTTTGGATAAAAGCATCTAACAACTGACATGTAATGTAATGTAACCATTCATATCTTCCAGGTGGTGATTCTGCTGAACGTGGCCGGCCTGTTGGTGCGCTGGCTCTGGAGAAGAGGTCTGGATCCGGATAACTTCTCCATCCCGTACCTCACGGCTCTGGGAGACCTGCTAGGGACCGGCTTCCTGGCTCTGAGCTTCAGACTCATCCAGATGTTCAATTATTCTGGGACTTGAGTTTGAAACAGACTCCCTGAGGGCATTGTTCTCTTTATGCAAGTGGATTAAACACACTTGCAACAAAGTCATTAGGTTTGAGAAGGAAGGTGCCGATTAAAAAACAAAGGAAGTTAGTGTGCTGTTATATTTGTGCCTCAAAACTGGGCATCCAAATTAGATTTTCTTTCCTGAAAAAGGATAGAATTGTATTTATTTATAGCATTTTGCACGGATAAACTGAGATAATTTTGCTCAGAATATGCCTTTGTGCTCTGGATTGAGGCACTGTGTAACTGTGTAGTGGAAAAGTGGCTACAAAAAGACAGAATATGGTGATGAAAGTGTGGACTTTTGATTTCTATATTTGCTAAATCACAGTGCAGTCGTTGTACTCTGAACCAATCGATACCCTCCAGCTTTGCTCAGTAGAAACAACAAGTTGGATTACTGTAGAACAGCTGTTACCTGTTGACACATCTGTAAACCTATTGTCAGTCCTTATGGTTCAGGTGTTTTGTAGTGAGGTTGTATGAGGTACTAATCCATAGTCAGTCTAACAGACAGTAGAGGTGGTCAGCAACGTCAAATATGGAGAAGCAGACAGGAGTTACGGCACATAAATGTATCATTGCCACCTAAAAAACTATATTATTTTAAATGTATGATTTATTTTGAATATCTTCACCTCTTTACCGACAGGGCACTGAACTGGTTTTCTTAAAAAGACCCTTAGACAGAGGTGTACAGGCAGTATGAGAACAATAAAGAGCTTTTTAAACTTTGAAGCGTGGAGACATGAGACACTACATGCACATATGAACCTAACCATGTGCTTAATAGGGCCCTTTTGAAGTGATAGATCACACACACACACACACACACACAGAAACACACACACACACACACACACACACACACACACACACACACACACACACACACACACACACACACACACACACACACACACACACACACACACACACACACACACACACACACACCACACACACACACACACACACACACACACACACACACACACACACACACACACACACACACACACACACACACACACACACACACACACACACACACACACACACACACACACACACACACACACACCACCTGGAGCTCTTTGGGGTTCAGTTTCCCTCCTGTCTGCTTCTCCAAACTGCTGCATGCCAACACTGACTATAGATAAGCACCAATACAGCCTCAAAATATCAGAAATATCCCTTTAAGGCAATAATTACATGTAACTGTGTGTAAATGTACCGTAACACAAATCAGATGCTGCACCGTCATGATGAATGTTTATTTTTTGTAGCCTAGGTTTGAGCCGTAATAAGCCTTTGTTGAATGGTATTTTTATTTGTTGTGCAGCACAGTTCCACTGAATATAGTTTGTTGTTCTATTTTTGTCAACAAATGATTTAGTATTCACTTTTAGAGAAATGCTCGTCTTTCCTGAGCTGAAAATGGCATCCAAAAACGGTAATAGTCCTATTTTCACAGTGACATCAAGCGTGACTGTGGACTTTGCTTTTACATTTGTAGAAAAGGGAATCTAGGCATAATGTGTCGTTGAAATAAAAAACTGAATGCTGTACTCTGAAGGATATCTGTGTAGTGTGTCGAGTATAGAGGATGCTGCCTTTTCAAACTTAAACAGCTAAATTCGAACCAATAAACAAACGTTTTCTTTGCTGAAATGCATTTATTTGAAAATTGTGAGAGAAACTATATATCTATTTTGGTTTGTCCGACCCGTGGAGTCAGCAATAACACAATAAATAAAAACAATTATTGTTACAGAACATGTTTTTTCTACAACACACAACAACAAAAAAGTCACAGTTGAGTAGAAATGTCTTTTTTCTGCTGGGGTTTAAAATAAGGCCCGCGCTCAGAGGCACGCATGTTTGGAGACATTCACTGTCTGAATGAAATGTATTTATTAAGAGACTGCAGATTAACATGTGTCGTGCAAATTACACTTCTGAAAAAACAGCAGATATGAAACTGAGATTAAATTAAATGGGTTTTTCACACTTTTAGGCAGTGAACGATGGATCACTGTGTACAGTAAAATATGATTTGCCTTCTTTACAAGAGAACGAAAGTCTTGGTGAAGTTCTTCAGTCTGTAAAAAGGAATTTACTTTGGATCTCCAACAGTGTTTGCAGTGTCCGTAACAAAGGACTTCACACGGAGAGAGAAACCTCTTCAGAAACAACTTCTCTTTACAGGAGTCCATTCTCTACCTCATCTGAACTTGAGGTAAGCTGGTATTGAGTAGTTGAAGAGCAGGAAGTCCATTCGGTACAGATTGTACAGCTTCTTCTGGTAGAACGGGGTGATGTTGTTGAAGAACTGCGCCGCCATGTCTCCCGTGGTCCTGGTGCTTTTGGACGAGGAGGGGAAACTGATCTGGTTTTCTACACCTGCCAGCTGTAAGACGTATTGGGAGTCCTGCTCCAGCGTCTCGTATTTCCCCACCACATCGTAGTGGATGAGGCAGGGGTGACACAGCGAGTGCACCCTCTCCCAGTGCTCGTTGAAGGGCTCTTCTCGTTGGGTTGCCGGATCCACGAGGTAGTAAACAAACTCCTCGAAGGACACGTCGTTGCCTCGTTCCATGGCTTCCGGTTGAGGGTCTGAACGATGCCGACGCACTATCTTTGTGCCGTATCGTTTATGAAAAGCGGTGTTGTAGCTCCGCGTGAATTTGTTCCGGTACGCGGACACCAGGCGCTCAAATGGCTCTCGTACGAACACGAATTTGAGATAGGAGCGCAAGCGTTGGTTGATCTGCGAGGTGGAATACTCCGAAAGAGTGCGGAGGTTTCCGGAGACGTGGGCCTCGTTGGCGGGGATTGACAGAGGGTCTCTGAGGGAGCCAGAGACCCCCGTGAGGACCATGAGGACACGCTTCCAGTTGGTGCAGGCCACTTTGGGCACGTAGCAGTACAGTAGGCCGTGCTGGTCGTCCACGATCACGTGCTTCAGGTCCTCGGGGATCAGGACCCTGCGTTTACGAGTGTAAGAGCGACAGGCTTCTTCTAAAACCTCCCGACGACCCTGATGGATCGCCTGCACCCCCGACTCCACCTGCAGGGAGAAGGAGAAGAAGGAGAATTAAACAGGAGGAACTATTTATCTGCAGGAAACCCTAAAGCTATCACTAGTAGCATGTACTGCTGTGGACAGGGGCAACATGTTTTTTAGCAGTTTAAATGTAGGCTATGATATATTTAAAAACAATTATCTTTTAAGATAGAATTAGAATTACTAACAATGAACTGCTAACAGAGCACTTATATACTAATAAAGGACTGGCTTATCTAAAGCCAGTTGAGTAGCACTTGAAATGTTTGGCTCTATGAAACCTGATGTACTTATATGATTCTGTTTTCTTCAAGGTTGTGTCTTCCTGGTCGATTGTACTTATTGTAAGTCGCTTTGGATAAAAGCGTCAGCTAAATGCAATTTAATGTAATGTAATGTAATGAAGTCACCAGAGTCCTTTGATAAAAGCAGCCATTTTAACTTGCAAAACATAGAAGGTGCTGTTCTACCGCTGCCTCAATAGGTTAGTTTGTTTGTGGTATTGTGTGACTACAGTGATTTAGAGGGTTGATATACACAAACAAACTTTCCTTTAGACCACAAACCCCTGTGTTCTGCAAAAAGAAAGTTGGGGAAATATCTTCCTATACCTTTCACCCAGTTTATCAGTTTGCCCTCACTGAGCACAGGCCTGCAACCTCGGGCTGCTCTCAGTGTTTTGTCTCCCTATTCCTGCCTGTTGGCGTCAGCTGATAGAAGTGTTATAGTGCTTTATTACATGGCTTAGTTGAATACTCGATTCTGATTGGTCAATTCAGAACACGTGACACGTTGTTAATCCAGAACAGACAGACCGCTGTCAAGGATTTATTGACCGTTGTTAAGGATGCTCACATCTGCACAAATAAGTCAGTTCGATTTAACTGTATACAGTTGGGCTGAAAAGCAAACTGCATGCAGTTTGCTTTTCTAACTGACAAGACAAGAGCGACAAGAAAACAGCGGAGAAGTAACGGGCAGAAACCCTCCTTTTTACGCAGCGGTCCAGACATAGACAACAAACGGCGACACATATTCAGTTCAGAGGTCGCATTAACCGAATATTTTCCGTCTATGACGGAATTTTTTTAACAATGACGGAAAAATCTGAAAGCCGTCCGTCATTTTGACAGATTAGTACAAACTCAGAACAGCGCCAAAGTATCCCCGCAGCGGGGCTCCGTTATTATGCTGTGTTATGCATGCCCGCCCGAAAGGAAATTATATCGTTTCCAAACCTAACTTTGCCGAACAGATCAACAAAAGTATTTGCTTTACGCTCTCGCGAGGTGCTGTGGGCATGCATAACACGGCGTTGACAGTTCACGAGCGTGCTTTCTCCGTCCCCCGGCAGAGTGTGTGTACAGGCCGACGGTGATAATGGATTTTGACCTATGATTTTGACGGAAATGTTGCGATCCTGTCCGTCAAAATGACGGGCAGCGAAAAAGTCTAGCGCAACCTCTGATTCAGTTGCCAGTTACTTTGGCATTAGGGCAGGGATATCTAGATACTTTCCAAGGTTTGACATAATGAATTGTGCTACTTTTAAAGCAAGCAGCGATGTTTTCAAATCTGTATTCTATAACACATAGGTTTGAGCAAGCTCTCTGATTGGTCAATAGGCGTGTTTGATTCCACGATCAAACAACGATCAAATAGAACGTGCCTAATCACAAAGTATCCAGTGGCCTACACACGCCACTAGCCTACCGAAACTACTTCCATGAGCCTACATCGTGTGGTTTCCATAGCGACGTTTAGCGACACACAGCCGTTACACTGTTATACATTGTCTCTCGTTGGAAATCGGTAGCTACAAAATGTCAGATTTTAAAGTTAATTTTGATTTGTTGGGGGGCCTCAGTATTGATGAATGGTTGGACATGGACACAGACCACAAAACCAACGAAAGATTTGCGGCTGTTTCAACTGACGAGTTGAGTACGTTGGAAAAAAGTCGCAACGAAAAGAGTACATTGGCGTCAACTACCTGGGCTGTCAAATGTCTCAAAGCGTTCTTAAAAACCCAGGAGAAAATGGTGGAATTTGGAACAGTGTCCAAACCGGAGCTGAACAGCTTACTTCGCCAGTTTTATGGAAGTGTTAGAAACACTAAGGGCCAGCAGTACGCTATTAGTACCTATGTCGGTTTGAGAGCTGGGATCAACCGCTTCGTTAATGACCCTCCGTACAGCCGGGCATGGTGTTTGATGAAAGACAATGAGTTTACCACCTCAAATAACGTGTTCTCCGGACTCATTAAGTCACTCCGAAGGGCTGGGCAGGACAAAACTGAACACCATCCCGCTATCACCAACGAGGACCTCTAAATCCTGAGGAAGTCCCGGGCCATGGACCCAAACACACCACGGGGCCTCCTCAACAAGGTAATAATAATAATAATAGCCCAATAATAATAGCTACTTTATTGATCCCCAAGGAAATTGTTTTTACAGTAGACATTTCCTACATTACATTACAGGTGTGGTTCGATACCCAACTGCATTTCGGAAGAAGGGGAAAGGAGGGCCTGAGGAAACTCACTCCACAATCTTTCGTTGTTAAACGAGATTCTGCAGGTGAGTTGATCAAACACGCTTTCTCCGGACTCATCAAGTCACTCAGAAGGGCTGGGCAACGAAAAAGTTGTTTTCATTACAACAAGCTTTTATTATTATCAGGCTATTATTATATTATTATTGTTGTTGTTCTTATTATATTGTTCTTATTATTATTATTATTATTTCATCATTGTTATTATCTTTGTTGTTGCTTCATAAGGTCAAACTTGCCTAACATTCGTTTTTTTTTTTTATTATCCTTAAGGCACCAAATATGTGACGATGGCATTTAACGAGGAAACGAAAAAATCATAAATGCCACAACGACAGGGAGTGCCAGAACAGGAGAGGGGCAATGTTTGAGGAGCCGGGCAATGCCCTTTGCCCGGTAGCTTCGTTCGAGGCCTACCTATCAACACTGCCCGAATCAGCAAAGGCTTTCTACCACCATCCAAGGAAGTCGGTGAAGCCTGGGGATTCGGTGTGGTATAGCATGGAGCCCTTGGGGGTGAACAGCCTGGGGTCCATGATGACCCGCATTAGTGAAGAGTCTGGCACTGCTACGCGTTACATAAACCATTGCGTCAGAAGCACCTGCATACAGCGGCTGGCGGAGGCAGGGTTGGAGGCCAGAGAAATCATGTCCGTTAGCGGACATAAAAACGAGTCATCGCTTCGCAGCTACTGGGCTCCATCTCTAGACAACAGAAAGATGTGGAGCAACGCGCTTTTTGCCGGTCCGGACACGCCATGAAACGGCCACTGGAGGAAAGCTCTTCCTATAACGTAGTCCTACCCGTGAACACCACCTGCAAAAAAGTCTGGCGTGGAGTTCATGGAGAGCTGTTTCAAGAATTGCACTTTTAATGGCAGCATGAACATCCACCTTCATTCTGAACCCAAAATGTTTCAGCACCATGGACAGCCTGATTTTCCCCATAATGACCGCGTCGCTGCACATTATCCCTTACTTATCTTTGTATGCACAATGTTGATTATTCCCTCAGAACTAGCTAAACACATGGGTCTGGGGTTGAGATCTTCAGCACAAGCTCCAAATAAACCATCAGAGTTTGCCATCAAAGTTCCTGCTCTCCTCGTGTCTCTCTGAGTCTCCATTGCTTCAGATGCTTCCATCACATAAAGTAACAATATTAAATTGACAATGGAGTCTGCTGGCTTTAAAGCAATTAGAAAAAAAAGCTATTGCTAATCTACGTCTAATCTAGCAACTGGGCTCTGGTTTCAGACAGAGGGTGAAAAGAGTTGCTGCAGCACAGGCAGTATGAGAAAAATAAAGAGCTTTTTGAACATAACAGCATGGAGACATGTCCCAGCAGAGACACGGAAAATATGAACCTGAAAATGAGTAGAACAGACCCCTTTAAGCCATTTTTTTATTGTATTAAATCTATATATTGTATGACCCTCAACAGGAGGGAGTGCATTTATTTAATGAATATGATTTTGACCATATTCTGCACTGTCTTCATCAGACGCTGTTTGGCAAAATGTGTTCTTGGATCAGGAAGAGGGCACAAAGCCCAGCTGTGTCTCAGAACATGATCAACATGGCCACCTAGAGGCACCATTTAAGACCACAAACATCTGCTCTCATTTCAAGGGCAACAATAACCTAAATCCGCCTCCATAGCAGCATCGTGACATTAGATTATTGGCAAAATAATCATAATTAACATAAATTATGATGGTAATACGCAGACAGACATCTAATCCACAGGGATCTGTTAACTGCACATCATATATGTCTAGTAACTGCAGCCTATAATCATCCTATTCACATTTTTAAAGCAGTTGTTGTGTTCCCAGCCCCAGTTTTCATAGTACATTACAGTTATGGTGCACAATATTCCCACACTTGAACAATTCAATCGATATGACATGTTGTGTTGGGTAATACTAGAACAGAAACTGGGCAAAGGAGAAATCAGTAAATGCAGAACGCAGTGACTGTGTGTGACTAAGGCGTTCAAAGGAGACAAAACATGAAATGATATGAAGTCAAATGAATAATCCAAAATAGAGGAGACCAGAATTGTCAGGGTTATCAGATATAATTAGAAATGTGTGCTGAAAATGATACAAATATATTGATATAATATATATTCAGCAGGGTGATCATCCATGATTTATACCCAAATGTGTACTTGGTAAATTGTTATACATTTTAATTGTCTTTCTTTAAATACAATGTGCATGCCCTTTGTGGTTCCCTTCATCACAAATCCAACCAGTTTTTTAATTATTCTTATTAGTAGACTGAAACGGACAACAGTATTTGCAGTTTTTGGTTTTTATTTTTACCAAAGT
Organism: Pogonophryne albipinna; assembly: GCA_028583405.1. Taxonomy (NCBI): domain Eukaryota; kingdom Metazoa; phylum Chordata; class Actinopteri; order Perciformes; family Artedidraconidae; genus Pogonophryne; species Pogonophryne albipinna. The sequence continues at coordinate 241,943 of JAPTMU010000220.1, forward strand.
TTACCATTACATATAGCTGAGGCTTTTATCCAAAGCAACTTACAATGTGAGCGACAAACCATAAAGATTCAAACTCAGAACAACAAGAACAGTGCAGATATACTGTATGAGCTTCAATGAGTCGGACTAAGTGCTGTGCGTTAAACTTGTAACTGCTACCTTTTTAAATGTTCAATGATTATTTATTTATTGGCAGAGGTACAAGCACAACAGGTGTTTTTTCAGTTTGCGACGGAATTTGTGTCGACTTTCTGCTGTCGTTACATCAATGGAGAGCTCATTCCACCGAGCCAGAGTGGCTGATGCAGAGCCAAGTGCACTGGCTGGAATGTGTGGTTTGACAATGTCCTGATGTAAGACAAGTTTGTAGTATTAACACAAGGATTTGAGCCTTTGCAGACCATTTACATGCACAAAATAACACTATAACACATTACAGGAGAGGGAAGTTCCGGGCCTCTTCAAACATTGGACAGAGGATTACTGTATAATAGGGGAATTGTCTTTAATTTGAAAAAAGGCAGATAGTTCCTGATTACAGAAGGCTCATGCAACATAATGGCACCGGGATGAATGATGGTCTTCAATGTCTGAAGAGTGTCTCTGCAATTTGACACAATAAATGCCAAACATAAATCGTATCTATACTTCCAGCTCCTAGAGTAAACCCCAGTATTGCACCTTAGTTATAAGGAAACATAATCTGCAGAAATGTTTTTTTCATTGTAGCCTCAGAGTTAATAGTTAACGTTCCGAGCTACTTGGCATGAAATGATTCTGTTATTATCATTCAGTGGGGATGAAGCGTCTCTGTTCTGTCAGAACAACAGGGGGAAGGTGAGGAATGGCCCCTCTCACCTCCACATTAACATGTACACTATCACTGTGTGAACGTCTGAATTCAAACAGCATCATGATGTCATGGAAACAAGGCGCCAGGTTTGTGCATAACCACAGAAATGCATTACACCTGTCTGCATGGACAAAAGATCTGTTCTTTGCATACACATTTCTGAGTGATTACTCTTTCCCTGAACTGTGCCCACCGCGTCATGGTTAGGGAACACAGCTCGTCTGCTCATTTGATCCTCTGGGCTGTGTTATGAATAACTTTTGAAGTTGTACCTTCATTTAAGTTTAGTGAATTAAAAATACTGGTTAGAGCTGCTTTGCACAGTTTATCTATACAATGTTTGGAGCCCTCCCGATTTTTGAACATGTTTCTTTCCACTTTGAATGTTAAGATAATTCTGAGACTATTGTTAGAAAAATATTGTAACGATGAATATTCCATATTTGATCAATATGTATCTGCTACGAAACACAGTCTGTACTTTGTCTCCCTCAAGTGGTCAGGAGGATATAACACGTTCTTTACAGTGAGGGACTGATGAAACAAAACGTTGAAATGTTACACACAAAAAATACCTTTTAGTACATATAATGACAAGTCCTATTAGAAACCTCACAGGTGTGAATAACTGTTAAACAATGCAGGGTTCATACACTTTTTCACCAATCATTTTCCATGACTTCTCCATGACTTCTCCATGACCTTTACCTCATTTTCCATGACCAAAACATGACTCTGTCTCAGCGGTACCACTGGAAATAGTTTATTTGAACATGGAATAGGAAAATAAGGTCTGCATATGAAACATGTTGAGCCCATCTAAAACAAATCCAATAGCAGGCTTACTAGCTCCTACAGGCTAAAGCAACTCAAGTCTCTCACCAGCAAAACACCTCGTCAGTTAAATGCCATTTTACGTTTCATTACCATACAGTATTTATTATCATTATAGTATTACTATTTCGGCAATTAGATAAAATATAAATTATATTTGATGAAACTTTAGTTACATTTCCATGACTTTTCCAAAACTCTGGGAAAAATATTGTTTTCCATAACTTTTCCAGGGCCTGGAATTAGCATTTTGAATTTCCTTGACTTTTCCAGGTTTTGAATGACCGTAAGATCCCTGCAAATGGCTGCATTCTATTCAGAGGAGTCAGTAGGGGAACTGTTGTTAGTCGTATTTATTAGACCTGGCTTGTCTGCTGTGATATAGATATAATAATAATAATAATAATACATTTGATTTAAAAACGCCTTTCAAAACACCCAACGACACCTTGCAACTCAGTAAATATTCTTTCAAAAAGAAATTATATATATTATAAGTCAATACTTCTTTTTGAAGTCAGAAATAACCTTCAGAGAGCAATATCCAACAAAAGCGCTCCAGGTAAATATAAGGACATCATGTAGTTGAACCAAAGTCTAAAGTTAAACGGTGCTAAATGGAATACAGACATCATATCATGACACCTGTGTTTTTCCTAGTGTGACATGTGTTTGTGGACCTTAGTGAAGGTCTGACCCTGAGATCAACACTCAAATGTCTGCAATGTCCGTACTAACATTATTAAATCAAATACTAGTTGTCATACCACTGTAATGCTGTATGTCACACACGTCAGCCACAGGAAGACATTTGGACTAATTCAGTCAACTTCACAACTAAGATGAAATATGGTATTAAGATCAGATATGTCCTAGAGTCCTTCAAAGTATGTGGAAGTGTTTATCAACAGCGACTTCAAATACAAACATTTTAAGTTGCATTTCATGAAAAAAACTAAACTAATTGGATTTAAGAGTGAAAAACAAAAGCAGGATTTAAAAAATAACAATAAAAATTCAATACTATTATTATCACGTTGTTCTTTATTCAAATATTATTCAAAAAACAAAAATATGCATTATTTGTGATTTATTTTTTCAGGGAGAAATAAGGCCAAGTTTGACAAGTTCCATCCAACTAAGTGCTTTGTAATTAGTGTCTATGTACACATCAAAAAGGCTGAAAACACAATAACTACACAAAATGAACACCTTGCATAAAGCGGTTTTCATAACGCAGTCCCACACAGGACCTGCTGTGACTGTGAGGATTCTCTCAAACAGTATGTCCACATGTGGAAGAGCATTTAGCTATTAACGTATGAACTACAACTGTTAGTATTTACTTTTCTAAGTTAACAGTCATATATCATTCCCTCAGTTTGACTTGACTCCTGCCTGAAATCGAGCTGAAGTCTTTTCATCAAATTAAACTTTCCTCCAGTTCTTCAAGATGGCCTCTGCTGCGTCCAGAGTGCTGTCTTGCTGTTAGGAGAGAGACAGTATGAGCATTCTTCACAAGAGAAAAAAACTAAAGTGCACCTCCGCTAAAATGAAGTTTAATGTCTTTTAGGTTTGTATCAGACACGTTTGTATTTACCTTAATGAAGCAAAGGCGAATATATTTCTCAAAGTGCTTCTTGGACTCCTCTCCAACAAACGCTGTGACGGGAATGGCTGCCAGTTTCTATATGAAATATAATAATTATGAAACAATAAAAAACTATGGGTTTCAATGTGATATTGTAGACAGCTGTTTGAAAATAACCTAAATCATTTACCTTTTCTTTAATCATCCACTTCACAAATTTGTAGTCGTAGGCTTCATCCTCCTCCATGTGTGACAGGTCCTGATCTGCAATGAGAAGAGACAGTAAAGTCCATCAAACAGCAGGAGTTACTTTATTCACTTCTATCGCCTTTTTCTAATATACAATTATGATCTAAAAGCTTTGCTATATTTCTGAGGGTCAGTAGTAGTCCACCCTGGAAGAGTGTTATGAATGTCAATCATGGAGTTAGGCTAAACACAGAACTAATTTACTGATAATTTTAAGTTGCTTTTAGTTTTTGCACAAATACAAAAAAATACCGTCTTTTATTTCAATATTCAAACTACAGAGTGACTTATTCTCCATAAATGGGTCGACTGTGCTGTACATATCCAGTAACTCTTCCATCAGAATGTCCATTTGGAGATTTCATTTCTAAATTGAATGCATTTATTTTAATGTATGCATTACCTCTGTGAGCTCTAACTTCATTTGCACTTCTTGAATTAAATGTTCAGTCTGAAAATCTGAAGTTGTTACCAAGTAAATGTGTGAAGTAGAATGTCTTTGTGCTGTCCAACCACCTGCCTCTTTAGAAATGAGCCACGGAGCAGTATTTGTCCTCACTGGTAGCACGCAGCAGCAGATGTCAGTTAAAAGGTAACTCACTAAGAGACGTGACGTCCACCAGCATGAAGTACCCCCCCTCTGGAATGAAAGGGGTCATGCCGGCCTCCTGCAGGATGGCAGCCATGCGGTCCCTCTTCAGCTCCAGCTCCTCTGGCAGGGAGGAGAAGTAGCACTCCGGCTGCCCCATCAGCTCCAGGTTCCTCTGGAAGCCATGAGCCACCGCCTCCTGGGGACAGACAGATACAAGTGTCAGAGTAAATACTGATTGGTCAGGAACCTGTGTTACAGCTGCACACTTGCCTGTAGCGGTGTGGGGCAGCTGTGCATGGTGTTCTGCATGACGGTCTGGAGATGCTTTATCAAGTGCTCAGGTCCTACAGACCAGCCCAGCTAGGAGACAACAACATCAATAAGTGCAAGAACTGATTTGTGAATATTCACAATGGTGTTCTAAATAAACTTTTGTTTTACCTTCCATCCTGTGACACTGAATGTTTTTCCTGCACTGCCGATAGTGATTGTTCGATCCCACATTCCAGGAAGAGTGGCTGTAGAGGCAGAAAACAGGTCATTGAAAACAGGGGAAAAGGTCAGAATGACATATCTTTTAATGCCATAACTTCATGCAAAAGTATACAATCATACAAGAATATTAGCCTCAAATAAGCAAACTAAATGTAAGTGCTATATGCAATATTTATATATATATATTGTATATTTTATTTATTTATTTGGTCCTACTTGTAGTGAGACAGCACTATAAGTTAGTGTCTTCAGGCAGCCAGTTTACTTATGAGAAACTCAGTTTGTCTTGTCTTTGTGATGTATTCTTTCAATTTGTTTGTCTTCATGCATAACACTCAGATGTTTTAGTTGCATTAAACAATAGTTTTTTCAAAAGCTGCACTTACTGAATCTTATGATAAACTGTCTCTTTTTTAATTCTCTGTTTTTAGCTCTATTGCAGCTTGATTTCAACCATATTACATTTTCTTGATTGTTGTCTGGCATTTAATATGGAAAGTGGCTTTCTGGACACAATGAAATGAAAGGGGTGTGCGTCCCCTTGAAGTATTCAAAAGACATTTTGAAAGGAACTGGCTGGTTTAACTCGGATAAATTCCATTCATCTTGGCAACTCAAATGTTTCAACAGCCTTTTCTTGTAGCTTTTGTCCCTTTGTCTGGCAGAGGTGCTGGGTCAATGTATCAAGTTACTCCCTGTGTTTGCTAGCTTTATGGTACATGGCATAGCACTACTCTCTGTTAGCTATTGAGCAACTGGTTAGCTTGTTGCAGTTACCAAGCCTCCCATTACCTTGGTGGAACACTGTTACTGGCTAAGGCTAGTGAGCTAGCTAGCTAGCATGAGACCAGATAGCTTGGCAGTCAGACAAGAGTAGCTGCTTTTTTCAAGGTTTCCATCCCTGTAGCTGTTTGTAAAGGATCTTATATAAGATGGAACAGTGCTCTACTCTTTTTGTACAGTGGGTATGTTGAACGTACCAATTTTGACATGTTGATGTCCTCTGTAGATCAGCCACTCATAAACCTCATCACTGAAGCACAGAGTGTCGTGTTTGATACAGAGGTCAGCGATCATCTGCAGCTCGTCTCTGGAGAAGATCTGCAGGGAGACGACAGGAACTACTGAGAGCTTTGTTTTCCCATCAAGTTAGCAAGCATTTACAGATCTCAGATGAAACAGGTAATGGCTCTGATGTAGACTTACCTTCCAATGGGATTGTTGGGGGTGTTGATGATGATGGCCTTTGTCTTGGAGTTGAATTTACTGGAGAGCTCCTCTGGATCAAGAAACCAGTCGGCACTTGTTCCTGTCTTGTTCCCAGACTTCTGAAATGTATAAGAAATGTTGTGTCATGGCTCCTATAATGTATTAATATCCTTAAGATATGCAGTAAGTAAAGTAACTACTTTGCTACTGTAAAAGTGGAAGATGTATGTTTAGGTTTAACTTACAAGACGTAGCGGTATTAGCACAGGCTTGCCCCCCGCCATCCGCACCATGGGTACATAACAGTCGAAGAAAGGCTCTATTATGATAACCTCAGGAAAGAAACAGTGTACATAAATATAACAAATTACAGGGAGCATGTTTGTAAATGTTTATGGTTTTAAACACCTGTCCTTACCTCGTCTCCCTCGTCCACCAGCCCTTGCATGGTGCTGAATAAAGAACCGTAACCTCCCACTGTCACAAGGATCTCTTTGAAGGGGTCGATCTGCCGCCCGCAGACCTTCCCATAGACCTGAGACAGAGCTTTCACCAAAGATGGGTGACCCTTGCAAATCAACAAGAGACAAAAGTTTAAGAACAAGCGGGTTTCTGGCAGTAGCAAATACTGTATGTTAGGGAATAGCAGAGGTGGGACCAAGTCATTGTTTTGCAAGTCCAAGTCAAGTCTCAAGTCTTTACGCTCAAGTCCGAGTCAAGTCTCAAATCTTTGCGCTCAAGTCCAAGTCGAGTCTCAAGTCAGGATGGGCAAGTTCAAGTCAAGTCCAAGTCCTAAACTTTGACAACACGAGTCTTAAACAAGTAATTATGTGTTTTTCACCAAATGTAATGACATCGATCAACAGAATAATACTTAATAATCAAACTGCTTTTTATTAGTCACATTAATAATGTAATAATCCATTTTCTCTCTGCTGGTAAAGTAACGTGTTTTTTTCTATTTTAAGATGGAACAGTAAGGAAAGGCTACCGTGACGGTTTGATTCAGAAGGAGTTTAATGTATAAGATCCCTGATGTTGAGGTAACCAGAATGTTTATTTCCACTGTGTACAACATGTTGTGAGGGACCCAGAATCTATCTCTATGCAAGGGATAATGTGCAGCCAGGCGGTCTCTATGGGGAAAAGAACACCTGCATCTAGATCCCTCTGCAGGTGGTACTTTAACTATATTTTGATGCTAATACTTTTCTACTTTTACTTGTAACATTTTGAATGCAAGACTTTTTATTGTAACCGAGTATTCCTACACTCTGGTACTTTTGTACTCAAGTACAAGATCTGAACTTCTCCCACCTCTGACAGTAAATCCTGAGTGGTTACCAAAATAAAGGTAACCAAAAAAGGTTATTTTCATTTTACAAATCCTGCACTCAGCTTTGCTTTCTCCAATATCATTGAAAAGCAGCCAGATGCTGCTTCTTTTTTCGGTTTTCGCTAATTTCTTGACTTTTTCCGACGCACTTGCATTTAAATCCGTCTCCCCGTCGCTCTGTGCAGCTGGCCTGTACCACTACACCTGCTGTGCCCCCCACCCTTCTTTCACATAATGGTATGATCCTAGTGTGTCGTATATGATTGGCCGCATGGTGGCCCAGCTAAATAAAGTCCCGCCCCTGCCTGCAAGGATTCACAGCAAGAGTAGGAGCGGCTGAAGATTCTGCTCTCCCTGACGGGAGTCTGCTCTTCTAACGGCAGCTCGCGATCGGCGTGTTGGAGACCCCTGAATTAAATGATCAAGTCACCTCAAGTCAGAAGGCTCAAGTCCAAGTCAAGTCCCGAGTCATTGGTGTTCAAGTCCAAGTCGAGTCTCAAGTGTTTTGTGATTTTGTCAAGTCGAGTCTCAAGTCATCAAATTGGTGACTCGAGTCTGACTCGAGTCCAAGTCATGTGACTCGAGTCCACACCTCTGTGGAATAGTGTATTGTAAAAAATGTAACATACTTAGGGCTGTACCGAATAGTTAAAAGCTTCAGAGCTTCGTTTATAACGTTAATATTTTATGCCTAAATAAACATTTGAATGCTGCACAGCTTCTTCTTTTTTGATATTCCCATGAATAGTGTGTAAAGACAGTATTGTTGCAGATTAAGATGAAGCTCTAGTAGAATTACAATTAAAATTGGAATTGGTTTCCAGTACGATTGATTCAGACTTATGATTTCCAAAGAGTCAAAAAGTCAACATTCATAGAAAATAACGAAATATCCTGCTTCAATCCACATTTGTTAACGCTCAAAACTGTGTGCTCTGCTGTTTGCCATATCTGTACTAACGGGGATGTGCAGCAGCAGTAGAACTGCACCAACAATGACAGCTTAGCACTACAGCATGGGCGTAGGAAGCATCCTGAATGTGGGGGGGACATTTTTAAAGGGGGGTGTGGGGGTCCTCCCCCACGAAATAAAATAGATTTCCTGTATTCTGGTGCGTTTTAACAGGTGGTTTGATACTTTTATGTGGCTATACTAGCATGAGGAAAATGATGGGTACATTTTGTAATTTCATTCAGTAGTAAAGAAAGGAAACATATTTGATTATTAATTCAGAGCCGTCTTTGAATTAATAAAAAGCAGTTTAAATGCCCATTTTTTGTACATTTATATACAACAATAAATATTTGTGAGTGCATTGAGAGATATTGTTGTGGAGAGTCATTTATATATAAATCGCAAAATACATGTGTGAATCCTTCTGTGAGCATTTATTAATATTGAGACTGATCTGACTCCATACAGATGTTAAGTTCACCTAGGAATGGTATCATTGACTTAAATGTTCAAATAAATGTTGCTCTTCTGTCTATATTGGTCATATGATGCCCCTTGACTGAAATGTTTCCTTTTCAATATCCCCACTGATTTCCTTAACATTCTGGGATGAGATGGATGATTCAATGTTGATGAAAGGGAAACTGTCATTTCCCTTTCATCAACATTGAATCATAACAAGTCATACTGAATGTAAATACAACAGACTCTAAAGTAAGTCCCAGTCTGTGACATTGGACATTTTGAAGACTCAAAGTCCCAAGCAGTAGGTAGAATATTAGCTAGTCTATGTAATGTGCACAGAAAATAAACAGTTAACTGAATACTGGGATGGAAATGGCCTATAAGCACTCAGTAAAACATAATCACACACAAAAAGCTTCTGAATGATAAGAAGTATAATTAAAACATAATGCAAATTACCATTTTGAGAGAGAGTACCTTAAAGCAGGGGTTCCCAACCCCCAGGTGTTACTGCCGGGCCGCGAAATAGCTGTGAGTTTATCGTAATATTTGCAGAATTATAAATATATAAAAATATTTTATCATAATATTTTTTTCAAAACGTGTTTAATTTTCGCACCTATACCAGTCATATTATTTCATCCAGTAGCCTAGTTCATCTTTCACCAGATAGCCGTTGAAAATGGCTTTTGTGATGTTCCTCAGCCTGGTCTCAGCTGTGGCTCAGCCTGGTCTCAGCCTCTCGTGCGCACGAGAAAGTTACCGGTGCGCCAAGTAGGAAGAGGAGCGCACAGGAGACAACCGTTTCATTGCAGACTGTTATGTTGATGTGGGGAAATGGCAGTGCATACATTATTTGAGATATATTTCAAACTCTGACTTAATTTTAAGGACATGTCGGCCAGGGGTGTAGAGCTATTTGTTTAAGGGATAAACCACGATTGGCAAAACAGCAGTAAACCAGTCTGCCTTGATCTATGAATTCATGTCCGGGACTCTCACGGTATCTGCTGTTTTATAGAAGGAAAACCTCCTTCACTTCATGAAATGGCTGCAGGCAGCATCAGGAGGCAGCGGGACGTATACTCCGCCTCTGAGAAGTGCAGCACCAGCGGGTAAAGAGCTGTGCCTTTTTACGCACCCCCTTCGCTGTGTTTACCTTCATCAGAACAGCTTAAGAGTGACTGCAGGCTGCTACGTATTAACCACACACACCTCTACACACATCGAACTGCCCGATTACTTATTATGGAATGGAGTTGATAGTGAAGCACTGACACAGCGCTCTACAGAGTGCGGCGAGTGGATAGACCGATTCACGGACTTTCCACATGGTAAAAGTGGGGGGGTCTAAACTAATCATTTGAAAAAGTGGGGGGGACTTGTCCCACCCTCATATAATGGCTGTGACGCCCATGCACTACAGTATCATACCAATAAATGATAGCTACATTGCAGTTTGTTCATAATGCTGTTTTACCGATTGGGATATAAAGCCCCAAATCCCACAGTGTAAAGGGCCCAAGGTTAAACAGAAAGTATTAAACTCTTTCTCCATTATCTTAGCAACACTTTTCCTTTTTAAATGGATTCAAAATAGATAATGATGGGTACTAAAAACATTTTGTGATGGTAGTAGTGGATTATGAGTGAGTGTGTACAGTTAGTGTATAAGTCGTACAAAGCCTCGGGTGTACTGGTTCATCCGGTCCACTGAAGAAGCCTCTGCTAGGGCCTCCTTGACGTAAGAAGGCGGGGGGATATCTGGAAAGCCCTGACCCAGGTTAACAATGGACGGGTCCGCTGCCACTGAAGTGAACGCCACCCTGATCATAAATAAATATAATAAAATAGGCCATTACAAGACATTACACATGTGACTACGGATAGGTATGTCATACAACCTGACATCAAACTATCCAAAGTGTCCCTTTAATACCCCAGACTGAAAGAGACAAAGTAAACTGGTTATACAAATACATTTAGTAAAAAGTCCCCCACTTTCTTCACATTTTGTGTAAAATTAGACAGCATAAAGAATATAGGTGTAACTAACACCCTCACTGAGAGACTGACTTAGCTCTTGTATACAATCAGAAATCTGTCTGGCTTTAACAGTAATAACAGTATTATATAAAATGTTAACCTGATCAGAAGTCTATGAGAGACATTTTGTATTTTTCACTTACCAGACATTCTTGTCCAGTCCCTCGATTCTTTTGGAGTTCTTGTGCCTTGATGTCATTTTACACTGCAACACAAAACCAACATACATGAATGAATATCTGATTCAGTGGCCTTTTACATTTAGCAGTCCCAAGTACTTCCTTGCATGTCCAAAAAGCTGTGTGTTGGGACTACAGAACATCAGCAGCCAGTGTACATAAACACACCAGAGGCCAGTGTACATTAACACACCAGAGGCCAGTGTACATTAACACACCAGAGACCTGTACTACATATCCAGTTCAACAGACCCTGGATCTGTTTGAGTTACCCGGCTTACCTAATCCAAAACAAACGTGCTCTCGCTAAGCGGTCCTACGACTCTGGTTATCAACTCGGTAACTCAAGCCAGGGCTTCTCTGTCCGGCTGAGTGCGCGTTCACATGAAAGGGGCGGGGTTAGCAGCATTCGACCAATCACAAACATGGAGAAGCATACTGACAGTGCAGCGTCATACTTCCTGAATGAAAAGTGAACTATAATATTAAACAAATATGAAGAAGTTAAACTTTAAACATCCATGACTTAAACACTTTATCCAGGATAAAAGCCACAGAGCTGCACCTGCAAGGTGAATACAGCTGTAAAAAAAGGTGTCATTAACAGGTTTATGATATCACTGCCCCGTCTAAGACACGATCTGACTTTAATTACATTTGACTCGAGTGTTTCGTCAACTTAATGTGTTGCTTAAAATAATACTTCTGCATACAGTATGTGAGACTGTAAGTATACTGTATGCAGTGTCATATACTGTAAGTGTCATATACTGTATGCAGAAGTATTATGTGCCATGTTGACATTTGACTCGAGTGTTTCGTCAACTTAATGTGTTCCTTAAAACCTGTTGAACCCCATCCCTGTTTTTCAGGCCTCAGGCTCGAAAATGACATTTCCAGAACAAATTACCATATCTTCCCTTCTAAAAGGGTTAAATTAATAATCTTTTTTCTAAAAGCAATTATAAACCTGTGAGTTGGATGTAGAAAAGTCAGAATCAATATAGATGTTTTTTATTTTAAAGAAAATTCAGATTGAACATGGTAAAAAACTGTAAATTATAGTGACCGTCCAAAAATTATTTTTTACTTATAGTGAAAACCACCCTTGGGTGATGGGATGGTAGACTAAAAGCTTTAGGAATCCAAAGTGCAACATATAATAAGTACCCTGTATCAAGATTGATGCAAAACAAGTTATATTTGACCTTTTTAGAGAGGTTTAGCAAAAGAAAAACTACTTCTGGGGTCATTTGGGTGGATTTTCCATATCTCTGGCCCCCCTTGGTCGATTTTGATGATTGACATCTCTTTTTAAGAGCCAATGGAATCGAGGGAAAGTTCCACATACACACACAGGTTACCAAATAAGGAGTGAGAGTGATGCGTAGCCAAAACCGGAGTTGTGACACACTCTGGTGGCTACCATTAGCAGCTAATTGTTATTCTCCGATTTTTGCATACAAATTGAATTATGGATTATCAATAGTTTTTTCAAAGTGACAGACACATCGGATTAACCTATGGATTAACCTTCAGCCCCGTTTTTCTCGTTTTAATGCCATTGAACACGACTTTTGATCAGAATAACAGCTAAGGTGAGCATATCTCCGTGTTTTGCTACCTCAAGCTACTCGTGTGTTGTCTGTATTTGCTTCCCCTGTCACGAGTTCTGATCGCTCAGTGATGATCCTTATATTTCTATAATCTGTGGACTCTCAGGATGTTATCTAAGCTTGTTTGTGCAGATCCAATAAGTATATCGATCGGTATAGCTAGAGTTCTGTGCTAACGGCCTTAAGATTTTTTTGCTCGTGGCTAATGCAGAGGCTCATCGTTAGCTTTGTGGTTTTTTTTGCAAAAAAAAAAAAAAGATCAGTTAACTGAGTTTCTTCCCGTTACATGGATATGAAACATTCATAGTTTATTGAATATTAAGAAGCCCGCTCAGACGCTGTTTCCTTCAGATGATGCGTTTTTCCGCCCGGGGGCGGGTCGATGGGGTTCAACAGGTTAAAATAATACTTCTGCACACACACACTAAGACTGAATATCATGTTCTATTTGCAATTAAAGATTGATAATTGTGTGTATTGGGTTATTGAGAAGAGACTGGTTGGGTGTGCTTGTGTAATTATGGCAGGGGGTGATTATGTGGGATGGGGAACACTCAAAGATCTTTATTGAGGTACATTATTCTTTTTATTTTGTATTTTTCTAAAGGCATTTTTTTTGTCCGGAGAGGGCCTTTTATCAGTTAAAGTATTAAAGTTGAAAAGCGGGCAATGATTAAAAGTTAATCCATTCCAGGATTTGAACCAGTTGCGCAGAGGACATCGCTGCATGCAGCCGCCGGCTCTAACCACTGGGCTATCTATTCTTTAAACCAGGGGTGCCCAACCAGTCGATCGCGAGATGTGTCTAAAAATAGAACAACAATATTCTGTTTTATCGTTAATGTCCTAACATAATCTTCCTGTGCCAGAATAATGCACTTGAACGCATCAAAGCTTTGTGATTGGCCGGCGTGACCCCATGTGTCGGGGCGTGGCTGGTGGGCAGTGGGCATAGTTCGCTGACGTTGTCCGTGTCAACAGGAGTGACAGTCCGCACACACACAAGACCGCAATGGCAGAAGCAAAAAAGCCCAAAATATATAATTTTCACTCCGAGTGGGAGGATGATTATTTTTGTATCTATTCCAATTCAAAGTCCATCCGTCTCTCATCTGCAATGCGAGCGTGGCTTTATCGAAGAAGGGTAATTTAGGAGCGGCATTTCAAAACAGTGCACAAACGCTGCGAGACGGAATTCCCTCCTAATTCTGCCCTACGCTCCCAAAAGGGGAGGGGCCTGAAAGGACAGCTAAATGCACAGCAGTCCATTTTCACCAGGCCCAACAACAAGAGCAAGGCTGCTACCAGAGCATCTTATCGTGTCAGTCACGTTCTTGCGAAACACATGAAGTCTTTCAAAGACGGTGAAGTTGTGAAAGAAGCATTCCTGGAGGTGTTCCGGATTAACTGGTTCTCTCGTTAACTGGTTTCCCGATCAACTGGGGTGATTTTCGATCGCTTCTTCTGTCGTTTACATAAATCTTTTGGTATATATCTGACTCTTAATGGCAGTTTGTGATTTTGAGGCTATTTCAGTGAAGGCTGTTTTGAACATTTGACAGATTTATGCTTAATTCTCTCAGAAAGTTACTGAAAGATACACTTTTGTATTTAAAAAAGCTGACCACTACCATGAAAGTACTGGAGACTGCCCCTGTCTTGTCACATAGATTATACTATCTGTGTCGTAGTAGAAAACTCTGTGTTGTAATTTCTCCAATTCACTGTATAGTTTCAGCCAGTTTGTGATTTTGATGCCATTTCAGTGAAACAAAGCTGTTTTGAACATTTGACAGATTTATGCTTAAATTCTCTGAGAAAGTTACTGGAAAAAAAAACAGAGCATACAATGAGAGCACATGATACATTTTAAATGTTTCGTTTACAATACTATTACTATATATGAAAGCAAAAAATAAAATAAAACACATTTTCATTTTGTAATGGTTGTTTAATTGAAAACACAACATTCAACACATTTTCATAAAAAACACATTACATTTTACCAAGTTAGTGTCGTAGTGCATACAAGGTAATAGACTTAATGATTTGCACTGCTGCTTCTCTCCGCGTTTCATTTACAGTGATCGGTTTATCGTTCAATTCCCATACTCTACCCGCCTTAAGAGACACTATTTTCGGATACAATTTCTCCATTTTCACCCCTTTCCTCTGGTTCTCCCAAAAAAGATAACGTAGAGACTTTTTCTGACTCTGGATGAATGTAAGGGGGTTGTCAGGGGACTCTACCTGCCTTAAGAGACACTATTTTCGGATATATTTTATCCATTTTCACCCTTTTCTCTGGTTCTTCCAAAAGTTAACTTACACTATTTCTGACTCTGGAGGAATGTAACGGGAGTTATCAGGGGACTATATCCGCCTTAAGAGACACTATTTTCGGATACATTTATCCATTTCAGTGAAACAAGGCAGTTTTGAACATTTGACAGATTTATGCTTAATTCTCTCAAAAAGTTACCGAAAGATACACTTTTATGTTTTAAAAGCTGACCACTACCATGAGATTTCGTCAAGCATCTGACTCTTAATGGCAGTTTGTCATTTTGAGGCTATTTCAGTGAAGGCCGTTTTGAACATTTGACAGATTTATGCTTAATTCTCTCAAAAGGTTACCGAAGATACACTTTTCTTTTTAAAAAGCTGTCCACTACCATGAAAGTACTGGAGACTGCCCCTGTCTTGTCACATAGATTATACTATCTGTGTCGTAGTAGAAAACTCTGTGCTGTAATTTCCCAGTTCACTGTACAGTTTGTGATTTTGACGCTATTTCAGTGAAACAAGGCTGTTTTGAACATTTGACATATTTATGCTTAAATTCTCTCAGAAAGTTACTGAAAGATACACTTTTGTGTTTAAAACTGACCACTACCATGAAAGTACTCTGTTTATTAGATTTCGTCAAGCAGATGCTTGCAGTTTGTGATTTTGAGGCTATTTCAGTGAAACAAGGATGTTTTTAACATTTGACAGATTTATGCTTCAATTCTCTCAGAAGTTACTGCAAGATACACTTTTGTGTTTAAAAGCTGACCACTACCATGAAAGTACTCTGTTTTATTAGATTTCGTCAAGCAGATGCTTGCAGTTTGTGATTTTGAGGCTATTTCAGTGAAACAAGGATGTTTTTAACATTTGACAGATTTATGCTTAAATTCTCTCAGAAAGTTACTGAAAGATACACTTTTGTGTTTAAAAGCTGACCACTACCATGAAAGTACTCTGTTTTATTAGATTCGTCAAGCAGATGCTTGCAGTTTGTGATTTTGAGGCTATTTCAGTGAAACAAGGATGTTTTTAACATTTGACAGATTTATGCTTCAATTCTCTCAAGATACACCTTTTGTGTTTAAAAGCTGAAAAGTAGATAATGAAGTACTTTGTGTCAGTAGATTTCGTTAGGATTCTGCCTCTTAATGGCAGTTTGTGATTTTGAGGCTTGAAACATAGGCTGTTTTGACCATTTGACAAAATTATGCTTAATTCTCTCAAAAAGGTACCGAAAGATACACTTTTCTTTTTTAAAAGCTGAAAAAGTAGATAATGAAGTACTTTGTGTCAGTATATCTCGTTAAGAATCTGACTCTTAATGGCAGTTTGTGATTTTGAGGCTATTTCAGTGAAGGCTGTTTTGAACATTTGACAGATTTATGCTTAAATTCTCTGAGAAAGTTACTGAAAGATACACTTTTGTGTAAAAAGCTGACCACTACCATGAAAAGCACTCTGTTTTAGTAGATTTCGTCAAGCATCTGACTCTTAATGGCAGTTTGTCATTTTGAGGCTATTTCAGTGAAGGCTGTTTTGAACATTTGACAGATTTATGTTTAAATTCTCTGAGAAAGTTACTGAAAGATACACTTTTGTGTATAAAAGCTGAAAAGTAGATAATGAAGTACTTTGTGTCAGTAGATTTCGTTAAGAATCTGACTCTTAATGGCAGTTTGTGATTTTGAGGCTATTTCAGTGAAGGCTGTTTTGAACATTTGACAGATTTATGCTTAAATTCTCTGAGAAAGTTACTGAAAGATACACTTTTGTGTTAAAAAGCTGACCACTATCATGAAGTACTCTGTGTCAGGAGATTTCAGCACACAGGGTCTCTACTGTAAACAGAAAAAACATAACATTTGTAAGTATCTAATAATATACTATCCACATAATATACTAGTTTAACCCCTACCAAAAAAAACAACATTTAATAATTACATGATATTATAAGATAAAAAAAAAGAAGTACTTACCAGAGTTTTTCAAGATCAGATACAGGTCAAGAAAATGCATAGAGGAGGTATGGTGCTGGCTCATTAGCCCTCTCACTCTTCTTAGAATGATCCTGTGCAATTTTTAAAAGTTGAACTCTTATCCCCTTATAAACCAAAATAACAATAGCCCTTAATTAACACTAATCATTTAAAAAAAAAACCTTACATCTAATTTAGAGAGGACAACTAAAAAAGTGTAAGGTGACTGTTTTAAACTAATTCCATCACATATATATCTTATTTTAACCCTATAATGTATTTACTTTAGAGAGTCCTCTCCTGCTGATATTCAGGTGTGTGTCTGCATATGGTATCTCTGCTTTAAAGAGTCCTTTATCCAGGTGATTAACGATGCTTCTTTTGTCCCCCACAGAGTGAAACTTAGTTATCACTATTAAAACCTAAATAAGATCTTTTTTAAATTAATATGAATACCTTCTTTGCAAACAGATACTTCCTTGTAGTTAACAGTTTCACAAAAACTTGAAAAGAAACATCCTTAGCAAGCACTAATCATTTAAAGCAAAACCCTGAATCAAATCTAGAGAGGACAATAACGTTTTTAGGTGTCTTAGTGAGTGAAAATTAATGGCTGTTTTATTTAGTTTGAGCGTATTTCTTTTTTAAAGACGAACTCCATCCCCTCGCTTCTCACCTCACAGAGAGTGTCTTAATCAACATATAGATTAACATCCCAGGCTTATCTCTAACCCTCACATCAAAGGCCAACTCCAACTGTGTGTGTGTGTGTGTGTGTGTGTGTGTGTGTGTGTGTGTGTGTGTGTGTGTGTGTGTGTGTGTGTGTGTGTGTGTGTGTGTGTGTGTGTGTGTGTGTGTGTGTGTGTTAATTGTTCTTAAAGGTAGGGGTAGGTCATTTTGGAGAAACCATCTCGAGTGAGCTAGAATTTGAAAGTACACAACCGAAAATCTGCACTTCCTCACAGAGCCCCTCCTCCAGCACACATGAACGCGCTCCACAACCAAAAGAGGGCACGAGATAAGTTTTGCAAAGATCTCTGGCTGTAGGTCTGCTCCCGCACAGCTGTGGCATTCGTTTCTTGACTGGCGCT
Source organism: Pogonophryne albipinna (assembly GCA_028583405.1). Classification (NCBI taxonomy): domain Eukaryota; kingdom Metazoa; phylum Chordata; class Actinopteri; order Perciformes; family Artedidraconidae; genus Pogonophryne; species Pogonophryne albipinna. The sequence continues at coordinate 259,722 of JAPTMU010000220.1, forward strand.
CCGGACGGATGGCGGTAAGTTGTCACAGGCGTCTCTTGGCCAATTTTCTTTTTGCAAGGTGACTTGGTAAGTGGAAATTACTGTATTTTTAATTAGTTTTGAGCTTATTTCTATTTTCACCTAATTCCCTCCCCCACTATCTGCTAGCTCATGACCCAAAAGGAAGGGGGTGGAGAAAGGGGGGAGAGGCCTGGGCAGGGAGGGGGTTAGACAGTCTCACGCATAACTTCAAAGAGACACCTAGATTAACATCAAAGGCTTATAACACACCACATCAAAGGGCAAAACATCAAAGGCTAATTAGATTAGACAACCCTGAGGGGACCAGACAGCATAACTTCAAAGAGACTGCATTAATCAACACATCAAAGAATTAGACAACAAAGGCACTACACAGGGGCTTTTCACACCTACCTGTTATCTCACATCAAAAGGCTTAGACTACAAGGGGGGACAGGGGCCAAAAGAAAGGGGGTGGAGAAAGGGGGGAGAGGCCTGGGCGGGAGGGGGTTAGACAGTCTCACGCATAACTTCAAAGAGACACCTAGATTAACATCAAAGGCTTATAACACACCACATCAAAGGGTAACACATCACAGGCTAATTAGATTAGACAACCCTGAGGGGACCAGACAGCATAACTTCAAAGAGACTGCATTAATCAACACATCAAAGAATTAGACAACAAAGGCACTACACAGGGGGGCTTTTCACACCTACCTGTTATCTCACATCAAAAGGCTTAGACTACAAGGGGGGACAGGGGCCAGACAACATAACTTCAAAGAGACTGCCTTAATCAACACATCAAAGAATTAGACCACCAAGGGGGTGAGGGGACAGACAACATAACTTCAAAGAGACTACCTTAATCAACACATCAAAGAGGTGTGAGGCGCCAGACAACATAACTTCAAAGAGACTGCCTTAATCAATACATCCAAGAATTAGACAACAAAGGCACTACACAGGGGGGCTTTTCACACCTACCTGTTATCTCACATTAAAGGGTCTCGAACATTAAAGGGTCTCGAACAATGGGAGGCGGGACTTACCTCATTTGCATAATTGGGGGCGTGTCCATCTGTCACTTTTTATGCATACTAATGAGACGAAAGGGGTATGATTATTACTACTCATACTGTCGCCCTTTAGTCCCTCTCTCTTGTTTTTCTCTCCTTTCTTTTCTCTTTTGAAAGCCTGACTTTGTAAGTCGTTGAGACATGGTATACAGGGTTTCCCACACATAGACTATACTTGGGCGGGCCGCCCAGGTATATTAACGGCCACCCAAGTATATTTTGCGACCCATTTAGATATATATATTTTTTTAATAATATATATATTTGTTTTTGTCCGTGACCACGACACCATCTGCGATCGATTAACTTGTGGACAATGATCCCTCGCTCTACGCCTCCTGTACCCAGTCCCGGACTGGCCATCGGGAGGACCGGGGGGTTTCCTGAAGGCCTGGCCTGTTAAGTGGCCTGCCTCACACAGGGTGACTGGCTGTCTACATGATGTGGCCTCCC
>JAPTMU010000220.1:262256-289756 GCA_028583405.1 Pogonophryne albipinna
CAAAAGCAGTATAAAGAGGGGAGGCAGGTATAAAAGTAAAAATGAAAAAGCGAGATTTAATAGATTAAAGCTTGTACAACAAAAATGAAAACTGAAGGTGGCGAGGTAAAACAAAAGGAAAGTAACAAAACAAAACCAGGATGACGCAAAGAAAAAGGGAGCAGCAAATCAACAAGGAGACAATAAGGAATACACGGAAAGCTGAACAAGACTGGGCAAGACATGGACTGGTACAATGACAGGCATGAAGAGAGAAGACACTAGACAGGATTAATTACAGTGACAACACACAGCTGCAGAGGGAAGGTAAGGACACGAGATCACACAGGTACAAAGAATCAGATCACACAGGTACAAAGGTGGGAAAATCCCAAAGACAGGAAGTCAAACAAGAGAGAAAATTCATTTCAGAATAAAACATGGTATTTCTTCCGTACTTATTGATAGCTTGAGCACACGACATCTCAACACAAGTTCAGTGCTCGGAAATAAATAGGTAAAAACATGATTTTGTGCTAAATTTGAAGCTATTAGTTTGTCCAGGTACTGAATGAAAACATGACACGCATTTCAAACCTGGTTCTGGCAGACACAACAGTGTGTATTTGTCTTTTTCTCTCTCATTAACATCCTACCAGATAATGACCAATTGGGAATTCTGGATTAGGAATATGTGCAAGTGCATATTGGGTAATATCCCGGTATACAGAGGTGGGAAGTAGTGGAGTACAAATACTTTGTTACTGTACTTAAGTACATTTTTCTGGTATCGGTACTTTACTCCACTACTTTTTTTTCTGACGACTTTTTACTTTAACTTCTTACATGTTGAACACAAATACCTGTACTTTCTACTTCTTACATGTTGAACACAAATACCTGTACTTTCTACTTCTTACATGTTGAACACAAATACCTGTACTTTCTACTTCTTACATGTTGAACCCAAATACCTGTACTTTCTACTTCTTATATGTTGAACTCAAATACCTGTACTTTCTACTTCTTACATGTTGAACTCAAATACCTGTACTTTCTACTTCTTACATGTTGAACACAAATACCTGTACTTTCTACTTCTTACATGTTGAACCCAAATACCTGTACTTTCTACTTCTTACATGTTGAACTCAAATACCTGTACTTTCTACTTCTTACATGTTGAACTCAAATACCTGTACTTTCTACTTCTTACATGTTGAACTCAAATACCTGTACTTTCTACTTCTTACATGTTGAACTCAAATACCTGTACTTTCTACTTCTTACATGTTGAACTCAAATACCTGTACTTTCTACTTCTTACATGTTGAACCCAAATACCTGTACTTTCTACTTCTTACATGTTGAACCTAAATACCTGTACTTTCTACTTCTTACATGTTGAACTCAAATACCTGTACTTTCTACTTCTTACATGTTGAACTCAAATACCTGTACTTTCTACTTCTTACATGTTGAACACAAATACCTGTACTTTCTACTTCTTACATGTTGAACCCAAATACCTGTACTTTCTACTTCTTACATGTTGAACCCAAATACCTGTACTTTCTACTTCTTACATGTTGAACTCAAATACCTGTACTTTCTACTTCTTACATGTTGAACTCAAATACCTGTACTTTCTACTTCTTACATGTTGAACACAAATACCTGTACTTTCTACTTCTTACATGTTGAACTCAAATACCTGTACTTTCTACTTCTTACATGTTGAACTCAAATACCTGTACTTTCTACTTCTTACATGTTGAACCCAAATACCTGTACTTTCTACTTCTTACATGTTGAACACAAATACCTGTACTTTCTACTTCTCACATGTTGAACTCAAATACCTGTACTTTCTACTTCTTACATGTTGAACACAAATACCTGTACTTTCTACTTCTCACATGTTGAACACAAATACCTGTACTTTCTACTTCTTACATGTTGAACACAAATACCTGTACTTTCTACTTCTTACATGTTGAACTCAAATACCTGTACTTTCTACTTCTTACATGTTGAACTCAAATACCTGTACTTTCTACTTCTTACATGTTGAACTCAAATACCTGTACTTTCTACTTCTTACATGTTGAACTCAAATACCTGTACTTTCTACTTCTTACATGTTGAACTCAAATACCTGTACTTTCTACTTCTTACATGTTGAACCCAAATACCTGTACTTTCTACTTCTTACATGTTGAACCTAAATACCTGTACTTTCTACTTCTTACATGTTGAACTCAAATACCTGTACTTTCTACTTCTTACATGTTGAACTCAAATACCTGTACTTTCTACTTCTTACATGTTGAACACAAATACCTGTACTTTCTACTTCTTACATGTTGAACCCAAATACCTGTACTTTCTACTTCTTACATGTTGAACCCAAATACCTGTACTTTCTACTTCTTACATGTTGAACTCAAATACCTGTACTTTCTACTTCTTACATGTTGAACTCAAATACCTGTACTTTCTACTTCTTACATGTTGAACACAAATACCTGTACTTTCTACTTCTTACATGTTGAACTCAAATACCTGTACTTTCTACTTCTTACATGTTGAACTCAAATACCTGTACTTTCTACTTCTTACATGTTGAACCCAAATACCTGTACTTTCTACTTCTTACATGTTGAACACAAATACCTGTACTTTCTACTTCTCACATGTTGAACTCAAATACCTGTACTTTCTACTTCTTACATGTTGAACACAAATACCTGTACTTTCTACTTCTCACATGTTGAACACAAATACCTGTACTTTCTACTTCTTACATGTTGAACACAAATACCTGTACTTTCTACTTCTCACATGTTGAACTCAAATACCTGTACTTTCTACTTCTTACATGTTGAACACAAATACCTGTACTTTCTACTTCTTACATGTTGAACACAAATACCTGTACTTTCTACTTCTTACATGTTGAACACAAATACCTGTACTTTCTACTTCTTACATGTTGAACACAAATACCTGTACTTTCTACTTCTCACATGTTGAACTCAAATACCTGTACTTTCTACTTCTTACATGTTGAACACAAATACCTGTATTTTCTACTTCTTACATGTTGAACTCAAATACCTGTACTTTCTACTTCTTACATGTTGAACACAAATACCTGTACTTTCTACTTCTTACATGTTGAACACAAATACCTGTACTTTCTACTTCTCACATGTTGAACTCAAATACCTGTACTTTCTACTTCTTACATGTTGAACACAAATACCTGTACTTTCTACTTCTTACATGTTGAACACAAATACCTGTACTTTCTACTTCTTACATGTTGAACACAAATACCTGTACTTTCTACTTCTTACATGTTGAACCCAAATACCTGTACTTTCTACTTCTCTCATTTCCCAAACAGCTGGTTCCTTTAGTCTGAATGTGTGTTTGGTGGCGTGATCATTATTCTTTAGAGTCATTGCGTGCCTATTGATTTGAACACGATCCGTGTATCCATCATTTCCTGGTCTTCTCTAAAGAAGAGGGACCAATGGAAACGTTGTCATGTTGCCGTTGTTCAGCATGGAAACATTCATTAGCTAACAATGACATTATTGTTCTGTTAATATAAAGGGAGGTCAGTTAGTCTTTAAAGCAGCTGCTAGTTATGGGTACTTTTTACTTGAGTACATTTCAAAGCCTCTTTACTTTGACTTGAGTAAAGAAGTTTAGTCAGTACTTCTACTTTCACCAGAGTATTTTTAAACACGAGTATCTGTACTTCTACTTGAGTAAAGGATTTGTGTACTTTTGCCCTCTCTGCCGGCAGGACATTTTTGCACTCAGATGGGAGGAGAGGCATAATAGTGGTGCTCATTTTGGCAGAAACTGCAATTCAGGCCTGCTTATACCACCTCTTATTGCAAACATAGGGACATATCCATGAGTTCTTGTATTATCCTAAACAGCCATGTGTCATGTACTTTGGTCTTCATGTGCTTCCTTTTTATTAACCTGCTCCGGCTTGATTATAAATGGTCTTGCATTGCACCTTTCTAGTCTTCTGACAACTCAAAAGCACTGTACACATACACACACACACACACACACACACACACACACACACACACACACACACACACACACACACACACACACACACACACACACACACACACACACACACACACACACACACACACACACACACACACACACACACACACACACACACACACACACACACACACACACACACACACACACACACACACACACACACACACACACACACACACACACACACACACACACACACACACACACACACACACACACACACACACACACACACACACACACACACACACACACACACACAGTGTGCCAAACTGCTCTTCAATTAATCAAATTCTTATTCAAACACACACACCGACGGCTCTGACTAGGAGCAATTTTACACTTCGACAGACTTGAGAGATTGAGACGCCACTTTGTTTTCTCTGAGAGCTGGTCAGTGCTTTCAAAATGCAGGCTGAAGGCAGCAGATGACAGACGGATAAGAACCACAGACTACGCTCCGATTGTTCACAACGAAAACAGACCTCCAGTTTTGTCTCTTACAGTTGGGTTTACTTTCTGTATCACCGGACCAGAGTGTAGCACGGGTCGCATTTGCAAAACCCATCGACCTGCACCCACAAAACGTAAACTGGTCCGTTATCTTTCATTATCTCTAAATCCATTCCAATCTGGACCCTTAATGTAAGACCTGACCTGTAATCCGTTTAAGGCTAAGAGCTGCTGCAAGCAATGTACAAAACTACTGAATCGACTGTCTGAAAAAATACAACTGTTTCAACGGAAATGCTTACAAATAATCCAGTTAAATAAAGTGTATTTCCCCCATAACTAGATCCATTGCTCTGCCAGATGTAAGCTCAACCAGGTCAGTGATGGTGAATGGATGTTACTTGTAGGAAGCTTGTCTCGCCAACATTAACCTGATATTAGGTGTATTCTGTGCCCTCAGTAGAACATAGTGTCATTGTTATTAAAGAGAGAAATTGCCATACTTAATATGCAACCAAGCTGCCTCTAAAATGTGCTTCACTTTTAGTATGAACCATACAGTCTATGGCAGTGATTCTCAAATGGGGGTACGCGGACCCCTAGGGGTACGTTGGGGTACTGCAGGGGGTATGTGAGATTTCAAAAAAAAATAAAAAAAGTTAATAAAAAAAATACCATACATGATTACAAAAATAATCTTAGTACAATAAGTTAAATAGAAAACACAATTGTATATAAAATATTCCTAGAACCACCAAGGGGGTCCTCATATAAACATGTCAAATTTGTGTATTGTATTTTATAGTTTTGCATAATATATAATTGTGGTCATTGGTTTGTTAAACAGATATTACTTCAGTTGAAAAACTCCTTGGAAAAATCAGTTTTTTTTCATTATGTTATTTTTTTCATGCATAAAATGAAAATATCCTTAGTTTGTTGTAATGCATGCATGAAGGAGGTAATACATCACACACTGAGGGAACATCACTATATTGGAATCATTTGTATAGGCTTTTTCCATCAAAAATGTTCGGGTCGGTCAGGGGGTACTTGGCTGAGAAAAAGTTTGAGAAGCACTGGTCTATGGTATGAACACATCTTTAGACCAGAATCTCTTGGTGATTTTAGTGAATTTATTTGACAAAGGAATGTATTTTACTTAAGGAAATGCATTGTATTAGACACAAGAGTTATCTGTATGTAGGTGACGGTAGCTACATCTTGATGAACTGATGAAATAGGGGATACATGGACTCAATAATTGGGGGAACGTGGGGGATGAAGTTGTCCATTTAGGCCGGTATTAGAGGGATGTATGAATGAGATAATGGGTGCCTGTTTTTACGAGTAATGATTAGCATGGAGGCATGAGAAGGAGAGGTAGTAGGGCACAGTTTCAGGTAACGGTTTGATCGAAAAGGCTGATACTTTGCAAGCAGGTATAGGTGGCTTTTTGGAATATAATTAGTATGAATTGCAAATCCACCTGATGTAATACAAAGGAAAGGGTAGCTGGTAGGACTATAATATGCCTTGTGATAGGTTTTCCACTAGACTACTTCTATTCGTCCTCAGTTGAAGTTTCTCTGTCTACAGGCAGGTGTAAGGAGATAAGATGGCGCCTGTTTCCTCACTCTCTCTTCATCCGCTGTGTTGAGAGATGACCTCCTCCTTTCTTCTGAACAAAGCCAGGTTGTAAACACATTCTCCCCGTCAGATAATGAATATATGCCATGAGTCAGAGAGTAAATCTTATCTAATGACTTCAAGAGAAAACTGGTTATGTCTTGCTGATGAAATGTTTGATTACTGGCTTTCTCAGGAACTGTCTGGCGTAACTTACAATAAGTCCTCTGTGCCTGACATCACTTCAAAGCTTTCCTGTGTACTCTTTGTGTTTCAGTTCTTTGCTTCAAGAGTTTCATCACACCTTGAAACAAGTCCAGATGATTGAACACTGAAAGAGTGCGAGGGCATTTTGGTGGCTTCTCGTGAAGCATTTGAAAGGTTGGCTGTAACATGTTGCTTAAAAAGTGGAATTAATGGGAACAATTCTGAAAACCTACCCCAATAGAAAATGATCTGATAAAATTACAATTGGGAAATAAAGGACCGAAAATAGTTGGTAAATGATATGAAATATTCCTATTAATGAATCTGGATAGCTCGGTGAATATAAAGCAAAGATGGGAATTAGAAATGAACGTAGATATTACCCAGGATACCTGGGAGGACATATTCACCGAAGCAAACTTAGTGACAAACTCACATACATGGAGAGAATTTAAATTGAAAGTAGTTACCAGATATTTCCGAACACCAGATATAGTGTCAAAAATGGGCCCAACACATAGTAACTTATGTTGGAGGAACTGTGGAACTGTGGGAAATCATACTCATATATGTTGGTTATGCCCTAAATTACATACATTTTGGAAAGAGATATTTGATGCTCTTAAAGAAGTGTTCCAGCAGAATATTGCTCTAAATCTGATGCTGGGAGTCTTAGCTGAGGGTCTAGAAGAGAGGTCTAAGACTTATCTATTAAGAATGTTATTGACAGTGGCCCTGAAACCAGAACCTCCCACCTATAACTGCTGGATTCAGAGAGTGTGGGATATCCACCACATGGAGCAAATCACATATTTATTACGCCTACAGAAAAATATATTTATCAAGCGATAGGCCCCTGTCATACATCTACTAATACAATAAGAATTGTTAACACCTTTGTCACTTTCTCTTTCCATCATTATTATTATAGTTTATTTACGATTATTTGTCTTGTTTTCTAAGGTAGGCCATCTTTATTACATATGATCTGTTTTAGCCCTGGAGTGGTATCATAACGGAAAATGTGAATTTTACTGAAAAATATATTGTACTGTATTATTGTTTGAAACGAAAAAAAATGAAGTTCTAAAAAAAAAAAGTGGAACTGATATAGGATGAATGTCTGGTTCTGGGGCCATAGTCTTAATCCCAGTATACAGAAGCAGTAAATTACATTTTTGGTGCCCGGTAACGTTGGAGAACGAGCTGTTGTTGGGCAGATTTCAGAGGGAATCTGTGCATAAATTGCATGATTGCTGGATAATAATTAACTGAGTTTTGAGCAAGCCTTTGTAAGAGTTGTCAGCCTGAGGCATGGAGGCGAGGGTGTGATATCTGAGTTCAGTATACAGTTCCTTTCCTTCTTTCCATGGAAGTATTAGATGACAAATATGTGCTGAATTCCCTTGGCTGGCTGGTGGAGATACTGCTGATAGTCTCTCCAGATCGACATGATTGCTGCAGATATAGGCTGGCGTAATGCAGGAGGTCGATAGATAGCTAGTGTGTAATGGTTATTACAGGCTGGAAAAACATTTAGTTAATGCTAAGAGAGGGGTGGGGGTTGTGAGGAAGTGGAAGAAGGAATAGAGTCAAAGGAACAACTGGAGAGCCACAGTTTGGACGCCTGACAGAGACTATAGATAACGGGGTCTTATAATCAGGATACAAAGAAAAGATAACTGTATTTCCTTCCATTTACATACAAAAAGATGTAATCAGATTACTGGTACATTTGTACAAAAAAATGGAGATTACAAGCAGGATAACAATGTTACGATATATATTTAAAATAAAGGATATATTACAAAGCCCATTCTGTGGGGGCTCTTAATCCATATACTGTAAGAAAATAACAAGGCATATTTGGTTTATTTTTGTTTAAATGGAGCAGATTGTATTTCTTCTGTACTGTTCTGTAATCTATACGCCTACTGCCTGAATCTGCTTTATGGTTTTCACTTTCTGTGGTTCATTTGTTCTTTTTTGTATTGAGTAGGGGAACCTATACGTTCATAAAGTAGTGAGAGTGAGCTTCACTGTGTGCCTTAGTTATAAGAAGAAAACTGTCAGTCAATTGAGGTGAATCATTTAAATCGGACTCTGCTAGATACATGAAGTGAAGAGCTTTTTATTGTATATGTCATTTGTGGTGCTTATTAATAGTCTTTCTAATTATTTTTCAATGCATGATTAATTCCTCATAATGTGTCGGCCCCAGTTGTGTCGGACGGTGTATTGTGAGCCATGATACAAGTGGTACTGTATACTATTAACCTTCCTGTTGTCCTTGGGTCAAATCTGACACGTTCCCAAGTGTTCTTATGTCGGGATAACGGTTTATTTGATGTTATAGTGCCAGAAAAATAACATGTTTTGGGGTGTTATTCAAATCTATAGCATCTGGGGTCAATTTAGTAAAATTATTCATAATTTTTTCCTTTTTTAACTCAGAAATTAGGTTTGATTTTGTGTAAATTAGGTTTTTTTGACCATACATACTGTGATGCAAGTCAAATTTCAGACTTGATCTGACCAATACAGTATCGTATCGTATCGTATCGTATCGTATCGTATCGTATCGTATCGTATCGTATCGTATCGTACATTTCCAAAAAAGGAGTACAACTTGTGGCAATAAGTAAGAATAAAGTTGCTTTAAAAGGTTTGGTGACTATTTAAACTATGTGCTTTATAAATAGACCAACCGGGAGGACAAAAGTTCAGACAACACAAGGGTTAAATATGTTTTTAGAAAAGGCTGTGGATTAACTGTGTATACTAGGCTACTTTATTTATATTTGATGCATGTGTTCCTTCTGAATGCGTCTTGTTGTCTCAAGAGGTGGGAAGTAACTAAGTACATTTACTCTAAGTACTGTACTTAAGTCCAATTTTGAGATACTTGTACTTTACTTGAGTATTTCCATGTTATGCTACTCCACTACAGTTCAGAGGTACATGGTGTACTTTGACTCCACTACATGTATTTAATACCTTTAGTTACTTCACAGATCTGGATGAATGATGGTAAATATAATCAAGTGTTAAATCAGACTTTAGTTCCACCTGGAGTAAATCCACCAGTTACCCTGCAGTCTACAAAGTCATTCAGACTAGCTGCACCTTCACCAGCTTTGAGAACACTTTCATGATCAATCATTATAAAACATATCATATATATTATTCTGAAATGGACCAATCTGCACAACGACTACTTTTACTGTCTTTCACTATATTTTGATGAGAATACTTTTCTACTTTTACGTGAGGAACATTTTGAATACAGGACTTTTACTGTAACAGAGTATTCCTACACTCTGGTACTTCTACTTTTACTCAAGTACAAGATCGGAGTACTTCTGCTTTTACTCAAGTACAAGATCTGAGTACTTCTACTTTTACTCAAGTACAATATCTGAGTACTTCTACTTTTACTCAAGTACAATATCTGAGTACTTCTACTTTTACTCAAGTACAAGATCTGAGTACTTCTACTTTTACTCAAGTACAAGATCTGAGTACTTCTAATTTTACTCAAGTACAAGATCTGAGTACTTCTACTTTTACTCAAGTACAATATCTGAGTACTTCTACTTTTACTCAAGTACAATATCTGAGTACTTCTGCTTTTACTCAAGTACAAGATCTGAGTACTTCTACTTTTACTCAAGTACAAGATCTGAGTACTTCTACTTTTACTCAAGTACAAGATCTGAGTACTTCTATTTTTACTCAAGTACAAGATCTGAGTTCTTCTACTTTTACTCAAGTACAAGATCTGAGTACTTCTACTTTTACTCAAGTACAAGATCTGAGTTCTTCTACTTTTACTCAAGTACAAGATCTGAGTACTTCTACTTTTACTCAAGTACAAGATCTGAGTACTTCTACTTTTACTCAAGTACAATATCTGAGTACTTCTACTTTTACTCAAGTACAATATCTGAGTACTTCTGCTTTTACTCAAGTACAAGATCTGAGTACTTCTACTTTTACTCAAGTACAAGATCTGAGTACTTCTACTTTTACTCAAGTACAAGATCTGAGTACTTCTATTTTTACTCAAGTACAAGATCTGAGTTCTTCTACTTTTACTCAAGTACAAGATCTGAGTACTTCTACTTTTACTCAAGTACAAGATCTGAGTACTTCTACTTTTACTCAAGTACAAGATCTGAGTACTTCTACTTTTACTCAAGTACAAGATCTGAGTACTTCTACTTTTACTCAAGTACAAGATCTGAGTACTTCTGCTTTTACTCAAGTACAAGATCTGAGTACTTCTCCCACCACTGCTTATCTCTATGTACGTTTGATGTGCCTCTTGGTTTCCTGTTTGTGACGCAGAGTTAGAATTTATTAACCAATTACCTTGTCATTAAGGCAAGTCCCTGTCGGAGTTTGGTCTGTCTCGGCCCTTCTTTGGATGAGCACTTAAGTCTCTGCTGCCAGCGGTGGCATACAGACGCCCCCGGGTGCCCTGCGCTCGCTGGCTAGTCTCCGCCAATGACATCACCGAGACAGACTCAGTGTCAGACTGAACACTGTTGCTCCAGTCATTACTCCAGCTGGGGAGACAGAGGGGACGTTTACATGGAGACAGCTTTCAGACAGGCCTTTAGACCACGACATTAATATATTGTGGGTCAGGTTTGTGTAGCCGAGCCTTTCACTTTCGTATTTTATCTTCAAGTTTGTCTGCATGAATTCAAAGTGACGCAGCAGATTTGATATCATAAGTATCTAATTCAAAATGTGGAAATCAAGAAATGGGACCCAAAAGGCATTTGATATGATTTTGTTTTTTAATTCATCCATGGGTGAGACAGCATGGTTATCCTATTAAATCATTAAAAAAAATCATATTTATGTCTCAGTTAGAGATTAACTATGCCTATAAGCGATGGTAAGAGGTGATTCCATCGCCTCTATCTACTTGTCTTTCATCCATTCTTCATAACTAATGCTGTTGATATATTGTGATTTAAAAAAAGGTGTCTATTAACATCTGGACGGGGACAACAGCTGGAAATTAACAATGTTGGCTAAAGCTGCCCCATTTACTGTTTTTTGTGACAGTTGATCAATGGGGACTGTCCACGACACTATAAACAAATCAACTTCACAGTTCTGTGCATTTTGAAGCAATGTTGGAGCAAACGTCTCATTGGAGTTTTGCTGTGACAGAACTAAGCTTTACTGGCAGGCGGTCCCGCAGCATCAGGACTAACACCACCAGACTCAGGGACAGTTTCATCCCACGGGCCAGAAGACTGCTGAACACCTGAGCTCTGTTAAGTGCCTCCAGAAGCTTTCATCTGTTTGTCATCTTGCAATTTACTTATTTATCTAAATAGTTATCACTGTAATAAACCGGATTTAATTTCATTTTACTGTACCATATGTAATCTTAAATTCTGTTCTTGTATCATATTCTATTTACGTATGTATAGACTGGAGGAGCTCGGGACATAACATTTTCATTGCCATTTCTACACTGTAGCTTATCTGCATATGACAATGAAACATTTGAATCTTGAATCTTTGAATCTTTGAATCTGAGTCTGAAAACGGTTCAATGTCATTTTCCTTTCCAAAGCAAAACTCAGCTGATGAAATGCCTGTGGTGTGTCAGGGTGACCTTAACCAAATCGGCATATACTGTACTATTTTTCGACTGCCTCAGCTAATAAGAGACAGAAGAGATCTTGCTTGATGTATGTGCAGGATATTAATACATTTGACATTTTGGCCTTACAATCTAGTGTGTGATAGCATAAAGTCTGCCGGCCTGATGCTAATGTTATCGTTATGCTTATCTGTTAAATGTCACTCTGATCATGGTCATTATGTCTACACTGGCAGAGTTTTGTGCGAGTGTTTGTGTATTTTTCTTAAATACAAGTGATCTGCTAATTAGTCGTTTACCATCTATGTGAAGTTATAGGGAAATAAGATCTGGTATTATTTATTTAAGCAGCTGTATGGAGTGCCACAGTGACGCGTCCCAAAACCCGGAAGCAAACTCCTTCCGGTTCCTTCGACAAAAACGCAATGCAATTTCTCCATAGGATTTTGGAAAAGAGCTGGAAATCAGGTCTGTGGTTGAAACACATTTAAGAGACGGATCACGTTTTGTTCAGTCAGATAATATCCACATGTCTATCCTACTTTTATAATTTTCTAATCGTAAATCTAGTAGCCAGAAGCAAAATGCTAACGTTATGCTATAAAGGAACTACAGCAGGGTCGCTGCTTCAACGTCACGCCAACTTAAGATCCATACTCAAACAAACAGATTCTAAATGGAACAAGTTGAAGTGTTTGTTTGAACAGTTTGCAGGAGGACTTGCTTTCAAGCAGAACAGGGCAAACAAACTTAGAGGAGTGTTTACGTGTTCAGTGTAATGACGTACAACGTCCTCGATAACTTCTATAGTCCTATTCAACCACTTGGTAACAACCATCGTTTTTCAGACACGTCAACTCTTCAGAAATCACCAGTGGGGTCACTGCTGATGGATTTAATGTCGTAGAACAAAACGTGATCCGTCTCTTCAATGTGTCTCAACCACAGACCTTATTTCCAGCTATTTTCCAACATCCTATGGAGAGATTGCATTGCTTTTTGTCGAAGGAACCGGAAGTGGTAAAATACTAACTTACTTGCGGGTTTTAGGACGAGTCACTGTGGCACCCTATTGCTTAATGCTTCCTCCCTCTGTGTACTAATATTGTTTCTGTTTTATTGTTGAACCACAGTTTTCTGTAAGTATCAATCAGGAGCATGACAGACATTTTCCCAGCATCCTTCACTGCAGCTCAGATGTCACAGTGCCCAACCAACTACAATCTGAATTGACCAGTAAATACTTATTTTGAATAAGTGTAGCCTCACAGGAACCGTTGCGAGTAGAGGACAAAGTCTCAGACATTTAAAAACAAAGACATTAAACAAGAGCTACTCTACAGGTGCATCAAGCATTCCGTTTCTGTAGCACACATCTTACACACATTACATAAACACCTTAATACAATATATTGAAGAGAAATAGGTTCACCAGTAAACATTCACACTTATCTTACTTGTATGTGTGATTAATTGTTGCTGTTTGTGTCATTATACTATTTCTTGTACAGCATAAATCATTGTAGGCGAAGTTGAACATCAATATTTGCAAATAGTTTGTAATCAAGATTTTTCTTTATTGTGTTCCGTTAGAAATCCAACCACCAACAATAGAGAGGCGAAGTCCCGCCCATCTACTTGCGACCCATGGGACCTTATTTCGGAAAAATTATGTATTGAAGTCAATGGAGAGAGAACGATTATCTTTCGATCCCGTTTGAATTGTGCCACAAATTACACATATGATGTTTGTCAATCTTAAAAAATGATTTTCATGTCAAAAAAGTCACAGTTTGTCGTAAAACTGTTGAAATATAAGACTATGAAAAATACGCAACTAGAAAGACTACAAATCCCAGAGTCCCGGTCCCGCATGCTGGCTCTCACGGAACCGACTAACTCTCCTTGTGTGTGTGTACAGCTCTCAACACGCCCAGACTTGGAGTGATTTTCACCTCTTTGAATACTTTTCGCCTCATTCCGAAAGAAAGAAGTGAAATGTGCCAACGTGACGGCCGTCTTGGTGTTGGTGCGAGACGGGAGATGTAGTTCATTGAGCGGTTTCACACAAACAAAAGTGTTATTTAAAAATGTTTGACTTGCAAAATGATCTTTTAAATTGACAAACATCATATGTGTAATTCGTGGCACAATTCAAACAGGATCGAAAGATAATCTTTCTCTCTCCATTGACTTCAATACATAATTTTTTCGAAATATGGTCCCATGGAGGTCCACCGGAAGGGGAGGGACTTAGCCACTCTATGCCTACTAAGCTCTCATTCACACCAGGAGATGATCAACTATTTTAAATTGTATTGCCATTACTTCTAAGAGATTGCGGATATTCACTTTCTATTTGTAAAGCCATATTTCCAGTTGTTTTTACCACCAGAGACATGTCCAAAACAGTGGTGCATCAGGAAAAGAAATCGCTAAATGAAGCATGGAAACTGCCTGGAACCGGGTTTTGTGGCTTTTCAATGTGTCGCCTAGATAAAACCTAATATTACATCTATCAAAACGGACGATATATTGATAATTCTGCCTTACCTTTGGCTAGAGATGTTGGTGAATGTGGTGGGTTCATGCGCAGATAAAGCGTTTTGGCTTGTGGAGAAGGTAGTTTCTGTTTCCCCCTCGGCTGCATGCTGCGCATTCATCCCTTTACTTTGCTATCAAAAGGAGAAGAAAACAGATTGTCAGGTGGGTGCATTGACAGATTTCACATGTTTTGAGTCCTTTTTCTCTTGAAACCAACAAATAAAAGCCTACATTGATGAGCTGCAAATCCTGAAGAGGCAAGTTAGAAGTCGGCCCTCCTCTGGCTGAACTTGCCATGTTGGGGTCGACACCTTTATTGCTATTGTTGTTTCTCTTTTTCCTCAGACTCTGCCTCACACGGTCGTGGAGCTCCTTCCTCCCCTTCCTGATTGTAAAAAAAACAAAGGGGGTTGTAAAGCGGTTTAGTTAACGGGATTCGTCGATTTTTGGGCCAATAATGAAATCATAAAGTGTGCCTTTAATGCTTCATTTACAGGGATTCAGGCGGTTGGTAGACAGCAAACAGGATATTATGTTTAGTGGACGAGAAGTGGACAGTAAAATGAGGTAAGGAATAGCATTAGTCGGCAGACTCGGCACAGAGTGGTGCAGTGATGACATATTTTAGTAGGTAGACCCGGAAGATAGCATCTCAAAGGCTCCTTCGACAAAAAGCAATGGGATTTCCACTTGTGATTTTGGTTTATTGGAGAAAATTAGCTTTGTAGCGAACACACGTTTTGTTCAGAAGGATAATCTCCACATATGAACTCCACTTTGGGATGTTTTCGAAGTGTAAATGCTAACTAAAAAGCTAATGCTAGGCTAATACCGAACGACATCACGGTTGCGCATTACCATCGCTAAGCTAATGGCGGCTAATGTTTGGCTAACTTTTGTAGCATAAATTGAATTCGCAGAAATATAAAGCTAACCTTAGGCTATAAACAAACTGTATCAACGCTAAGCTAAAAGTGGCTAATGTTCAGCATGATGACGTTTAGTAGTTTATTTAGTCACACGTTAGCAAATGCTGTTTTTATGACACATAGAAGCTTCAGACATCAGTGGGTTATTTACTGGGAACATTTCTTCAGCTTTTGTTAACCACAGATCTTATTTCAGCCATCTAACCAAAAACACGTTCAGTAAACCATTGGCTTCGAGACAAGGGAACCAGAAGTGGTAAAATACTAAGTCTTTTCCGGGTTTCAGGACTCATTACTGAACCACTCTGTTGCTGCCCAAAGAGAAAAGATAATTTGTCCTTTTTGAAGATAACAAAACGTGCATAACTCTCTCACAAAACTGGACAAGAAAATAATTTGAGTGGTGCAACACTAATATATGATCAGAGCTTGAAATCCTACCGGGTTATTACAAGAATAATTAAATAAACAATAGACACACAAGTATTTCATTCCTATACTGTAATTATAACCATAGCAACATATCCTTTGTTTGCCCTCCTGCCATTTTGTCTGATTTATTTGGTTTTTCCTATGCAATCTAAAAAGTGTAGACCGCCTGCCTGAATCCTGTGAATGCAGCATAATTCATTAGTGAAAAAATGAAAATGTGACATGAATTACTTTGTTTTGCGGTAGGCAACCACACACATGATTCCAACGACTAGGAGTGCAATGCAGATCCCTGTTATTGTGATAATGCGTTTCTGATACAGCTCCTCCGTTTCTGAAAAAGAGGAAAGTCCAAATCTTAAAACTGCAGGTGTAACACACCACACACACACACACACACACACACACACACACACACACACACACACACACACACACACACACACACACACACACACACACACACACACACACACACACACACACACACACACACACACACACACACACACACACACACACACACACACACACACACACACACACACACACACACACACACACACACACACACACACACACACACACACACACACACACACACACGGACCCTTCCAGCCATAACCCCAAACTAAAAGGATCAAATAGAAAACAACGGTCCAAACGAATCGTTGTTTTTGGAGTTATTATTATTGACAGGATTGGAGCTGGGCAGAGTGGCCGTCATTCAATAACCTTTCAAAGCAGCCAAACATGGTATTTATGAATGACAGCTACTTCAGAATAAGTCTGTCTGATGGACAAAGCATTGACAGTTTATCTAATTATCTGTGATTTAATATTGCAAGGCACTAAGGGAGAGACGGTTTTGAGGGTCAAATTTGAAGCAGCGGAGGCCTAGATATCATAAGTTTCAGTCCCAGCCCCCAAAACACTGGATCCTACTCTTCCCATAATGCATCTCAACACACCTGACTTCATAGGGATGTCATCAGGGTTATTTCCTAGTCTTGATAGTTCTTATATCTTATAGAAAACATTATCCAACTGTTCCGAAAGCTGTGTCCATTTAATATACAAATATAAGCCCAACCAATGCATTGTCCTGATTTAGCCTAAAGCAGGTACATTTGGTCCAGCTCTCAACAATGGTTTTTGCTTTTCTGTATTTCATAAACCTTAAACATAATTTCTTGGATGACCACTCAAGAAGTTGAAATATCTATAACTGAGAGAACTCCCATCCATTGGCCTGTTTCCCTTGACTTGTATTTGTTCTAGAATTGTCCTACATTGTTCATCAAGGAGCTCTAAGCCTGCCAACACCTGCAGAATTAATTAACAATTTTGCAGGTATGGGGGTTTCATTTTTAACAACTTTCCCATGTTTTACGATCTTTTTTTGCAAATCAGAAGCTCAAAAGGGTCATTTTTTCCAACTGTAGTATAATATTAAGGTACATGACACACACATTGTACATATATAGCCTATTTATTTTACATTTACTAGTGTAATCTCATAACGAAATGCTCATTTATAGAATATCAGTGTTTCAGAGATATGTTTAAACCGTTCAGCAGATATAAGAGGACTCTGGCCTTAGTGTGATGAGACTACAAAGCTGCTATAATGAAGAGGGGCTGTAGGGAACAGTAGGAAACATACATGTGGTGGAGGTGGAAACAGGAAGGCAGATGGAAAGAGATGGATGGAGGTAGGAGGACAGTGATGCTGCTCTATTGTCTCATGCTGAACACTAGTTGCAACAGAAAATGCAGGAGGGGGAGCTGAAGGGGTTTGGACATACAGCGTCAGAAATGTACAGCCTCTTCGGCATCTTGTACTCAAATACATCAGCAGTCATTGGACCGTTTCACTGAATCGCATGTTTTTTACATCCAAATGATAGCTTGCAGATGCATCACAGTGCTTTGTCAGACATTTTTTGATTGCTCTAATATGTGGTATCCTATTTGTGCTGATGGTCAAGGCTGTATGACCCCTTCAAGAGAAACTAGCTTGAGTAGAGGGGGTTAAGCTTACATCTGCAAACTAGGAGGAAGGAATAATCCATACCCATAAAATCAATCCCAAGATGTTCTGTCAGTGCGGAAAGGTGACAAAAAAAAAGAAAATTTGATTTTTCAGATGATATAGTATTTGAATGGTTTGAAGTTTTTCACAAATGTGGTGTGAAGGTAAAAGAGATGTAATCACATTTAGCTCGAGTGATCAGGGTTACACAGTCATTATACACACAATGTACACTGTAGAAATACCTAGAATAAACATTTAGCAGCTCAAATCTTAAACATTAAGCAGCTCGAAACACCTAAACATCACCATTAATCAGACTTTTCTCAAAGGTGTTCCTTACAGCTTGTGGTATGTGCCTCTCTATTCAACGCCAAAAAAGTTGGGAGCTACATTGCTTAGATTGCAAACTGAAATTCAGTTCTTGTTTGGATTGCACAGGTAACACATGCAGGTACATTTACTGTAACGCTTGTATTAAGAATACATTCAAGTGCAAAGGACTTTTCCAGATCCACAAAAGACACGTTAACCTGATTTCCCATCATCCATCTATTATCTGTGGGACAATAAAAAGCATTTTGTCCAAAGAGGAAGTGCATTCAACCACAGTAGAGCCAGATACCATCAACATGTGTAATGTAAGTACATCTCTCCTGAACAAACAACTGACACTGCTCATAAGAAGACCATCTGTAGTAATCAGACCCACAGGCCCCCCTAGAGAATTTAGCAAACCTCCCCTACTTTTCCTGTTGACTTGACCCCGGGGTCAAGGAACATCCTAGCAGGACAAAGGTCAAAGCGATTCTAAGTGCCAACTGGAGATAAACCTAAGCCAATATGCCAATTTCTGACCTGCTTTTAAAGGTCCTGCCTCCCACAAACCTAACAGGAAGCCCAAAGGTCAATATCTATGTCTCCAGCAGGATCATATTCTGATTCACTGGATGCAGACTGCAGCTATAAGCCTGCCATTGGCCATATCGATTTTAGTTGTTATTCTCATCTATATTTGCTACCTAATTTCCACAGGATGTATTGTTGCTTTATCCTGTGCTTAGCCTTGCCACAGACAACTCTGTTGGATCCACTGGAGGGCTATCTTGCCTATTTTTCCTACCTTACCGGCTTCATACACATTACCAATTGCCTTTTGTGTTGTGTTGGTGATTGCAACAGACAATCATTGTGTCATTAGTTGATGAAGCAGACTTTATATAACAATCATAGCTGTGTGTGGCATCACCAACTGTGCTACATAAAATCCATTCTTTGCTCAGACTGTCACTCCAACAAGTAGGTATTTGATGTTGGGGCCTGTAGGAGTTATGGTTGTGGAAAGAAATAGGGTATTATAGCATCTACTGTACTTTCTACAGCTTTTCACATGAACATATTGCTCTTTTTGGGGATTGTCCAATGGGACACATGCATCCTAAAAGTACATGTGGACAAAGAGACCACACAATACCAATCAAGGCGAAACTATTCAACATAACACTTAAAGTAAAACCCAATTATCTGGTTCATCAAAGTACACATCTTCCAAAGTGCTTAGAAGGCCCTTTGAGATTCATAATGTTGGCTTAACTATTATGTCTCACAATCTTATTCTAGACTTCCCTGGTAAAAAATAATTGAGGAAAATGACACACCCCCATGGGCAGTGGATGCAGAAAAAGGGTCAAGATATCAGAACGTCTTCTATGAGACTGCTTGACCACTAACACTGTATTGGACTCTGCTCACAGCCCAAAACTCACTGAACCCGCCAACTAACAAAAACTGCAACTAACCACTTGTTATCGAAGTACCTAATGTCAAAAGATTATTTAACAGCATGGAAACTGATGCATCCATATTACACACCCAGATTCACCTCAAGGGGTTAGGGTTAGGGTCAAGCTGTTCAGTCATTGTCAGCCCAAGGTTAGGGTTAGGGTTAAGGTAAAGTAAGTAAAGATAAGAAGATAAAATATGCTAAATGTAGAGGGAACTTTGATTTGAAGAGGTCTACATACAATACCAGTGTCATTGTCTGCATGCAATAGCTTCTCAGGCAGTTGTATTTTAATGAAAAATATTGCATTGATACCTCTGAATGTCTTAGTGGCAGGTTAGAACAAGTTCAGCTATGTTGCGTCTTTGTCCTATTTTGTTTGTGTGTTTGTATGTGTGTTAGAACAAATGAACAAATGTGGTCTAGTAACTAAATAATCTACAAATGAATAGTGTTTGTAACCATGTTCATTCTACTTGTTCACCAAAGTAAAATTGACCTACAAGACACAGTTAGGATTGGGACGTCCTGTTTTAAAATGTATATCTCAAACTTGTTCAGTCATTTGAAATAGACATACAATTAATGTAATCTCTACAACACCACATGCAGCTTTAACGGAGAAAAACACAGAACATGAGAAACATTACGGGCTGCATAAATCACACATCTAAGGAACGGGTCCACAGGTACACAAACACTGTTAACTGAGCATGCTTCAATCCAAGGAAAAATAGAAAAAGGATATAGACATACTGTAAAAGCTGGCCATTACATAGTTTTGGCAGCGATCACCAGTAAATTCATTTGGACACCTGAGCAGGAAACACAAGAAACAGACAAAGAGAGAAGAAGTTAGTTTATACAAGAGCTGTGCAAAACCCACAACAGTCATTACTGGTGTTGACAGAAAGGGCCATATATAGACCGATATATCCAGCTATGGAGGGATTAATATGCTCAGCCCTTCATACACAAGCACATCGAATTGAGGTCTTCAGTTGAGGGTGATTATATCAGAAACAGCTCTTTTATTCCAAAGGCCCTCCATCAAACTATAGGTTTGATCACTGTTGTAGAAGCGAACTGAAATTTGCATGTACGTATTAGGACAATCCTATTCTTGCTTTAACATAATCCTAAATAAGGGGTGTTATAGTATGACCCCATCCAAATGTCAAGTCATACAACATGGCTATTACAAAGAGTATTGATGGCTTCCAGTAATGTCTCTACTAGGGATTTGGAGATAACTGCCTCACTAGTGAATCCCTGGGTCTCCTGTATGTACAAAATGTGTGTTTGATACAAATCCTCCCTGCTTTACCAGTCACATAGTGGTCAGTTTAGCATGGGACCATTGGGATAAGGTTGTGATATAGGGAGTAGAAGTAGAAATCAAAACTGAATGGATGGGGTGTGATGAGATGTGAAGTACATGCACATTTCAGCGCACTACTCAACAGGAGAGTGTGCTCGAGCCTTTCTGGAGGGCTCACCCTTGAATGTTGAATTTATAAAATTGGAACTGAATCCCCTTATTTAGGGAAAACATGGATTTCTCCACAGTTTCTTGGAGAAAACATGACGGGGGGGGGGGTGAAACACCAGCAATGACATGTGGGATTGAATACAGTTGGGTTCACATACGTTTTGGGTCTGAGACTTTCTTAAGCACAGCTTGTTCACATCGGTGCCCAGTGAATCCCGCCAAGCACCTGGTTGATGGGTAGAAAGGAAAAATAAATAGTACTGAATGTTACACACAAGACATGGGAAGACATAGACAAACACAGAGACATCCGGGGGACGGTCACAAAACATGGGAGGATCCAGAATGCAACCCTGTTTCCTTTATCGTCGATTTAAAGTTATTTAATGTCAAATCCAATGGCTCTAACATTCTCGACAATATCTCCTTCTCTATGGTATGTTTAAGATGAATAATAATGTGCCCTGCGTCGCCTCCCAATCTTTAGATCCCTCGAATGGACCAGAAAAGGTTAGGGTTAGCATTAGCTGGCTGTCTGGGTGCTCTTTTTCACTAGCGAGTAAAAGGGTGTGTATGCCAAGTGTAAAAATGCAGGTAAAGGGAACTATTGTGGGTTTGTTTTTGACCAGACACAACCTCCTAGTTTCATGCTCGACTCAGATGTGCTACACCCACCACCCAGACCCCAATTCATTGATGTACTTTCCAGAGCACACTTGCTTCCTACATTGGCACTGAATGATAGTATTAAAGCTATATTAAGAGCTGCAGAATCGCCCAATATAATGTAATTCTTGGCTGACGGTACAAAGCTAATTGCCCTTGGCGAACTGACTTAGCATCTCAGACGGTTTAGGGTTGTGGAAGGTCGCCTCTCTGGAAGGAAAAGGATTGTATTTAGTGTTGGAGGTGAAGCAGAACCAACTAGATTCAGTTCGGCTCACCTAGACATGGCGGGGTCGAAACACCAGCAATGACAAATGGGAATGAAAACAGTTGGGTTGTGAAACAAACGCCTTTCCAGAGTTGCTCAGGGTGAGAGGAATACTTGTTGGCCCCCACCTGAGCACCGCTGTGGTCAAGAGGGTCACATGGGAGTATCTTACAGTAGTTTGTGCTTATGTACCAAACAGCAGATCAGAGTACTTGCTTATCTTCAAGTCTTTGCATGGCTACGTTAACAGGATACATTCTAGGGACTTGAGAGGCAACTATGGAGAAACCGGCAAGGGTGGGTCATTGGGGAGTTTGTCATTGGGGCTCAACGACTGATCATATAATCAGATCTGCTGCAGCATGGCTTGGACATTCAGGCGAAGAGAGGAACAGAACTTCCCACGTCCAGAAGAGTTACATAAGCCTCCCAGGAGAGATTGGAGTCAGGGAATCTAGTTCAAACCCTCACCTCCATTGCCAGTGTTGGCGGACTAAGAACAAAGGGGGCCTTTTGGGCTACAGAAGGCCAAGGGTCTCCTGAAGAACCAGAGAGGTACGAGAAGATACTATGCGAGTCGCAGTTCAGGAAGCCTATGGAGAAGGACTTTCAGTTGGCTTCAAGAAAGTTCTGTTCCACCTTGAATTGACTCCCGATGGGGAAGTGGTGCAGGGCCCAGGTTGTGTCCCGCAGGATGCAGCCAATGATGTCAGAGTGTGGAGTTTGGGGAATTGCGTCCCTTTCTGCAGACGATGTGGTTCCAATGGTTTCATTATTAGACCATGACCTCCTTTTGGAATCACTCCATTGTAATTGTTTGAACAGATCAACGTTCCATGTGGAAATCTGAAATCTGTACATTGGAAAACCCCTTCCACAAATGCAAAATATTGCAAAAAATGATAACTCAAAAGAGTTTTGCAAATATTTCCAAATACATGAACACATTTCAAACTTAAAAGGGAATTACAAGTAACTGAAAATAATTTGTAAATATGTTCTGACATTTACTTTCCAAAGAATCGTGAATACAGTTTTTAATAGTGAATCAAAAAGGCTTTTGTGGATCTCGAAGCTTGTAGATTTGCATTCAACACACAGAATTTCCACTGGTCCGAACCAAATCACACTTTTTTGGGTAGCCTCTAGGTTTGCCTAAACATTTATCTTTGGACAAACAGTCTGTGTGTCAGTCTCATCTGACAACGAATAACAACCACAAAAACACTCGACAGAAGTTATAGACCTATAATGTCGTACGTCTTTTGCATGGAATATACTCTGCACATGAGAGAGAGGGACAGGTATTAACTGCTATGTTAAAGGGATTTTAATTTAAGGTGCAATATGTAAGATATAGCTAGAATTGTGTTTCAGAGTACAGCATCTCTGAAATGATTGCAACAATACAACCATGTTCTGTTGTGTTTAATAGTTTGCCTTTTAGTTTGGACCCAGCAGTAGCAAATAACTCCTAACCGCTATTTATTTGGAGCAGGTGGCTTGATAAGCTAAGCTATGTGCGTGTTCAGACACATGAAGGGTGTTGGAAGGATGTCATCTTTGTAGCTCAAAAATTATTTCAATAAGAATTAAGAAATAATAAACCAATTAACTCGTTTTATAATACTAATGTATCTTATTTCTTATGTTGAATTGTTTATGTATAATAAAATGTTGTTTCCATCATATTTGTTTATGTTGAAAGTTAAATATATGTAGGTTTCCCAACACCTTTCTCCAAAGTTACATTCTGTTTTCGTTACTCAACATAGAGCAGGTATCATAAATCACAGTAGATGCTTCAAACATATTAAATGTCCTTGTCGTACCTGCAGAGAAACTTTGTGCTGCCGGGCAGGATCTCAAGGGTGAAGCACTCCCCTCCGTTCACACAGTAGTTCCTCTGCTTGTCACTGCAGCGGGTCACATGACTGGAGGTCTTTGCTGTCGTGGTGGTGGAGCCGGCAGCTGTGAAAAAAACGCCAAAAGTTAGTGCAAGAAAACAACACACACACATGGGTAACACTGAGTTTGTAATGTGAAAACAATGTTATATTAAGTGGAGGTATACGTTCAATCCTTCTTAAAGGAAAGGTGGTTTTGAAATGACAGCTGCAGTCAAATCAGATTCAATTCAAGGGTTATTTAGACTCAGTTTGACGGCAAATATCAACATTTCTATTGAAACATCTCAAACCACCATATCACTACCGCACTCTCCATTCATATGTTGAATATATTCCAAACACTCTTGTCTTTACCACAATTGATTTGTCCTTCAAGACCAGAGCCAAGAACATGGAAAGTAATATTCAAAACAATATTTGAAACATGAATGACAGCCTTATGCTTTACAAGTGGGTAAAGAACATTTTTGTCACTGTTTTCAGAGGGTGAGGGTATGTCCGAATTGTGTGAGTTCAGACTATACTCAACGATAAGGCTTTGGGAGTCACGTATTACATAATGATGATACAAGAACTGTCTTCCCTTACTGACAGAATACTGCTTTCATACACAGTACAGTAAGAGCATATTCTCTGCATTACAGCACATTTCAGCCACAAGCAGCTTCCTCACAGAACTGATGAGACTGAATGACAGAGATTATGCAGCTGAACAGGGATGCCCATCGATCAGTGTGTGAGATATGAACGCTGCACAAAGACGACTGGATCAGAACCGGTGCTCCATCCCTTTTTCTATTGAACGTGGACTCTTAATGGCAGCATCTCAATTCAAGCTTGAGCCTCGATAAATAAATGCAGCGTGCAATCTCCACTATTATCAGTCTTTGATTATGTTTGTGATCATCAAAACATCCACTTGCTGTCAAAGCTAAATGATTTACTTAAAGTGGACCTATTATGCTATATTGGAAAAATATATTGTAGAAATACAAAACATACCTGTGAAGTTTTTTGTTTAAAATACAAAACAGATCACCCATGCCTCATACTGCTCATACCCCTCTTTTGCAGCCCTGTTAGAGAAACGCGGATTTTGGGTCCTTAGCTTGAAAAAGAAAGAAAAGAGGAGGCGGAGCTAATGCCTGATCAGAATTCTACCGGAGATTAAGTTAAATTCTGCTGTGGTAAAACGCCATCCTGTTCTAAACCATATCAAGGATTATTTCTGAAACAGTATGGAGCTCAAATGCTTTTTCTCTTGCAGGTTTATCACAAGGTGAGTTTCTTTTTTTATTTCCTGCTTTTTAAACACATGTGCTCTACAGCAGGGGTTCCCAACCCGCGGAGGTGTTACTGCAGGGCAGGGCCGCGAAATAGCTGTGATATTTGCAGAATTATAAATATATAAAAATATTTTATCATAATATTTTTTTCAAAAAGTGTTTAATGTTCGCACCTATACCAGTCATATTATTTCATCCAGTAGCCTAGTTAATCTTTCACCAGATAACCGTTGAAAATGGCTTTTATGATGTTCCGAGGGATTCGGCGGCTCAGCCTGGTCTCAGCCTCTTGTGTGCACGAGAAAGTTACCGGTGCGCCAAGTAGGAAGAGGAGCGCACGGAGACAACCGTTTGATTGCAGACTGTTATGTTTATGTGGGGAAATGGCAGTGCATACATTATTTGAGATATATTTCAAACTCGACTTCATTTTAAGGACATGTCGGCCAGGGGTGTAGAGCTATATGTTTATTTTATTAGCTTTTCTTTTTAATGACTGATTTTAAATGCCATTTTCTTAATGTCTTTCATTTTTTTGTAAAGCACTTTGAATTGCCTTGTGTTGAAAAGTGCTATATAAATAAACTTGCCTTGACTTGCCTTTGTTTAAGCACCGGAATGGCAAAACAGGAGAGTAAACCAGTCTGCCTTGATCTATGAATTCATGTCCGGGACTCTCACGGTATCTGCTGCCCGCAGCTGTTTTATAGAAGGAAAACCTCCTTCACTTCATGAAATGGCTGCAGGCAGCATCAGGAGGCAGCGGGACGTGTAACTCCGCCTCTGAGAAGTGCAGCACCAGCGCGCCGAGAGCTGTGCCTTTTTACGCACCGCCTTCGCTGTGTTTACCTTCATCAGAACAGCG
Source organism: Pogonophryne albipinna (assembly GCA_028583405.1). NCBI lineage: Eukaryota > Metazoa > Chordata > Actinopteri > Perciformes > Artedidraconidae > Pogonophryne > Pogonophryne albipinna. The sequence continues at coordinate 288,477 of JAPTMU010000220.1, forward strand.
AGTGACACCGTGACACAGTCACACACACAGTCACACACACACAGTCACACACACACAGTCACACACACACACACACACACACACACACACACACACACACACACACACACACACACACACACACACACACACACACACACACACACACACACACACACACACACACACACACACACACACACACACACACACACACACACACACACACACACACACACACACACACACACACACACACACACACACACACACACACACACACACACACACAGTTCTAGTATTTGTTCAGGCTGTTACATACAATTAGCCTCTGTTGCTACCTGCTGGTGAGTAAATATTAAAATCAGTTAAAATTGACAACCGGTCCGCGATTTTTTTTTTATGTATCTGCCGGTCCTTGGCACAATAAAGGTTGGGAACCCCTGCTCTACAGTACAGGTTAGCTCTGAGTGTTAGCGAGGCTTGCTAATGTAAACAAAGACGAGATTACGTCCAAAACACGTCAGGCATTGTTTCTGATAGCAACTTTCTGTGGGTCCGCCGCAGATTTGACGTCATATCGGCAGCAAATCTGTATCCACTCGTTGTACCCCCGTTTTTAAAAGATTTGGGTACGGAGGAAAAGAGAAAGGGTTTTATTTTCTGACGCTGCGTGAGTTCCCCGACGCACCGGGGACACATATTTATGTATAAAAGACATCACAAAGTGCATTTTGCCTGATAGGTCCCCTTTAAGAAATGTTATTCTGTAACCAGTGGATGTCTTAGTCTTTTAGAGAAACTCCCTCTGGGGAAAACTTCAGGATTTTAGCCTTTTCAGACATTCACAAAAACCTAAATAAGTTCAGGGAAAACCCCCAATAGCTTAATAGGGCCTCTTTTAAACTAAAACAGCATCTCTTCATGCCTAGCCTAAAATGTACGAGAACACATTTTTGATCCTAAATATCTTGGTTTCTTCTTTTCTAAGGTCACATTGTTCTGTTGGCTTACATACAGCGATACATTTATTTAAAAGCCACCTTATTAATATGTATTCTCTCTTGTGTTTCTTTATGCAGTGCATTGATATTGAGGTAACAGAAAGTAATCATTACGTTCTTATTGTGTGGCTTAGATTAGATTAGACATTTTGTTGAGTCATTCAAACCCTATAACTATCTATCCTCCCTACCCTACAAGCAGCAAACCATAACCTCCATAAATCAGCAGCCTATATAGATAGTCAATAGTTTTATTTGGCAGCAGTTTATAACAGAGCTGCCACAGCTGGGGATTTC
>JAPTMU010000220.1:294756-376780 GCA_028583405.1 Pogonophryne albipinna
AAAAACCCATCTGGTGATTTCAGAACAGCAGAAAGTCCTCACATCTTCCGTCACAGACTGAAAACCCACCACTGCACCCTGAACTACAAAGGTGTAGTTATTTAAGTCAATTGAGACTAAAAAGCAAAAGGAAATGTAATAAAGCTAAAATATAACTTGTAGAATAAACACTGTCCTTATAGTGACTATTCTTGTGTGTGCAATATCACTTGTGTGTGTAAAACGTCTCGATTGCTCTTCCATTTTTCGGAGCATCCACTGCCCCTGCACTGCAGTCCTTCTCTCTGCCCAGCCGGAGGAATTAAAATCAAATGGCATGATTCAGCAGCTGTCCAGTGCCAACGTTTAGTGCCAATGCAGGAACGCTGGTGAAGTGGAACGGCTCGTATATAACCATGTAGAAGACACTTCCTATTACACACACCCTCTTTAAGCTTTAAAGGAGCCTCTGGGCGTTTCTTAATCAGTGTGTATCACCAAAACGCACCATCTTTAACCACTAAGGTGTAACCAGTCGTACATTTACCCAAGTAATGAGCTTAAAGGTAGGGAAACCAGCAAAACCAGCTCGAGTGCGCTAGAATTTGAAAGTACGCAGCCGAAAAAAATCTGCCCCTTCCTTCAGACTTTCTTACACAGCCCCTCCTCCAACACACACGAACGCGCACATGACCAATGAGGGCACGAGATAAGTTTGTGCACAGATGGAAGGCTGACAGGCAGGTAGGCCATCCAGTTACTTTAGCCGGGCCGGCTCAGATGATTGGTCGTGCTTTTTACAGCGCCACGGCTTCCACAGATGAAATATTTTTATGTATTTATTGTCAAAGCATTTAATATATTCATTGCTATCGGGATGTTAAGAGCATTCCATGGAATATAACAAAACGTGTTTCTGAAGTGAATTACCTACCCCACCTTGAAGTAGTTTGTCTAGACATACATGTACCTAAGTATTTCCATTTCGTGCTAAATATAGTCCTCTACATCCTCGGTTTACAAATACACACTCATGATATGCTAACACGATGTGATGCAGTACTGTACTACTAATCTACCAAGTATAACAAATGTGCTCAACATAACAATACGAAGATGTAACACCGAATGTTATAGAATTGTAATATTGTGAAAAGGGACATTGTTCAAACAATACTTTGTACTTACTTTAAGTACATTTACCTGATAATGAAGTATATAAAGACCATGCATATTATTTCTACTAAGTTAATAATTTAGGTACTTCTTCTACCACTGGGTGTGATAAATGTGCATTTCCTTTCCCTATAAAACATCTGAAAGCCTTTGTTGGTGTACTTCCAAGACAGATAATGTAGAAATCATTTATTTGGCTGGCATTGGAAGCTATAAAATATTCACATCATTTGGGGTTTTGCAGAATCATCCCATAGTATCCCATGCTGTGGCAGCAGTTTGTGGACAGCCGTGTCCTTCCTCACTACACAAGGTGTCGCTACCTAGAAGGAGCTGATCAGCGGAGTCACATGCAGGAGGTTCAAGGTCTTCATTTGCTTCGAACAAAATGCTTTTTGGCCAATCTGAAACCACCTCTCCAATAGCCGAATTCAAATTTTCTTAAAGGTCACCTATTATGCAAAACCCACTTCTTCATGTCTCTTCTACATCAACATGTGTCCCCTCTTCTTCATGTCTCTTCTACATCAACATGTGTCCCCTCTTCTTCATGTCTCTTCCACATCAACATGTGTCCCCTCTTCTTCATGTCTCTTCTACATCAACATGTGTCCCCTCTTCTTCATGTCTCTTCTACATCAACATGTGTCCCCTCTTCTTCATGTCTCTTCTACATCAACATGTGTCCCCTCTTCTTCATGTCTCTTCTACATCAACATGTGTCCCCTCTTCTTCATGTCTCTTCTACATCAACATGTGTCCCCTCTTCTTCATGTCTCTTCTACATCAACATGTGTCCCCTCTTCTTCATGTCTCTTCTACATCAACATGTGTCCCCTCTTCTTCATGTCTCTTCTACATCAACATGTGTCCCCTCTTCTTCATGTCTCTTCTACATCAACATGTGTCCCCTCTTCTTCATGTCTCTTCTACATCAGCATGTGTCCCCTCTTCTTCATGTCTCCTCTACATCACCATGTGTCCCCTCTTCTTCATGTCTCTTCTACATCAACATGTGTCCCCTCTTCTTCATGTCTCTTCTACATCAACATGTGTCCCCTCTTCTTCATGTCTCTTCTACATCAACATGTGTCCCCTCTTCTTCATGTCTCTTCTACATCAACATGTGTCCCCTCTTCTTCATGTCTCTTCTACATCAACATGTGTCCCCTCTTCTTCATGTCTCTTCTACATCAACATGTGTCCCCTCTTCTTCATGTCTCTTCTACATCAACATGTGTCCCCTCTTCTTCATGTCTCTTCTACATCAACATGTGTCCCCTCTTCTTCATGTCTCTTCTACATCAACATGTGTCCCCTCTTCTTCATGTCTCTTCTACATCAGCATGTGTCCCCTCTTCTTCATGTCTCCTCTACATCACCATGTGTCCCCTCTTCTTCATGTCTCTTCTACATCAACATGTGTCCCCTCTTCTTCATGTCTCTTCTACATCAACATGTGTCCCCTCTTCTTCATGTCTCTTCTACATCAACATGTGTCCCCTCTTCTTCATGTCTCTTCTTCATCAACATGTGTCCCCTCTTCTTCATGTCTCTTCTACATCAACATGTGTCCCCTCTTCTTCATGTCTCTTCTACATCAACATGTGTCCCCTCTTCTTCATGTCTCTTCTACATCAACATGTGTCCCCTCTTCTTCATGTCTCTTCTACATCAACATGTGTCCCCTCTTCTTCATGTCTCTTCTACATCAACATGTGTCCCCTCTGTGGAAAGAGACTCTGAAAGTTTCAGGAACAAAGATTCTCTCTCTTTTGGTCCTGATCCATTTCTATAAAAACCTGTCTGAAAATGAGCTGATCAGATTATGGCCACTTTGTGATGTCATAACGATTTTTTGGCTTGTGTAACCATTAGACAATCACCAACCAAGGTAACCCCCCCCCCCTTCTTATCACCTGAATCTCCTCCTAGAGCACCATTGAGTTCTTTGTAACCAAATGTCTCTCAGAGGGGCGTGGGGGGGGCTCCTTATTTTCATCTAAAGTAACAGACAGAGAATCAGCACTTTGGAAACAGGGCTGAAACAGAGGGGATTATGGGTAATGCTGCAATGATCTGATTGGTGTTTCAGCCAATCAGAGACAGGCTCTGGATATATCTGAGACCTGTGATATATTGATGAAAAACCGTATAATAGGGGACCTTTAAGCAGACATCCAACAATCGGGCTCACTTCCTACACACTCATAGCTGGAAGTCCTTTTTTAATCTTCAAATAACTTTTGTCACTTCCCTCAGACTGTCTGTAAGTGTGTGCTGTTATGGAGACTCCAAGCTCATACAAACTAGTCCTCAGAGACAGATTAGAAGGCACAGGTTACTTACTACTAGTGCACTTTAAGAATATTATAAGACCTTCACACTATCCCCATAATTACATGAACAAACAAGCATGAGTCAGTGCTGCAACAACAACAACAAAGGTTATCTTAAGTGGCACCATGACAGATTTAGGAGGATTTGTGACAGTTGATGTACAAACTATTGGTTTGCCATAAGGCGGATAAACAGTTAGACCTCACCTTATATCATGATGTGTTTGATCTGAATGAATGTGGAGTTAAACATAATTACTGTAAAGGGCAACAGACTTATTGCAAAATGGATATTCTGTTGACCAAATCATCTTCATCATCATCATGGCATGCCACGTAAGAGCCAGTGTATTGATCTCATTGCAATATGGTCACGGAAACTAGTACAGTTTAGCCTGACAGTGTACAATCACCTGTTATTTGTCATGCAATATGAGTCACATGACCACCTCTAATATTAGTCGTGGAGAACTAATTTCTTGTTGAATCATAAATCATTGCGGCTCTATTCTAAATATATATTACAACCCTTTTTCTATCCGGACTACTGTTAAATTTGTCATATTTAAGATTGATTTGTCCTCGAATTTAATGCCTTACGTGGCAACTTTTGCTTTTGAGTTTGCAAAATCTCATGGCGTGTGAACAGGTGGCATCCAATCAGGCTGCAAGGAGACATTTCTGAGGGACATTTTCCCATTTAGGAGCGTTTGTTTGTCCCAAAGCATGAGAACTTTAGGATAAGGATTACAAAGATGTTCTTGCATGAGGCCCATTGAACCATCACTGGCTTCCCATCAACATGTGTTTGACCCACATGAGTACTACTGCTGTAAGAAAGTACCACTGACTGTCAGCAGGTCAAATCCCCTGCACCACTAACGCGCCCAAATGTTACACTGCTTTTATTAGCAGTGACCGGTCATGTAGAATTATCCCTTTGCAGGGGTGTCCAAACTTCTTTCACCGAGAATACATATACATAGGTCTGGGCCGCTCACTACAGGTATATCGCCTCATAAGTTCAGTTATAAGTTAGCGACATCAATCAAATGTAGGTAAAGGATGCTTGTGAGTGTTGGCAGCTCATCCCTTAAGGCAGAAGCCTCAGATTGATTATCATAAGGAGAAATAGGAAGGGTTTATTTCAAGCTTGTTATGGAAATAAGTCATTGGGATTTTTTCTTATCAACTAAGAAATGTTAGAAAATGTTTCCAACTTGACTGGATTTATTTGAAAAGTGTTTTTTATTAACACATGAATAATACTGTGTAACGTATATTTACATTTATATTTAAGAAATACAATATAAGACAAACACAAGTTTCATATGTGGGCCGTACTCCATTATACTTTTTGAATTTGATGAGGGCCGATTCAAAATGGTCCGCGGGCCGCATTTGGCCCCCGGGCCGTAGTTTGGACACCCCTGATCAAGAGGCATCGTCTTTTCATGCTGTGGATCATGTGGATATATACTTGAACCGAGGCTCAGGCCACCACCATGCTCTCAGATGAGCTAACCCAGTCATAAAGCACACGGTGATGTGACTACAACAGAGACGTCACGGTGGCGAGACAGACAGTACTAGTGGATGTTTTCCCTGCGGCCGGCGGGCGGATGGAGGGGGCATCAATTAGCCTCCAGCCGGCTCTGACCTTGAAATGGAGAGCAGGAAAACAGGAAGTCTCCTTGAACCACAGCCACGAGTTCCACATTGTGTCCTGCATCATTTATTGATTTTTTCATACCACTGAAGAATGGGCATTGACACATTTTAGGGCTCTTATTGCTTCCAAATAACATCATGAAAGTATTGAATGGTGCCCTGCATCCTTGTGGTTTAAATCAGGGAGTATTAATACTTAAGGATGAGCGAGTGAGTGTTAGAAATAATGCATTCACTGCAGGGGTAGAACAGTTGTTTCCTGCACACCTTCAGAGTGTGGAGGAAGATTTCAGCAGCTAGGTCATGGGCCTCTTGCTGCACTCTGCAAGTCGCAACGTGTCTGCAGGAGACTCTTCCTGACAGAGGAAAGAACGCACCATTTGCAAACACAATGACAAAACAGGGACACACTCAGCTTATCTGTAAACAAAAAGAAGAAAATCACAGTCCAAGGTTAAGCTTGTGAACCTCATCAGACATCCTGTATCATGATACTGGAGAGCCTTCTGGAACAAAGGGACATGCTGTGTGAAACGACTAAACTAAGTGAGGCACTTACATTTAGTTGGGACGAAGATGTCGTTTCTCTCCTGTGTTGTCCGAGGGAGGGGAGTCAGCTTTGGGAGGGTGGGCCGCTCTGCGCTGTATTTCAGAGTCACAGAGGCATCAGCGTGAGTCACTCGAGGGGAAACGTACGGCCCTCGTGTGGATTTCTCCTCCATTAAAACGTCAGGACGTCCCGAGGTAATGGCCGTGGTCAAGGAGACAAAAGACGTAGACGACGAGTGAGGGATGGACACAGTCAGTCCCAGCGTGGGGGTCACAGATATGATGATGGGGTCCTGTCCGATGGGTTTGGGATCTAAGTGTGTGGGGGGTTCGTACTCAAAGATCTTATCCACAAAGACCCACTTGAGGCCGGCGGTGCAGAGGGCTAAACTCAGCAGACAGGCCAGGATGGGAAGGATGCAGATTTTCTCCGAGTGCAGACAATTGTTAATCCGTTCCATCTCTATGCACACACAGCAGGTTCCAGGCAAGGCCACGACTCCCAAAGCCCCCACATGTTCCCCATCACCCTCTGCACCCTCGCCAGCTGCCTCCGTCTCCTCTGGTTTCTCCTCGGGGACTTGTCCAGTGTCAACGGTAGAGCTGGTGGGGGAGGCCTGTCCAGGAGGGGGAGAGATGTCCTCCATTCCCTCTGTCATCCTTCTGGGTCTCTGAACACCTACACTATTAACTCAGAGCATCACAGTGTCTGCCACCGGTCTCCTCGACTATGTTTTCCATCATGAGGCGGCAGTAAGGTATGAAGAGTGAGCTTGTTAACAGTCTGGGAGGTAGGAAGACAGCCTTCTGCGCACAAGTTCCTCACTCATGCTGTCCCACAGGAAATCTATAAATAGAGGCGTCACATTGGCTGTAAACAACAACAAAAAGAGTCCTTAAATGTTCTGCGTGGTGTAGAAGAGAGGCGAAGGGTAGCCCTCACTCACCTGAGCACTTTAGAGTCGGTGTGGAGGTGAGGATGAAGAGCAGAGGATGAAGAGCAGAGGATGAAGAGCAGAAGACAGGACGGCCAGCCACTGCAGAGGAAAGAGGGACATGCTGTCTGAGTGGAGCTCCACGAAGCTGAAAGGCTGAATCATCAGGGAGCGGCAGGTGCCCTTCCTCTCAGCGCAGCTACAGAAACAGATGAGTAAGGGGAAATAGAGAGAATCGTGGAGAGAAGAAGAAGTGGGGGGGGGGCTGCAGCAGCACAGAAAGGCAGAGAAGACAGAATACTCCCCTTTTTTCTTCTCTCAACCCCACCTCCAAGTGGCCTCCTCCCTCTTCCTGTCTGCCTCTCTCCTGCAGGCTGCTCCCAATCCCAGCACAAAGCATCCAGCTAAGCAAGTTTCTACTTGATCCAATTAGAGGGCATGTCAGCGAATCACAGGCCGGCAAAACTGTGGTAGCCGCCCACCGTCCAGCACCACTCCCCATTGATTATGCTGATACTGAAGGGTGTGTTTTTTGTCAAGGGGAAGGATCCGGTGAAGCAGACATATGATCCTCCCCGAGAGGATGCAGCCTTTGTGCTCTGCTCTCCTGCATTCATTAGTGTAATAACAGGGCAAGTGCATTGGCAGGAAGTATAGATATACACAGGTACAATACATTATAAACAAAGAAATTAATCACAGCTAAGTTTCATTTTCAGTTTATCAGACGATGCTGGGTCATTGTCACACTATCATGGCTTACATGAGAAAATAAACATTAATATACTTAAAATAACTACATTTAAATCAGGAGAAGAAGAAGAAAATACAAACATCATTAATACATCTTACCACCCGGTCGTTATACATGTTTAGTGGTCTTTAACTCACCTACTTCCCCCTCTTTCATCAAAGATATGAACTTGGTTTCTGATTCAAATGGTTATTTACTAGATTCTTCCATTGTGAGTTAATTAAGTTATTATCTTTGAGCCAATCCCTCTCACTGTAATGGCTTTCTGTGACTCTTGAACTGAACACAGCCCATAGTAATCAAGAAGATTGCTTCTGAACACAAGACAACGGCAGGAGTAAGTGTTAAATGTGATCTGATTTGGTTCAAATGCTCAACAGAGGAGAACATTTTGCAAGCTTGGTAAAGTGTAAATATGCACATTGACATTGTATTTGATCTCGTTGCACTGTCATCGCTACTACCTCTGCTTTTACCACTCTTATTCATTTAAATGTGTCTATTTGTGTACTGCAGTGAGAGTTGCCAAAGAAATATCGTTGTACTTTGTATGATGACAATAACGATATATTATATTCTCTTTTGAATGTATTCTGAATACCAATAAGTACAATTAACAAAATTGGAAAACATCCTTTAATCACACTTTATTTTATATCCAATTTGTTAAATAGAAGACAGTAAACTGGGTGTATTGATCATAAAACTAACATTTCCCAAGTGTGACTGAAAGCCCCCAGACCACCAATAAAACTATTAGCTCCCCAACCCCCTACCACCATGCGGGCTAATAGGCTAGCGGGGAAATCCAGATTCCTGGTGAGGATTAAATAAGATGAAGACAGTCGCAGAGGTCAGGTCAGCGCCACACTGAACACTGACACTGCGGTGACCCTCTCCAATCCCCGGACAGAATTAATACCAGTAATGGTATCTGTGGGAGAGCACTTCCTGTCAGTCTGCTGAATTAGAGACCTGCATATTGATCCGCCCCTCAGCGTTTTCACCCTTCATGGGGGGCCAAAGACTCACAAAGGAAATAGATAAATAAATAAATCAATAGGGGAGAAAACAAATAGAAAATGTGCTCAAGATATTAGTTTAAATTAAGTATGTTTTCATTTGTTTATGTCCACATGGATTCAGTTTCCTTAGCTCTCATTGGATTATCAGGCTGGGAAAAAAGAAGATATTTTGAAATGTCATTGACAAAAAACTCACATCCTGTAAGCCACCATTGTTGTTCCTCACTGCAACAACACCCTGATCAGCCAATGGGAGCCAAATACTGACAAAAGCAATAGATAAATAAATAAATAACTCAATAGGGAAAGAATAAATAGAAAATGTGCTGAGAAAGATAGGATCAAGATGCAATCAATATATATTTTAAAGGTATCATGCTATTTGTAGGCAATAGCATAGGTCTCAGATATATACAAATATATAAAAAACATGTCTATGAAGTGTTTTTCTCAAAATACCAAACAGATCACCCATTCTAGCCATGCCTCATATCCCTCTCTTTCACTTCCTGTTTCAAAAGTGCTGATTTGGGTATAAAGCTTTAAAAAAAAAAAGAATTGATTAAAAAAAAGGAGGGTCTGAGCTCAAGCGGGACCCGGCAGCTACTGTCTAAACTAAATGCTGCCGTGATGAAACGCCATATCATGGATTATCAAGGATTCTCTCTGAAACAGTATGGAGCTCAAAGGCTTTCTCTCTTGCCGGTTATACCACAAGGTGAGTTCCTTTTTATTTCCTGCTTCTTCACACACATGCTCTCCAGTACAGGTTAGCTCTGAGTGTTAGCGATGCTAATGTAAACACCGACCATATTACGTCCAAAACAGTCAGGCATTGTTTTGATACGGCCGTGGGTTCACATTTCAGATATTACGTCATATCGGACGCAAATCTGGATCAGCTCCGTTGTTCCCCCGTTTTTAGAGATTTGGGTACGGAGGAAAAGAGAGAGTCTTTTATTTTCTGACGCTGCGTGAGTTCCCTGACGCACCGGGGGACACATCTTTATAAAAGACATCATTTCAAACTGCATTTTGCATGATAGGTCCCCTTTAAATTAAGTATTTATTCATTTGTTTATGTCCACATGGATTTATGGTTTACTCAGGCTCTCATTGGATTATCAGGCTGGGAAAAAGTGTGTTTTACAAAAAACTAGATCAAAAACTACAAAAGCAATAGATCAATAAATAACTCAATAGGGAAAGAATAAATGGAAAATGTGCTTAGAAAGATAGGATCAAGATGCAATCAATATATATTTTTAATGAAGTATTTATTCATTTGTTTATGTCCACATGGATTTGGTTTCCTTAGGCTCTTGATGGATTATCAGTCTGGGAAAGAAGTATATATATTTCTAAATGTAATTGCCAAAAAACTCACATCCTGTACGTACGCCACCATTGTTGTTCCTCACACACTGATCGGCCAATGGGAGCCAGTGGAGAGCATCCCTTGTTTTTGAACAGGAGATGCAAAAAAAAAAATCGCAATAAAAGTGAAAAATGATATTAAAAAAAATACATTTCAAAATAAATGTAGAAATATTTAAATTAGTACCTGTGAGAACATACGAGTGAATGCAGAAAAACATCCTATTCTTAATTTATTTATCTATTTTTTAGCTAATTTATTTATTTTTTGGGACACCTTTGGGACTCCGTAAGCATTGCTTTGTTTAAGAGGAATCACTGCTCAAGCAGAGGGAGGTGGTGCTCAATAGTTGGAAAGATTAATGCACCAGAGGAGGAGAGCTTCAAAAAATTGAAGTATGGAGGTGTGTTCGAAACCAAAACAAAGCTAAATAAAAAGGCAGCACAGATAGACATTTCATTTTAAAAGACATTAACTGAATAGACGTTGGTTTCCTCAGAGCAGCACAAATTAGAGCCGGTTGGAAATGTTTTATGCTGATATTTTTGTTATATTGGTTTCCTGATTTGATTTCCGTAATATTTCACTTATATCTCCAAATTCTAGTTCTGAAGTACGGCGGCCGACAGGTGGAAAGATGTTTCAACGTCCCAAAACACTGCAGTTTCTAAATCGATGCAAATATTGAAAACACAAATATTGTCACGGTTGAGTGAAGGAAGCAGGACCCAAATGCAGATAACTCTGATAAACCTTTATTTCAAGGATAATGAAACTAATGCAGACAAAACAGAACACTCACCGGTGAACTCAGTCACCAACAAAAGACGAACCAACACTAAACACAGGAAGAGACAAGACTAAATACAGGGAGGGGTAATCACGAGACGAGAAACAGCCGGGCAGGGGAGGAGAAACACAAGGGCCACAGGTGAACACAATCAGACAACTAGACACACCAGGGAAACTAACGACGGGAGGAAAAACACAGGGAAAAGGACCAGACAATAACCCAGGAGGAAAACATGACAGCGAACACCCAAACATACAAAACTACAAATGTGACATAACATGAGAATCGTGACAGAACCCCCCCCCCTCAAGGGACGGATTCCAGACGTCCCTAAAAAAAACCCCACAAAAGTCCAAAACCTCAAGCAGGGTGGGTGGAGGGGGTCCGGAGGAGGGACACAAAACTAGGGCCACCAGGGTGGGTGGAGGGGGTCTGGAGGATGGGTTTCGGGCTGACAGCCCAGGAGCACAGCGGAGGGCCCGGAAGGGATCTCGGGCGGACGGCCCGGGGTCAAGGCAAAGTCCAAGGTGGGGGTCTCGGGCGGACGGCCCGGGGGCAAGGCAAAGTCCATGGAGGGGCGAAGATCACAGCGGGCAAACTCAGGGGGCCGAGCATGAGGGCGAAGGCAGCGGCAGGAAGAGTCAGGGGGCCGAGCATGAGGGCGAAGACCGTGGCACTCAGGGGGCCGGGCTCGAGGGTGAAGACCGCGGCTCTCAGGGGGCCGGGCTCGAGGCCGAAGACCGCGGCTCTCAGGGGGCCGGGCTCGAGGCCGAAGACCGCGACACTCAGTGGGCCGGGCTCGAGGGCGAAGACCGCGGCACTCAGGGGGCCGGGCTCGAGGGCGAAGACCACGGCTCTCAGGGGGCCGGGCTAGAAGGCGAAGACCGCGGCTCTCAGGGGGCCGGGCTCGAGGGCGAAGACCAGACAGCTCCGGAGGCCGGGCAGGAAGGCGCTGACGGGACAGCCCCCGGAGGCCGGACAGGAACCAGAGCCGGTGGGACAGGCTTCGGCAGGATCCCCCACGGAAGAGGACCAGGAGTTGGCAGGACCCCCGGCGAGACAGGTAACGGCGGGACCTCCAACGGAACAAGACATGGGATTGGCAGGACTCTCAGCGGGTCCTCCAACGGAATAGGACATAGGGTTGGCAGGACCCCCGGCAGAAGAGTCGTCGGCGGGACTCTCAACAGGACAGGACACAGGGTTGGCAGGACCCCCGGCAGGAGAGTAGTCAGCGGGACCTCCAACGGCACAGGACATAGAGTTGGCAGGACCCCCAGCGGAACCTCCAATGGCACAGGACATAGGGTTGGCAGGACCCCCAGCGGAACCTCCAACGGACCAGGACATTGGGTAGGGACTTGAGAGGGAACTCGAGAGGAGACTCGAGAGGGAACTCGAGAGGAGACTTGAGAGGTGACTCGAGAGGGAACTCGAGGGGGAAACTGAGAGGTGGCTTGAGAGGGAACTCGAGAGGAGACTTGAGAGGTGACTCGAGAGGGAACTCGAGGGGGAAACTGAGAGGTGGCTTGAGAGGGAACTCGAGAGGAGACTCGAGAGGTGACTCGAGAGGGAACTCGAGAGGAGACTCGAGAGGTGACTCGAGAGGTGACTCGAGAGGGAACTCGAGAGGGGACTCGAGAGGGAACTCGGGAGGTGACTTGAGAGGGAAGTCGAGAGGTGACTTGAGAGGGAACTTGAGTCGGTCGGTACGCCGACAAGACTCGGGGAGCTGGCGTTGGCTGGGGAGCCAGCCCTGTAGCCGAAACTTGAGTCGGGCCCATGGCTTCTGGGGCCGGTACTGAAGCCGGAACCATGGCTGCTGGGGCCGGAACTGAGGCCGGAACCATGGCTGCGTCGGCCGGTTCTGTTGCCGGAACTATGGCTTCTGGGGCCTGTACTGGAGCCCGAACCATGGCTGCTGGGGCTGGAACCAGGGCTGGAACCATGGTTGCTGGGGCCAGGACTGGGGCTGGAACCATGGCTCTAGGGGCTCGGGCTGCTAGCTTGGCCTTGCGACTCCTTCTCTTAGCAGCCGCCTGAATACTCCGTGGACCTCCATAAGCCAGACGAGTTCCAGAATAGGACTCCTGGACAGGAGCAGGAAATGGGGCAGAAGCATGGGTTGACTCCAGACGGAACACGCAGTGTCTCTACTTTAAAGAGTCCTCTCCTGCTGATGTTCAGGTGTATATTAGTATGTAGTGTCTCTACTTTAAAGAGTCCTCTCCTGCTGATGTTCATGTGTATATCAGTATGTAGTGTCTCTACTTTAAAGAGTCCTCTCCTGCTGATGTTCAGGTGTATATCAGTATGTAGTGTCTCTACTTTAAAGAGTCCTCTCCTGCTGATGTTCAGGTGTATATCAGTATGTAGTGTCTCTACTTTAAAGAGTCCTTTCCTGCTGATGTTCAGGTGTATATCAGCATGTAGTGTCTCTACTTTAAAGAGTCCTCTCCTGGTGATGTCCAGGTGTATATCAGTATGCAGTCTCTCTACTTTAAAGAGTCCTCTCCTGCTGATGTTCAGGTGTATATTAGTATGTAGTGTCTCTACTTTAAAGAGTCCTCTCCTGCTGATGTTCAGGTGTATATCAGCATGTAGTGTCTCTACTTTAAAGAGTCCTCTCCTGCTGATGTTCAGGTGTATATCAGTATGTAGTGTCTCTACTTTAAAGAGTCCTCTCCTGCTGATGTTCAGGTGTATATCAGTATGCAGTGTCTCTACTTTAAAGAGTCCTCTCCTGTTGATGTTCAGGTGTATATCAGTATGTAGTGTCTCTACTTTAAAGAGTCCTCTCCTGCTGATGTTCAGGTGTATATCAGTATGTAGTGTCTCTACTTTAAAGAGTCCTCTCCTGTTGATGTTCAGGTGTATATCAGTATGTAGTGTCTCTACTTTAAAGAGTCCTCTCCTGCTGATGTTCAGGTGTATATCAGTAGGTAGTGTCTCTACTTTAAAGAGTCCTCTCCTGCTGATGTTCAGGTGTATATCAGTAGGTAGTGTCTCTACTTTAAAGAGTCCTCTCCTGTTGATGTTCAGGTGTATATCAGTATGTAGTGTCTCTACTTTAAAGAGTCCTCTCCTGCTGATGTTCAGGTGTATATCAGTAGGTAGTGTCTCTACTTTAAAGAGTCCTCTCCTGCTGATGTTCAGGTGTATATCAGTAGGTAGTGTCTCTACTTTAAAGAGTCCTCTCCTGTTGATGTTCAGGTGTATATCAGTATGTAGTGTCTCTACTTTAAAGAGTCCTCTCCTGCTGATGTTCAGGTGTATATCAGTATGTAGTGTCTCTACTTTAAAGAGTCCTCTCCTGTTGATGTTCAGGTGTATATCAGTATGTAGTGTCTCTACTTTAAAGAGTCCTCTCCTGTTGATGTTCAGGTGTATATCAGTATGTAGTGTCTCTACTTTAAAGAGTCCTCTCCTGCTGATGTTCAGGTGTATTTTCCATGGATGTATAATAAGAACTGGATACAGCGTGGGAGGCGGGGCCTCATTCATTCCTATGAGTTGCTCATTAGCGCATGATGATAAAATGGCCCAACTTTTGAGAGAGTGAAACGTCACAGATTACCCAGCATGCCTGAGAAGTACCCGTATGCGCGCTCATAGCGCATGCGCAACTTTAACCAAAATGCTCGTTCACATCAAGCACGTAACCGCACCGCACGTTCATGACAGCATGGTAAGGATTGTTATTATGATGGATTTTATATTAACGAGGCGGCAGTTAGCAGCTAGCGGCTAGCTAGTCATTATGCTAATGTACACATCAATCGTTATGTACTTATATTACGCTGTAACAGGATCTAGTGATATCCAAGCAACAGAGCTTCATTTAGCATGAAAGAATGATTGCACTGTATATATATGTATATATATATACACACTTATAAGTAATATTAACTTTATTTAATACAACATTTACGGTACAAGATTTAATCATATAGCCCATGTAGTATGATAATGAATTACAGCAAACATGTGCAATATATCCATTATTACAGCTCCATGGGATGGCAGTGAGACGATATGGGTCCGTTCTTATTGTGCATCCATGGGTAAAGATAAACGCAACTCACATTGGTTTCTCAAACAGCATCTCTGTAAACTACGTGTATTCACTGAATTTCACTCTCTGCCTTTAACGGCTCGTTGTAGCTCCAATAGCTCCAGCCCCCACCCTCCCTGTGAGCACAGTGTGCTCTGATTGGTCGGGACACGTAACATGAACGTGCCGGGCGGCGCGGTCCCGCGGGTTAGATGCGCGTTCATAATGCAGAGGGGAATAACTCAGAATAACGTTATTAGCACATTATTACAACTTGAGGAACGAATGTTTTTAATAAGGGCTATACAAGTGTTCATACTGGGTAGTTTATTTAGTTTAAAAAAAATTATCCAACGATTTACAGACCACTCTTTCCCCATGTAAGTCAATGGGAAAAAGTGTTTCCGGGCCTGGCAGCCAAACGGAAGTGCAGTACCGCCGTTTGGCCAGCACGAATATTTTCATCTGAGTCCGGCGCACTTCCTGGGGGCTTGGTATTTTCACCCTCTGTCTGACACCAGAGCCCAGTCTGCTGTGATTGGTTAGCTGGCCGGCGTTGTTGTGATTGGTCAACAGCTAAGAGATGTCCCGCCCCTTTGCCTGTCACGTACAATGTGTTGATGTACATGTGTCTCTTCTCCTTTGTACTGCAACTATCTCCTATAGCAGGGGCACCCCTGTCCTATAGGATCACACGATTAAAAGCACAACAGGAAGCAGGAGCTACAGATCTCACAGACTGATGGTTTATTTAAATGCACATATTCCCTTTGTCTATCCTATCATTAGTCAAATATAACACATTAGATGCAGTATCTAGAAAAGAGGGATCATATAAACATAACACATAAATCAACACTGCTCATAAAATTAAAAGATTGTGCCAAACGTTTCTTGAAAAGAAAAAATATACATCCGCACAACATGGCTGTCCTTAAAACAGTGAGAGAATTCCCCAAAGTGAGTCATGCAGACACAACTCCACAGTATATGATCAGAATATCCGGCGGTTAATCCACTTTTGTAACAAATTAGACCCTGCAGTAACACATTTGTGAAAGCAGCATCACACTTTAAGCTGATATGATGGAGCATTTCCACATCCAGCAGACAGAGAGCAACATGAGGATTCCTTTGGAGCAATGTCTCTGTCCATCTGATTGGTAGAAGTCCAACATTCTCTTGGTTTCTGCTCTAAACGTGTCCGAGTAGTGTACCGCGGTGTTTCACAGGTCAAAACAACACTATGAGAGGTGTGGTAGTGAAACACAAGAGCTGCAGGTTGGAATAATCATGAAGGAAACGATCAAAAAACGGTAATTGTGTGTGGAAATACAAAGATAATCAAACCAAGACATAGGTTTAATGTCCCTTAAAACATAAAGCCTTTTAAAATCACAACAGTAAGTGTGATGTTACATTTTATACCACAGAAACAGACATTAAATCTACGGCTGCTGAGGTTCATCCGGTCATTATTTAGCCATTAAATAGTAAGCACCGTGTGTGGTTATGCACTCCATTTCTCTACATCCTTATTTCATATATCCCTTCATGGTGCTTCTAAATGCTTCAGTGTTCACATGAAGAACTGACCCAGCAGGTTGGCCATGCCCAGCAGGATGAGGAAGCTGTGGAAGAGCGCTGAGGGCCAGCGGAGCAGCCCCTGCCTCTTCAGGGAGATCATGTGGACCAATGAGGGGAAGACGAACACTAACGCCAGGCCGCATGTTGCTCCAGAGAACCTGCAGGGGGCGACAGAGAGCAGCATCAGCGTCACAACAGGTCGATGAGTGAGGTTTACTCAGAGGTGGGAAGTAACTAAGTACATTTACTCGAGTACTATCCTTAATTGCAATTTTGAGGTACTTGTATTACCATTTTATGCTACTTTACACTATATCATTACTTTTAGAAAGGGAAATAATGTCATTTGACTGCACTACATTTTACTTTTAACAAAATGCATCTCTAAAAATTTAACAATTTAAGTCACAAGAGTTAAATTATTTACATATTTTACTTTGTTGGTCTACAACAGTAAAATGCTACTGTTGTCACAAAAAATGTATAAATATAATTATATACACACATCTCAATGACTACTTTTTAAACTTTAAGAACATGTTGCTGATAATCCTTGGGATCCTTGGTTTAAAGTATTCAGATACTTTACTTGAGTAAAACTACTAATACCACACTGTACGAATACTCAATTTCAAGGTAAAGTACTGCAACAAGAATGGTACACACAGTAAGTAAAAGTATTTAAAGGTCCCATGGTCCTACTGATCATAATTCCATTGTTGAGGTCTACTAGAACAGATTTACATTGTTCAATGTTCCAAACTCACATTGGTTTCTCAAACAGCATCTCTGTAAAGTATGTGTATTCACTCTCTGTCCTAAACGGCTTGTTGGAGCTCCTGCCCCCCCCCTCCCTGTGAGCCCAGTGGCCGTCTGCGAGACAGCGAAACCCAGCCCCAGCCCGAACACACACACACACACACCCGCAGCCTGGCTGGGAGTTTGTGTGTGTGCTCACACACCGACTCACAGCTTCACCGCGTCCCGCCGTCTCAGGGAGGATAAATCGGCGGAGCTGCAGCTGAGAAAAGATTGAGTGCGTGTGTGTGTGTGTGTGAGGAAGTCATAACGTAACGGCTCCATGGATTGGTCCAATCGGACCAGTGGGTCCATTTGGGTATGGGCACGTCACTGTACCCAGGAAGTAAACAATGGAAAAAGAGAAATGTCCAACGAGGCGTTCTGGGGCAGACAGGTCTTCTCTGTGTTACAGTTTTACTCCCTACAGGGTGTACTTTGAGGGTTTGTGACTCTGCAGACCGTTCACATGCAGAAAAACCTTCATAACACACAAGGGGACGGGTAATAACCAGAAAAGCATGTCATGGGACCTTTAAGTACAATTAGGAAAATGTTCTTAAGAGTAAACTTACTCATTGCAGAAAAAACGCAATAAATAACGGCTAGTACAAGAAATTAAGCATTAATACCACCCACAACTCAGAGAGTAATTGATGGGTACATTTTGCAAAAACATTTATTTATCTTATTATTTTTGTGGGCATTAATGCCTTTTTAGCAACGCAGAGATGACATGAAACGTACGAGAAAGAGAGAGATGGTAAATGAAACATACAAGACAACTTGCGGCGGCCACCATTAATGCCTAAGCTGAAGAAATCACAACGGAGAAACGGACTCACATGAGCTCCAAATGCTGTACGTGGACATGGCGTTTCATTTCAAGTGTGTTTCCTAAGTAGTGTTTTACGACTTGATTAGAGAAGATCTTGTGCTCCCCTACGATGACCCACTGACTCTTTGTGTTGAAGCAAAAGATTTGATAGAAACTAAATATTTATTTGAGGGAATCTTCCAAAAGTGGCAGCCAGAATATATACGGTCTTTTGAAGTGACATTTATGGACCTTACCGGTATCTGTGATGGTGATGACAGATAATGTAGCTTATAATAAAACATGTTGTGGCTCTAGGAGAACTTAGTAGTCGCATTGTGGGTAGTAAGGATCCAGTATGTTTACAACTTGGCTCATACTAGGTCATAAAAGTGAGAGTGGAAGCTGGACTTCTTCAAGGTTAAGCTAGGTGTTATACATTTGGCTACATCTATCTACACACAATATAACGGTCACATCTGTTCAGTTAAACAATTCCAGGAGTCATCATCAGGTTGATGATGAACTTAATACTGTTTTCACACCACAGTTTCACAGTCCATGTTATGTTATGTCTTTTGTAGCCACAGGTTTGCGAAACAATTGACTTATTACATTTGATGTATTAGTTATTGTTGTGCAGTGAGTATGATGAGGGACGGTTCAAACACACCTGATGATGGATCCAATATTGGGATAAAACTTGGCCATCAGGACGCCGGTTCCAACTATTAAAATGTTCAGCGCCAGAACGTGGAAGAAGCTGCAGGAAGATGAAGAAACATTAAATGTGTTGCAATATAATTTCAACCCTCATTCAGAGGTCCCACACTCAGCAGGTTTATGGAAGTCTCATTTCACCTTTTTAAGACTTTTTTGAGTGTCTCCGTTTCCTTAATTGATTTTATTTTATCGTAACACTGAAAATGTCCCTGCTGTGGAACCCATAAAGGATCTGTGATGGACTCAGAGGATTCAGTCATGCATTGGGGCCCAGAATAAAATAATATAATGTACTTCAAAAAGGAGAAATAAGTAACAGTTTGGCCATTAAGACAGAATGTTCTGGTACGTAATGTTTAAGAAACTTATAAAAGCTTATTAGAATAGATTATATCTGTATTGTCATCATACAAAGTACAACGACATTTCTTTGGCAACTCTCACTGCAGTCAAAAAATAGACACTAATAAATAAATTGTGGTAAAAGCAGAGGTCGTAGCGATGATCAATGTGCATATTTACACTTACAGTCTAAAGACGTTAAATGTACAAAACTGCATACATGTAGTGTATTTCTAACTGTGTGTTCATAAAGGGTTTTAGTAACCAAAGGAAGCAAGTCACATAGCCATTCATATTTCTAAATAGTAGTGGTCTTTGAGGGGCGGAGGTGTGTTTATGAATGTCCACAGTTGTTTTAATGTGCTCTGATAATGTGCTTATCGCCATCAGTCTGCTGAGCTTCCACAGAAATAACGAGAGGTGTAATGTGATGTCCTTCAGTGGTACCTGGGGTAATGGTTTCCAAAGATCTGGCCCATCACCTGGACCCGCACCAGGTAGCCCAGCAGGGGGTAGACTGTGATCATCTGGAACAGCAGGAAGCCCCGCGCCACAAACACCATCACATCGCTGGTGGGGAAGTTATCCAGGAAGTTCTGCAGGAGACAAGAGAGCCAAGCTGCAGTCACAGTGTGACTTTAAAGAAATATCTCTTACTGTTGTTTCCCTATCCCAAAATCTGCTGCCTCATACAGAAATGTTTTGGGGGGTCTTATGAGGGCACTTGTTTTAACTAGGTGGAGTTCAACAATCTCCTATGAATATCCCCTGCGTCCAAAAACAGCAAAGACAAACCTACATAAAACATGAATTGCATTATTCCACTCAGAAAAAGTTATTTCTGTCAGTCTTCATTTTACCTTAAAGGTCCCATGTCATGGCCATTTCTACTGATCATAATTCCATTGTTGAGGTAAACTAAAATAAATTTATATTGTGCAATTTTCCAAACTCACATTGGTTTCTCAAACAGCATCTCTGTATAGTATGTGTATTCACTCTCTGTCCTAAACGGCTTGTTGGAGCTCCTGCCCCCACCTCCCTGTGAGCCCAGTGGCCGTCTGCGAGACACAGCGAAACCCAGCCCGAAACACACACACCCGCAACCTGGCTGGGAGTTTGTGTGTGTGCCCAGGCTGAGTTCCGCGGTGTCTCGCTGACCCCACACCAGTGAGCCAGCTCACTGGTGTGGGGTCGGCGAGACAGCGAGACACAGCGAAACCCAGCCCGAAACACACACACCCGCAGCCTGGCTGGGAGTTTGTGTGTGTGCCCAGGCTGAGTTCCGCGGTGTCTCGCTGTCTCTCCGACCCCACACCAGTGAGCCAGCACACAGTGTCCCGCTCCTCGCAGCAGCGAGCCTCGCAACGTCCCGCCAAGTGTGTGTGTGAGGAAGTCCGCGGATTGGTCCAAATGTAACGGCTCCGCGGACGTAACGTAACCATTTGGACCAATCTACGTCACTATACCCAAATACGTCACTATACCCAAGAAGTAAACAATGGAAAAAGAGAAATGTCTAACGAGGCGTTCTGGGGCAGCACAGACAGGTCTTTTCTGTGTTAGAGTTTTACTCGCTACAGGGTGTACTTTGAGGGTTTGTGACTCTTACATGCAGAAAAAGCTACATAATACACAAAGGGATGGGTACTAACCAGAAAAGCATGACATGGGCCCTTTAAGCTGCACAGCAATGGAACTCAATCACATCTACAATCAGAGACCAGACTACATTCAGTTGATTTAAATCCCAATTAAAAACCTGGTTCGTGAGGAATCAGCTCTGAAACACTGACGCAATCTTCTGCTCCTTAAAACCCACAGCCTGTGTTTTAACATGTTCTTTTTTGTTTAGTTGCATTTGTTTTATTAACATTTCCAGTAATGTATGTTGCATGTTTTTATTGGATTGTATTTACTTGTTTAAAATGAAATTTGTCTTAAGGTTGATTTACAACATCTGTCCAGGGACTACAGATGAAAAATAGCCTCTTGGCCAACTGGCACATTTACAGACATTCATGTGCACTGTCCCTAAAATAAATGAATAACAAATATAAAAAGGAAAACGATATATAAGTCAGTGTAAAAATCTCACTGGTTCGATGCAGTCTTTGGAGAGAGGAGGTGAGGGGAAGGCAGCGAAGATCAGCACGCCCACATACAGGTAGGTGAGCCCGACTAGAAGATAGGCCACGGACAGGTCCCGCACCTGAAACAGAAAACACAAACGACATCAGCATCTCTTTACATCAGGGGTTTCCAAACTGTTCTCACCGAGGGCCACGTACAGAAAAACATACTACAGTAAGGGCTGGGCCGCTCACTAGAGGTATATCGCCTCATAGGTTCAGTATTAAGTTAGCAAAATCAATCAAATGTAGGTAAAGGATGCTTGTGAGTGTTGGCAGCTCATCCCTTAAAACAGAAGCCTCAGATTGATTATAATAAGAGGAAACAGGAAGTGTATACGTCAAGCTTGTTGTGTAAATAAGTCATTGGGCTTTTTTCTTATCCACTAAGATTTGTTAGAAAATGTTTCCAACTTTAATTGACTGAATTTATTTGAAAGGTTTTTTTATTAACACATGAATACAGTGTGATATATTCTTACATATATATTTAAGAAGTACAACACAAGCACAAGTTTCATTTGTGGGCCGTATTCCATTATACTTTTTGATTTAGCTGAGGGCCGATTCAAAATAGTAGTTTGGACACCCCTGCTTTACACACTGGGTGTTTCTCAATGTCGAGTAAGGATGCTCCAGAGCCACTATTTCAAGCATACTATGTCATCGAGTGCCGCCGAAGGACTATTCCAATGCCCAGCATACTTGGAATTCTACCGAGCCCGGCGTACTTCGTAGCGAGAAATTTCGAGGCTGCACATGTGTAGACTCTGCGGTCTTAAAATCCCCACAATGCTTTGCGCACTGACCAATGTAAGGCGGGGCCTCTCATATGACGCACACCTGCACACTTGCTCGCCTGTTCCACTCTTCGTTTTACGAATGCCAGGAAGTATTCTTGCCTCGCTTCTGAAGCAAGTGACTCGGAAGACATGTGCTACCAAGCAAGCGTACTCGACATTGAGAAACACCCTGGGTCTTCAGAAGCTAGGCAAGAATCCTTCCTATCCTCGGAAAACGAAGAATGGTGGAACAGGCGAGTAAGTGTGCGTCATACGAGAGGCCCCGCCTTACATTTTCCGCCACAGATTTGGGGAAATTGGTCCGTGCGCAAAGCATTGTGGGGATTTTAAGACCGCGGAGGATACACATGTGCAGCCTCGAAATTTCTCCAAACGAAGTACGCCGGGCTCGGTAGATTTCCAAGTATGCTGGACATTGGAACAGTCCTTCGGCGGGACTCGATGAGCATCCTTGAAATAGTGGCTCTGGAGCATCCTTCCTCGACATTGAGAAACACCCACTGAGCTACATATACCACTGTGGGACTGACTTCCTGTTTCTGAACGGGACATTACGGTAGTGGCAAAGTCTCACACAATGACTCAGGACCCAAAGTGTGAGACTGAGCCGTGTTTCCTGAAGTCAGCAGGGATGACAGTGTAATGCTCACATTGTTCTCCTGGTGCTTGTTGCTCTTCATCAACGTGATGATGCAGTTGTGAATGAAGAAGGCCAGCGTGAGGACGCCAGTGAAATGAGGGAAAAGCGTCCTGAACTCTAAAAGAACCGAGAAAAAAGAGAGGGGTTAAATATTTGTTGCTGTAAAGAAACAAGGAAGCATGGAGATGGAAAGCTAGAGTCTAGATAGGAAGGGTTCATCAGATCGGGAGCATTCTAATGTAATGCTGTGTCTGACTTTCACATGTGTTTAAAGGTTGCTAGAGGAAACCACATGGTCAGTGGGAAAGAGGTTTTTTTTTATCAAATACAAATCAAACTTTATAGACATAGCCCTTTTCACACAAACAAATAACAAATTCTTCCCCGCCCCTTCCCGGGTAATACATATACTAAGTAAGACATGACTACGTTGATCATCAGATCAAGGGGCGTTGGTGAACTCCAGTTCGAAACCCGCCTCGGCCGCCACTGCGTCAGGCCGTTGTGTCCTTGGGCAAGACACTCTACCCGCATTTGCTCCTGTGGATAATGTCCACAGTAACATGTCGAATATGTGTAATATGTAATTGTAAAGCGCTTTGAGCACCTGTAAAAGCGCTCTAATAAAAAAAAGTAATGCATTATTATTATTACGTGATCGATAAAAACACAGAAGTCAATAAACTCGGGACTGAAAAAAACTAGAATGATAAAAAAAATGCCTCAATGTGGGTCTTTTTACTTTAAGACTAATGAAAAGCCAGATTTAGAAGACTTGAGGTTCAAGGAAACAGCTAGGTTTAATATCCTATCAAGGGACAAGAAATAAAACTCATACTGTATATCAGAATACATGGCATCAGGGAGACTTACGGCCCGTCTACACTACAGGCATCGAAAAATGCTTTCAACGCTTCGCCCATTCATTTGAATAGGGTGACGTAGAAGATTTTTAATCTTCGCCGAACTGCATTGTGGGGAGCATGGCATGGCATCACGAGCATCTATCGCCATCAAAAGTTGAACAATGTTCACGGTACGGTAGCAAATCACCCGGTTCTGTACGACCAGAACTATTTACCGGGATACAAACCGGAGGAACCAGGCATGGAGGGAGGTGCCAGAGACAGTGGGTGAAACTGGTAGGTTTTCGCCTGTTTGGGGATTTTATATCCAGTTTACTTCGTTTTAACATTGCTATTGCTTTGTATGTCGGGGGCGGGAGATTCATGTGATTGGTTGTTGGTCGCAAAAAATGGCCAAGCTTCAGACACGCCCAGCATCAAGATGTTTTGATGCCTGTAGTGTAGACGGGCCGAGTGGAGCTGTCTGTTTGGAAGAGGTGGCAAACATACATTTTATACAAGCAGTATTTCCAAACATCTATGGAACGGTTTACACTCCTGGACGTGAACCACAGATAGTTAAGAGATTATCTGCCTGGTTTTATATGAGTTGTGGAGTAAAGATACGTACAGTACAGAAGCATTGAAGCGTGCAGATAGTTACCTGGCAGGTAGAACTCGGTGTAGTCGAACCAGTGGAACTGCAGGTGGAAACCGAGGCGGAAAGCTTTAATGGTGACCAGCGAAAGCAGGTACACCACTGATATCGTTCCTGGAGAAAATGGAAAGAAAAACAATACAGATTTTATTTCGGCTTTTTTAAACTGTAGTATGTGTTCATTGTCATACTGCCCGAGTATGCTTAATGAAATGCACCTTTTGCTATATGTAAAAGCAGAGGACACGTGTAATATCTGTGCTTCTTCTTATTCTGTTGCTGCCTTGACACGTGAAAAGGATTATTATCTTATATCGCTTGGTGTCTTCTTTTGTAAAGGGTTACACTGTTCAGTATCTACACACACACACACACACACACACACACACACACACACACACACACACACGTTTATTTATATAGCACAGTGCTGTACATCAATAAATATATAAATAGCAGCATACATACATTTAGACAAAATCGATAGGACACAAAACAAATGTAAAAGCACGAGACAATAAAACCATACTTATAGCCAGAGACTGAAAAACTCTCATACACGATGTAAAAACATTTAAAACACAACAAAATAGAAAACCCCAATATCTCACACACAGAGGATTGATAATAACGTTGACCTTGGCCTCTCTTACCCAGGAAGGTGAACCTGGCGAAGAAGGATGCCGAGCGGAAGCAGAGCAGCGGCAGCAGCAGGATGATGAGGTAGAGCGGGATGGTGTTCGTCTTGCTCCACCAGTGTTCAAAGGTCGAGGCTGAAGTATCGTTTCCACTGGTGGTGAGGAAGAGGGTGCCGACGGTGTAGTTCCCCTCATGGTTAGTGTTGGGGAACGGACAGATGACTGGTGGGAAGAACAGCAACACAGCATTACTATTTGGAAAGTCGGGTTATTAACTTTATCGAGTCGACAACGAACACACATGTTTTATGTAGCTGCACATTTAGAAATGTTCTTAGTGAAGTGAAAAGATTGAAGTGATGTCTTTACTAACAAAGCATTAACAGATGGGGCATTTCTGGTGCTGGTTACCACTAAAAATGAACAGGTAAAAAAGGAGACGACATGATGGTTAAGATAAAACACTAGAAAGGAAGTTTGAGACAATTGGAGATATCTTAATGTATTAGTTTTCTGATGCATCCATATATATATATATATATATATATATATATATATATATATATATATATATATATGCTTAGAATTCAATGTTAAAGTCAAAGCAGACCAAAACTGTAAGAAGTCTCTAAAATCTACTTAAAGGTCCCGTGTCATGGCCATTTCTACTGATCATAATTCCATTGTTGAGGTCTACTAGAACAGATTTACATTGTTCAATGTTCCAAACTCACATTGGTTTCTCATACAGCATCTCTGTAAAGTATGTCCTAAACGGCTTGTTGGAGCTCCTGCCCCCCCCCCTCCCTATGAGCCCACTGTGCTCCGATTGGTCAGCTCGCCCACTCTGTTCTGATGAGTCCACCACCGTTACAGCGGAACATCAGTGATTATGTGTTACAATGGCGTTAGCAGCCAGAAAATGACACCAGTAATGACAAACAGATGAGAATGCTGCGTGGGGTCTGGGGGCCGTGTTGGCGGGACGTTGCGGGGCTCGCTGCTGCGAGGAGCGGACAGTATGAGCTGGGTTACTGGGGTCATTTCCTGGTTGCTGCGTGGGGTCTGCGAGACAGCGAGACAACTCGAAATTCAGCTGAGTTCAGGCTGAGAAATCCGTGGAGCTGCGGCTGAGAATAGATAAGGCTGAGTGTGTGTGTGTGTGTGTGTGTGTGTGTGTGTGTGTGTGTGTGTGGCCTAGCATTACTATACTTGTGGGGACCTAAATCTGTTTACACAGTCACGTGTGCGGACTCGCTTCCCTTATGGGGACAAATTGGAGGTCCCCATGAGGGGAATCATTACTTTTAGGGTGAAGACTTGGTTAGGTTTAGGGTTAGGGTTAGGGTTAGGGATGTGTTGGTTATGGTTAAGGTTAGGATAAGTCTCCAGGAAATGCATGTAAGTCAATGTAATGTCCCCTGAAGTGATGTATACATGGTGTGTGTGTGTGAGTGTGTGTGAAAGTCAATCCGCGTAGCCGTTACGTCACTTAGCCCCAGGAAGTAAAAAATGGGAAAAGAGAAATCTCCAACGAGGCGTTCTGGGGCAGCATAGACAGGTCTTCTCTGTGTTAGAGTTTTACTCGCTACAGGGTGTACTTTGAGGGTTTGTGACTCTGCAGACCGTTTACATGCAGAAAAACCTACATAACAATAAGGGGACGGTTAATAACCAGAAAAGCATGAGATGGGACCTTTAAGGTTTTGAAGACAATACTTGATATCCATTGTCGAAAGTCATGAATTTAGGACTAAATTCTCTCAATTGAACTTCTTCTGAAACGATAATCTACCATAAAGTTATGAGTCGAGTGCCGTTAGTGACTTACCTCTATCCGAGCCGTTGGTCCCAAACTCTGAATCGGACATGTTGACATTGTGAGCGTAGTCTGCAGACAGGAGATGAAACGGATCAAAACAAAGTCTCTTTTTGCACATTTTATTGGAGCGAACACTGATAATCAGGCCAGGGGAGTAACATGAAGAAAGAAAAAAGTAACTTTATTCCTTTACAGTTACATAAAAAACAAAAGACTAATTAAGATTACTAGAAACATTTTTAAAATGAGGATAACTAGCAGGATTACAATGTTACAATACATTTTAAAATACAGATTATAGTTAGACATACTGCCTGATTAGACTAAATATCTTCCCCTCGTAGGCTACGTTGTTCTGTTGTCTTACATAAACCCCCCCCCTCACAACCTACCTAACCTCTGAATTCAAAATGCCCTAAATGACACGCTAATTGACTCATTGTTGAACACAAGGTGAGGCCGTCACACAGCAGCCATGTTTCATAATGTCAGCTCATTTGAAGACACAAGCAGCCAGGTACTGATAGAATAAGCAAAGTAACGGTAAAACGAAATACCCTTTTTTTTCTGGTATAATAGGAGCGTTGTGACTTACTGTAAATGAACTGTCCGCTGTTGTAGAGGAAATTGGACATGAGGACCCAGTAGACCACCATGGCTCCCATGAGGGACACCATGGAGAAAACCAAACTGGACCACTGGCCAAATTTTCCAAAGTAATATCTACAGACGTCCGGGAACTCCCAGTCCGAGGTGTCCCCGTAGGCTGCAAACAACACAGAGGAGGAACAATTAGAGAGGTATTCTCTTTGACTAGATCTTTGTTAAAACAGTATATTTTAGTGTTCTTCACGCTCATGCATTTTTCACGAGTCCCAGTATTTAGCTTTACATCAGGGGTGTCAAACTCAAGGCCCGGGGGCCAAATCCGGCCCGCGACTTCATTTTCTGTGGCCCCGCAAGAGCTTGCAAAGAATAGAATACGTTTATTATACGGTTAGATGCCGTTTTACGGAAGCAGGTTGCCCATAAACTACATGTCCCACAATGCATCTCGTTTTGTGACATGCGCACAGAAGAGACTTACAATTATTTGCACTGAACTTCTGCTTTCAGACGTAGTTGGAAGTTAATTACTAAGTTATTATCCTATCCGATAATAATCCAATTCAGAGGCAATAATGTAATATAATACATTATTTTATATATATATATATATATATATATATATATATATATATATATATATATATAGTTACAACCGGCCCTTTGAGTGCAACCATAATGCTAATGTGGCCCGCGATGAAATTGAGTTTGACACCCCTGCTTTACATGTAGCCTTTTGGGCCCAATTCCAAACCAACCCCTACATCCTCTCCCTCCACCTCCAATTCGCGTGGAGGGTCCGCCATATTAAGTGCCGCTCCAAACCAAGAAGTGGAGAGAATAAGTTATTAAACCCTCCAACAGGAAGTCTGCTCTAACCTGCTGCACTACCTGACCATGTGCAATGCTTTTTGAGTCCAGGTGTGTACAAATAGTTCCATGAAAACACTTACATAAATAAAATACATTTTAAATATTGGTAAACACACCTTGAAGATGTGATTTGTCTATTCTTGATAACTGTACAGGTGTGCATTTGCTATAAACTCACTTGCTAATGTACAGAAACAGTTAGAAAAACATTATTAAAAGCCACTAAATATTATTTTCCTTAATTATTATTCCTTATTATTTTTTTTGCTATATAGATGCTGATTCAAAACGGAGGTTACGAAATGTTAGGACAGTTTCTGCCGGAGAGAGTTAATATTGTACCCCCTACTTAGATCTTAAAAGGAATCGAAGACAATTGAATAATTAGTTTACCTCTTGCTGCCTCCTTGTGGATGAAAGGATCCAGTAGTTAAAGCTTTCACAAGACCAAACTGACACTATAAGTAAGCAATTAGTTGATTACTGTAGGAGCCATTTATGTTCAATGTTGGCTAATCGTGCAATATTATTTTTGGACACTTGGTGGCGGTGATTAGCTACACACAGGTTTATAAACGGTGTCACATGTGACTGGAAAGGTAGAGAGAACACACAGCTCTTACAAAACAATAATTGGAAATATGTTTTGTACAGTTACTTCAATAAACCTCTCACTAAACTGCATCTGTCGTACAATCACCCTCACAAATACCTGTAATCTAACACCATATGGACACACACATTGCCATAACAAGTGCATCAATAAGTGGTCTATGATATCGTCAAGCCTCTGGAGTGTGTGCCTGACTGATTAATGTCAGTGTGCATGCTGCTGCTGTGAGGTGTGACAGGCTGGCAAGAACATGCTAATGGAGCCACTCCTCTGTGGGAACATGACGACAAGACACACTGAACACCTGCCAGAACTTATTAAATGTATTTTTATGAAATAATAATTACCGCTAGTAATAATGAATGTGTTTGTATGCTGAGCAGAGGTGGGAAGGAGTGCTGTACAAATACTTTGTTGCTGTACTTAAGTACATTCTTCTGGGTCAGTACTTTACTCCACTACTTATTTTTCTGACGAGTTTTTACTTCTTACATTTTGAACCCAAATACCTGTACTTTCTACTTCTTACATGTTGAACACAAATACCTGTACTTTCTACTTCTTACATGTTGAACCCAAATACCTGTACTTTCTACTTCTTACATGTTGAACACAAATACCTGTACTTTCTACTTCTTACATGTTGAACACAAATACCTGTACTTTCTACTTCTTACATGTTGAACCCAAATACCTGTACTTTCTACTTCTTACATGTTGAACACAAATACCTGTACTTTCTACTTCTCACATGTTGAACACAAATACCTGTACTTTCTACTTCTTACATGTTGAACCCAAATACCTGTACTTTCTACTTCTTACATGTTGAACACAAATACCTGTACTTTCTACTTCTTACATGTTGAACCCAAATACCTGTACTTTCTACTTCTTACATGTTGAACCCAAATACCTGTACTTTCTACTTCTTACATGTTGAACACAAATACCTGTACTTTCTACTTCTCACATGTTGAACACAAATACCTGTACTTTCTACTTCTTACATGTTGAACACAAATACCTGAACTTTCTACTTCTTACATGTTGAACCCAAATACCTGTACTTTCTACTTCTTACATGTTGAACCCAAATACCTGTACTTTCTACTTCTTACATGTTGAACCCAAATACCTGTACTTTCTACTTCTTACATGTTGAACACAAATACCTGTACTTTCTACTTCTTACATGTTGAACCCAAATACCTGTACTTTCTACTTCTTACATGTTGAACACAAATACCTGTACTTTCTACTTCTTACATGTTGAACACAAATACCTGTACTTTCTACTTCTTACATGTTGAACCCAAATACCTGTACTTTCTACTTCTCACATGTTGAACACAAATACCTGTACTTTCTACTTCTTACATGTTGAACCCAAATACCTGTACTTTCTACTTCTTACATGTTGAACACAAATACCTGTACTTTCTACTTCTTACATGTTGAACACAAATACCTGTACTTTCTACTTCTTAGATGTTGAACACAAATACCTGTACTTTCTACTTCTTACATGTTGAACACAAATACCTGTACTTTCTACTTCTTACATGTTGAACCCAAATACCTGTACTTTCTACTTCTTACATGTTGAACCCAAATACCTGTACTTTCTACTTCTCTCATTTTCCAAACAGCTGGTTCCTTTAGTCTGAATGTGTGTTTGGTGGCGTGATCATTATTCTTTAGAGTCATTGCGTGCCTATTGATTTGAACACGATCCGTGTATCCATCATTTCCTGGTCTTCTCTAAAGAAGAGGGACCAATGGAAACGTTGTCATGTTGCCGTTGTTCAGCATGGAAACATTCATTAGCTAACAATGACATTATAGTTCTATTAATATAAAGGGAGGTCAGGTACTCTTTAAAACAGCTGCTAGTTATGGGTACTTTTTACTGAGGTACATTTCAAAGCCTCTTTACTTTTACTTGAGAAAAGCAGTTTAGTCAGTACTTCTACTTTACCAGAGTATTTTTAAACACGAGTATGTGTACTTCTACTTGAGTAAAGGATGTGTGTACTTTTGACATCTCTGATGCTGAGTACCCACTCTACCAGATAAGAGTCAGCACTTTTGTAAAGGATACACACAAGGGTTTTTGTAAAGGGTGTATGACAAAATGGAGGCATACACCTTTCCTACAATCACTACAAATAATCAGCTGAAACAATTCTCACAATGTCTAACTCTCACACTGTTGGCATAAGAAGACTCACACCTCTCTGACTTTGTCCAACACACTCATTTCACCCCAAAAAGATCTCACGCTGAATGTGAGAAAGCCACAGAGCTTCTCCTCGATAGAAGATAATCTATGGAGCAAATACGTACAATAATCCAATAACAAACACTACAACAACAACGTGCTGGTGTTTGGAGACAATATGGACTTTACTTGGAAGAGTTGGCGGACTATACACTGGGGCTAAGACCCTGCGGAGGAGGAGGAGGACCTGGTTTCGATCCGACCACGGGACCCTTTACACCATTTCAATATTTGTTTTTAAAAAGGACTCGACATTGGCTGTAGTGTATTCCCAGTACAGCTTTTCTGATTTCATGTTCTAGAGAAATGCAAGTGTCTCAAAAGGAAAAATATTATAATAATAAATAAAGAGATATATTTTAGACTAATGGACAATTTATTAAAAGACTGGAGCAGAATAACTTACGTATAGCTTTTGGTGATTTGAGGACGATGTAACAGCAGTAGAGCATCAGCAGGCCGGTGAGGATGAGGATGATGATCCCCAGAGTGAAACCAGCCTGAAAGATACAGCAGATAGTAAATGGTAAATGTGCTGAAGCTCTTTTCCAGTCCTTACGACCCCCCAAAATATTTTGGACTGTTTATTTCTAGTGTCTTAATTTCTCTAATGTACATTGCCTTGTTTTTTTATGCTGCTGCAATGCAAACATTTCACAATTTGGGATCAATAAAGTACTATCTATCTATCCGTCCATCTAACTATCTACCTGTCCATCTATCCATCTACCTGTCCATCTATCCATCTACCTGTCCATCTATCCATCTACCTGTCCATCTATCCATCTACCTGTCCATCTATCCATCTACCTGTCCATCTATCCATCTACCTGTCCATCTATCCATCTACCTGTCCATCTATCCACCTACCTGTCCGTCAATCCATCTGTCTGTCTGTCTACCTGCCTGTCCATCTATCTATCTACCTGTCCATCTATCTATCTACCTGTCCATCTATCTATCTACCTGTCCATCTATCTATCTATATATCCATCTGTCTACCTACCTGTCGACCTACCTGTCTACCTACCTGTCTACCTACCTGTCTACCTACCTGCCTACCTGCCTACCTGCCTACCTGCCTACCTGCCTAACTACCTACCTACCCGTCTACCTACCCGTCTACCTACCCGTCTACCTACCCGTCTACCTACCCGTCTACCTACCCGTCTACCTACCTGTCTACCTACCTGCCTGCCTACATTAACAGCCGCTTCAGAAGGCAAACTAATACAACTTTTTAAAAACAGAAGGTGGAAATATAACAACAAAAATAAGCACAACTTGTTAATGGGGCACTCCTAAGTATCTTGCCAAGAACAAGGTACTTCACATATCCAGATGTAGGTGAATTCAAAGAGCACATCCTGCAGAATAACTAAGGTCAATACGCAGCAGGTCATGTTTAAGGAGTATGTGGAGTAAAGCGATTCACCTGCTTTATACCCCAAGGTATGCTGAGTATAGATGTTCCCATCATTGTGTTCCATATAGCAAATCTGCAAAGGAGAGATGAAAGCAAGGTCAGAATGAAAGCAGTCGGAGTATGAAGAGCACATTTAGCTCAGGGTGATGGACTGTTCAGCTGACGGGGCTTACATGGTGATGATACTGGGGTTTTTAGAGGAGTGGTCGCTGCCTGTCACCTTGAAAGCTGTCCCCAGTGGGCTGTAGATGTAGATCTCCTCTGTGTGCGGGATCACATGGTCTGGAGGACTCTGAAGGGGAAAGAAGACAGAATTTATTTATTTTTATTCCACACATGGCAGTTATTTTAAAAGGTCACCTATCATGCTATTTTTAGGCAATAGCATAGGTCTCAGATATATACAAATATATAAAAAACATGTCTATGAAGTGTTTTGCTCAAAATACCAAAGAGATCACCCATTCTAGCCATGCCTCATATCCCTCTATTTCACTTCCTGTTTCAAAAGTGCTGATTTGGGGAATAAAGCTTTAAAAAAAAAAGAAGAAATTGATAAAGTAAAAAGGAGGGGTCTGAGCTCATGCGGGACCCGGCAGCTACTGTCTAAACTAAATGCTGCCGTGATGAAACGCCACATCATGGATTATCAAGGATTGTCTCTGAAACAGTCTGGAGCTCAAAGGCTTTCTCTCTTGCCGGTTATACCACAAGGAGAGTTCCTTTTTACTTCCTGCTTCTTCACACACATGCTCTCCAGTACAGGTTAGCTCTGAGTGTTAGCGATGCTAATGTAAACACCGACCATATTACGTCCAAAACAGTCGGGCATTGTTTCTGATAGGGCCGTGGGTCCACATTTCAGATATTACGTCATATCGGACGCAAATCTGGATCAGCTCCGTTGTAGCCCCGTTTTTAGAGATTTGGGTACGGAGAAAAAGAGAGAGGGTTTCGTGAGTTCCCCGACACACCGGGGACACATGTTTATGTATAAAAGACATCAAAAAGTGCATTTTGCATGATAGGTCCCCTTTAAAACAAAACATGTACACTTATACTGTTGTTTTTTTATAGCGCATGGTGGAAGGAGCAGGGAGAAGAAAATCTTATTTGACCTGCCTCTTCTTAAAAAATAAAAATATATATATAATAACTATAACAATTAAAATAAAAACAATATTCTTTCAGTCACAGTTGCTTCCAAATACTGAAACATAAAACCAGAACACAATCAAAAGTCAACTTCATACTGTCTAAAATTAAGACTTTATGTACACTTTGTCAGGAGGAATTTCTTGGGTTACAATCTTGTGCAAACTCTTTACAGGTAGTAAATATATGTACAGTGTTTCCCACAGAATTTTGATTCTATTAACCTATTCGGGTGGCCCACGCATCCCCCCCCCAAAATAAGAAAATACATGCAAGTTCATGGCTACTGTAGACAACGTTCTTGTTGCTCTGTGTTGCGTTGTTAATGAGTGAGACACACCGGAGTTGAGGATCTGTGGGGTTTATTCTCCCAGAAATATAATTTAGGCATTTAGCCCCTTATTCCAAAGCGACTTATGACCAATCACAGGGACATTCTCCCTGGAGTAACTGAGGGCTAAGTGCCTTACTCAAGGGCACACTAGTAGTGGTGTTCCAGGCGGGATTTGAACTCGCAACCTTCCGATCTTCAGCCCACCTCACTATTCATTAGACCACCAAAATTAAAAATGGTGGCCCCCCACAAATAAATTAATGTATGGGAAACACTGCATGTATATAATATCCTGCTTTATACGTTGTTTACTGTAAACTGGTATTTCAACATGTATATTTTCTACTTTTTTATTGCTGTTTTAAGATGTTTACATTTTAGAATTCTTTATTTCTACTCTTGTGCGTTCACACCATGGTTCACACCTGCCTTGTATAGTCCGGTTGAATCGAACCCTGGTGCGTTTAGCCGCTTGGTGCGGTTCATTTGGGTCGATGTGAACACAATCCGAGACCTCTTAAGGTAACTAAACAACCGGACTCTGGTCCGCTAAAACAGGTGGTCTCGGAGCGCTTGCTAGTGAACTCTGGAGCGGTTCATTTCTGGTGTGAACGCAGTCCGCAGCAACACATAGGAAGCGTAGTATTTACGTGTCACAAGAACGCGGATGTCTTCAAAAATCTTTAGCGAAAGAGTCTTTCAAGACATCCGCGGTTGTTTAGTTAAAGAGTGAAGCAGAATGAAGTGTTGAACAGTGTCGTGTAAAGTAAAAATTCTCCGTCAGCTACATAAAAGTAAGAACACCTGTCGTCGGTGAAACCCCCTCCCTACTGCAGAACGTCTCTCATTATGTTATAATGTTTTTTAACGGACGTTGTCTGATTATATAATCATATGCGCGGGCCGCTAGTGTCTGTTGATCTCCAGATTAACAGCAGCATGAGAATAACCTGCCGAAAGTGCCGGTGCTCCAAGGCGGAGGCTCCGGTAGAAATTGCCGGGATTTGCGTTTTTACCCCCTTAATGTCTGACCAATGGTTGAACAGCATTTCCGTGCACATGACTTGTGTTTTAAGTTTACAGTCCGTTTGAGTTTTGGTGTGAACGCAAACCGAACCTTCTGAGAAATGAAGCAATGGAACAAACGGTCGTCTGGTGCGCACCAGAGAAGCGGACTATGAGGTGTGAATGCGACCTACATTTCTCTTATGTGCAATGCCTTGTCTGTTATGCTGCTGCAACGCAAACATTTTCCAAATTGGGATCAATAAAGTACATCTTATCTTATAGAGTACAAAAGGTTTTTATGAAAATAAAGGCATAAATACGTTACATATGTCAGAGAAACAATAACATCTTAGGGAAACATAACCACATCCTAACCTTTATCTGAAACTGAGAGCCAAAACGTGTCTGTCATACAAATTAAGAGTTTTAAAAAAGCATCTCACTATGTACTCGTTGTCAATTTAAAAGCTTGAATGGAGGAAATTGAAACAATCTCATGGTCCACTATAATAACCATAGATGGGTAACCACACGGGATATAAACGTGTTGCATGGTTATTGCCTGGGTTACAATCTTTCATTCATCCAAAAACGTCCGATATGTCAAGAGGTTACAATGTTGACATCATGCCATAGATGTCAATGTATTGAGTTGCAGAGATAGCTACTGAAATTAGCATGCTAACTGATTAGTCCCGTCCTGTCTTGACATACCACTTGTCCCGCTGTAGTCTGTGATGTCATTTGGACCCAAACATACTTTGTTCCACATTGGGAAAAAGATTGAATCGATTGGGGGCAGGGCTCGAGGAAAACACTTGGCGGATGCTCTTTGGCCCCAGATTGTTGTAGTCAGGCCAATGAGCAACTTTCAGAGGAATGAACGGGACCCTGCTTGAAACACCGTATCCAATTATCTCTATACATCCATGATCATGATAAGTGGTCCCTGGCCATGACAACTACGGTTAAGGTTAGTTTATTTGTACAGCACATTTTAAGACACAGAGGCAATTAAAAGTGCTTCACGTAGGCATTTAACGCATAATGATTTAAAAACTATTTTAAAAAAGGCGATAAAATAATGGTTTCAGCGAGAAGTGCAATGATAAGGCACGGTTATAGCATCTCAGGATAGGCAGTATTAAAAATAAACCTTAATTTAAAAGAACCCAGGGTTTGGGCGGACCTCAGATTTTCAGGCAGTTTGCTCCAGGCTTGTGGTGCATAAAAGCTAAAAGCTCAAAACTAGTGATTAGCAGTGATGAGACTTACTAGCAGTCTGTCAGAGGAGGCGGTCAGCCGGCTGTAATAATGCACTCTGCTGTTGAGGATGGCCGCCTCAGCAGAGACCCTCTCCTGCGGGACGTCACCCACGATGTTCCTAGGCTCCACGTAGAAAGGTCTAAAAAAAGTAGAGGAAAATAACGTCAATTAAGGAATTCAGTTTTTCATAGTCCATTAAATCAAACATGCTAAGGACTCTTTAAAACCAGCTGTAGGAGCCAAAGTGCTGAGTTAGCCTGTGTTTATAGTTGTATTATTCCCATTATTTGTTTACACCACACACACTGGTAATTAGTAGCGTCAGGTTTGGTAGTATGTGCTTTACAGTATGTCCTAGAAAGCTAGTTGGCCACTGCGAAATAGCTAACTGGATTAAAACTCACACACAGTACTAATACTCAGGTGGTGCAGGACACACACACATTCAACTTCTCAGTATTTGCTTGTCATGAGGGTTCCAGGTCTAGCATGTTATACTGTAAGGACATGTTTATTAGCTAACACACACTGCATGCTCAGGGTGTGTTGGAACACACACAGCACAATTTTAGCGTGGTCCCATCAATCTAAATCTATTTTTTATACGCCTATCCTATGCTATTTTAACTGCAATTCTTTTATGAAAGGTGCTATACAAACAAAGCTTATGTTATTACTACTATTATATTATATTTGGACAGTGACATGCTTTTGTTGATAGGTAGACAAACACTTTACAAGCTCAAAAGAAAAATTTTGTGACAGATTTTTACCCAGAAATCCTGTATATGATGAAATATAACCCAGTGTCTGTTGACTGGTATTAAAGCTGTCACTATAGCTCTCAGTCTACACCCTCTTTCGTTTTGAAAGACCCTCAGTGTGTGTCTGCATTATTCTGTCACGCAGGCGCAGTGCTGGTGATATTGTGATATTGATCGGTGTCGTGTTTCTACCTTTTAGCCCTGAAGTCCAGGGAGTCCGTGGAGCCTCTCTGGGAATAGCTCTCTGCCGTCTGCTGCTCGGAGCTCAGCAGAGGCCTGCACTCGTCCTCCATGATGCCTCAGACGTTCAGCTACAGCCTCCCAACGCTCATCACCTGACTGGGAGGAAGCATGTTGTAAAATATAATCAGTAACTGGCACACAGCAGCCGTAAAACATGCAATATTTATGTAGAACAGTCTGTAAGTGCACGAGCATGAAGTCACAGTAAAGGAATTACTTTCTACTTGCTGTGTGAAGCCGTTGTATATTTGTGGTGTAGTACTTTTTTTATTGTTTATTTGTAATTTTCTGTGCATTTAACTCCACGTATTAAAGACAGTCATCCTATTTCTTCTCAGATAGACTACGAACGTTGACCTGACTGTAGTATAAAAACAGAAAACATTGCTTAGCGTAGCCTAAGGTGGGCAATAAGACAGTAAACATCGTCAAAACTGCATACAATTACATTTCGTTTGTATTCATCATAGCTTCTAACCCAATGAAGCCTAGACATATTTCCTTATTCTGTCGTTATCATTTCACTTACAACTGTTATGTTCAACTGCATCAAAGTTATACAAATACAAAAATACTTCAAAGATGCATATGTAGTGTTTTGTAATCCCCACTTCGACTTGTCAGACTACAAATGGCGTGGCACCTCTATTTCAGGGATGAAATAAAAAATTTAAAAAAAGCATTTTGGACCGCCAATTATGTTCCACTTATATCGCCAAAAGAGTCAAACGTAAAGCCGAAAGACGCATATCCCCTTTGCTTTTGTTATACCTATATATAGTACTATCGGTGCAAAAGAAACTGTCACATTTCAGGTCATATTGCCCACCCCTAGCCCCCTGATGCTCTGTGTCTAAAAGCTGTAAACCACTTGGAAATCACCTGTCAAATGGAGTTTGCCTGAACAAGTCAGGGGTGAAATTGTTTATCTCTAACATATTCAACTGCCTGCGTCATCAATCTGTTCCCTCTGCCAAGGACAAGCGGCAAGAGGAATCAAAACAGGAGAAAGACACAACACATCGCGCAGAAAACCCTGAAGAAGTATCACTGCACCCGCCTGAGGAATGTTCTGATTATGGGAGACCTATGACACAAATGGAGGAGTCTCCACTGCCCGTCACCCTCCCTGTCAACGCCTTTGAGGATACTCTTCATTCATCCCCCAGCTCTCTCTACTCTCCGCTCACCCTTTCACCCTCGCCCACCCCCCTGGAGTTCGATGAACACATGAAGGCGACACGCAGGGTTGGCAGCATGTCCTTTACCCCCGCCCCTCAACGACGCCCACCAAAATCACCGAAGCAGAGATGCGCACCATCTCCCCCGGCTTACAGTGTAGCCCTCACCCTGCCCTCCTATGATGAGAGGAGCAGGGTGGTGGGTCCTCCCTCCCCTTCAAAGCCTGATAGGGATGTGTGTGTACAAAACGCTGCAAACTGATATCTGCTGGGTCCAGGCTCAAGGGCGTATGGCACTCTCAACTCTTTCCAGGACATGCCGGGGCCCTGTCTGCCTGTAGCTTTGCCGATATCTGTGTTGATAGGTAATAGATTAAGAGCGGTGAATCATCTTAGATACAGGAAGCGCTCAAACGTTTGTGTGAGTTTATCTAATTTAGCAGTGATTCCATGTCAGCCACAGCTTGTTACAAAAAACCTGACTGATAGTGTGTTTAACGAACTTAAACTAGCTTTATTAAATGTCAGGTCTTTGGCAGGAAAAACATTTTTAATCAATGATTCTATCACTGAGCACAATCTCGATTTTATGTTTTTAACAGAAACTTGGATTGAACAAAATAACAGTGCAGCTGTTCTTATCGAATCAACCCCTCCCAACTTTAGTTTTATGAGTCAGGAAAGAATGCATAAGAAAGGGGGTGGAGTTGCTATTCTGTTCAATGATTCCCTTCAATGCAGGAAGTCATCTTATGGGAACTTTGCTTCTTTTGAATATGTGGCCCTTCAGCTGAAATGCTCCTCTCGAGCTCTGTTCCTAAATATCTATAGACCACCCAAATACTGTGCAAGCTTTTTTGATGATTTTACCGAACTGCTGTCTATAGTGTGTATTGACTTTGACCGTCTAGTCATTGTTGGTGATTTTAACATCCATGTTGACAACCCCCAGGACAGAGGGGCTAAAGAACTGTTTTGTGTTCTTGATAGCTATGGACTGACTCAGCATGTGACGGAGCCCACGCACAATAAGGGGCACACTCTGGACTTAATTATCTCAAAGGGTCTGAATATCTCTAAGGTTGTGGTGACTGATGTTGCACTCTCTGACCATTCCTGTGTTTTCTTTGAGAGCTCTATTTCTGTTCACAAAAATGTTCAAAAAGAGATAACCACAAAGCGATATTTAACTGAAAATACTGGGGAAATGTTTACTCAGAATTTTTCTTCCACATTTGCCCCTGCTAACATCTCAGTAAATGAGCTAGTAGATCATTTTAATTCAAAAATTAAAAATGTTATAGATGCCATTGCTCCAACTAAGGTAAAGGAAGTGTCTGGCAAGAAAATATCTCCATGGAGAAAGGCCATGACCGTGAAAACAGAAAAAAGAGAATGTCGAAAAGCTGAACGCAGGTGGCGAAAAACAAATCTCCAGGTTCACTTTGAAATCTATAAAGAGAGACTTGGCCTTTATAATTTGGAATTGGAAAACGCACGACAATCGTTCTTCTCTGACATCATTACCAAAAACAAAAACAACGCATGTGCCTTGTTTGCTACCGTCGACAGACTAACTAACCCCCCAGTGTCAGTAGCCTCTGAATTTCTATCCACCAGGGCGTGCAATGATTTTGCCTCCTTCTTCACTGACAATTCAGAAAATCAGACAAGCAGTCAGTGCCTCTGCATCAGGTACAGCAAATGTGTTGTCCCTATGTCCACTTAACATCAATTCAAACACCATGACACAATTCCTTCAGATTAATGATAAAAACCTAGAGGACATTATTCAACTTCTGAAATCCTCCTCCTGCTGCCTTGATATTATTCCAACAGGATTTTTCAAAGATGTTTTGCCTTGCATGGCCTCAGATCTACTTCATATAGTAAACAAATCTCTTCACTCAGGTATTTTTCCACAGGCCCTGAAAACTGCAGTCATTAAACCGCACTTAAAAAAGAATAATCTAGATGCTTCAGTAATGAACAATTACAGGCCCATATCAAACCTCCCATTTCTAGGTAAAATCATTGAAAAAGTTGTTTAACAGTTGAGTAATTTCTTGCATTTAAATAACTGTTTGGATGTGTTCCAGTCAGGCTTTTGTCCAATCCACAGCACTGAGACTGCTCTTGTAAAGGTCTTCAATGACATCCACTTAAACACAGACAGTGGCAGAACTTCAGTGCTAGTATTATTAGATCTCAGTGCTGCGTTTGACACTGTTGACCACAGCATATTACTAGACCGCCTGGAAAACTGGGTGGGACTTTCGGAAACAGTTCTAAATTGGTTTGAATCCTACTTAAAGGACAGAAACAACTTTGTTTCTATAGGTAAATACACATCTGAGTTGACAAATATGACATGTGGGGTACCTCAAGGCTCCATCTTGGGGCCTCTTCTCTTTAACGTCTACATGCTACCACTGGCTCAGATAATGAAGAACAACAAAATAAGTTACCATAGCTATGCGGATGACACACAAATGTACATAACCATTTCACCAAGAGACTATTCTCCAGTTAAAACACTGAGTAAGTGCATTGAACAAATCAATGACTGGATGTGTCAGAACTTTCTCCAATTAAACAAAGATAAAACTGAGGTAATGGTTTTTGGAGCCAAGGCAGAACGTATAAAAGTTAGTACTGAGCTTCAGTCTGCAATGTTCAAAACAACAGATAAAGCCAGAAATCTAGGTGTAGTCATGGACTCTGACCTGAGTTTCAACAGTCACATTAAAACAGTTACTAAATCAGCCTACTATCACCTAAAGAACATATCTAGGATTAAAAGACTAATGTCTCAGCAGGATTTGGAAAAACTTGTCCATGCTTTTATCTTCAGTAGACTCGACTACTGCAATGGTGTCTTCACAGATCTCACTAAAACATCTATTAGAAAGCTGCAGCTGATTCAGAACGCCGCTGCTCGAGTCCTCACTAACACTAAGAAAGTGGATCACATCACTCCTGTTCTGAAGTCTTTACACTGGCTTCCTGTGTGTCAAAGAATAGATTTCAAAAATACTGCTGCTGGTTTATAAAGCTTTGAATGGTTTAGGCCCAAAATACATTTCTGACCTCCTGCTAAATGATGAACCATCCAGATCTCTCAGGTCTTCAGGGACTGGTCAGCTTTCTGTCCCCAGAGTCAGAACTAAACATGGAGAAGCAGCGTTCAGTTATTATGCTCCAAATATCTGGAACAAACTCCCAGAAACCTGCAGGTCTGCTGCAACTCTGACTACTTTTAAATCCAGCAAGAAGACTTTTCTTTTTGTCGCTGCTTTTAATTGAACTATTCATATCTTAGACTGCACTGTAACTTTTATCCATGTATTTTTTCTTTTAATGTTTATTTTATTCGCTTTTCTTTTTAATGACTGATTTTAAATGCCATTTTCTTAATGTCTTTCATTTTTTGTAAAGCACTTTGAATTGCCTTGTGTTGAAAAGTGCTATATAAATAAACTTGCCTTGCCTTGTTTTTGGAGGAACTAAATCAAAAGCTAATTCCACTTGATTTTAAGTTTTGCTTTGAAATTGTGACACCCTGCTCAGGACCCGAGGCATCACAGTGTTCAGTGTTTGGGTGAGGGGTTCTCAAGATAAACCACACCCAACAATACAACAGGAAAATCACTCAGACTGTTGAAAAGCAGGCATCGTTTTTAAGCATTTTCTAAAATTGCCACAACAATGCTGACCTTACTGCCGTTGCATTCTAGCTAGTAATCACTTTGCCTGGGTATAATTCAAGGCTCTAAATAAATGAGTGGTATATACAAGTATTTGACTTGTTGCCGCTTCTTTAACACTTATATTCTGAAGCAGAGTGATTCAGATGTTTCCTTTAATCAGGTGTGAAGATGGTTTATTGCATACATTAGATAGGAGGACCTCTAGTGGCGCTGCAGTGATCTCGACAGGAGACACACAAACTGGTTTCAGAGTTCTTTAGGTTCACACAAAAGGAGCTTTAAGAGACCAAATGGTTCTGATCCAGACTCCAGGACCCCCCCCTTCCTCTTCAAGCTCAGCGAGTCACAGAGCCACGGCCCCCTGATGTTTGTCATGTTTTTACTTATTGTTCATGTATAATATAAAGATTTGATTCCATTCTATGGCGTTCTTGTGATGATACTAGATATTGTCTTTACCTGGTTTTAAGGCAGCATTACAGTGACGTCATCATCATTCCCTGAACTTACTAGACTACTGTTAAAGCTGATGTTTGATATGCCTTTGTCATTAAATCCACATTACTGAAATATGTATCATGTCATTGTGAAAGTATTTAGTAAACGCACCAATGGGACAGCAAATTATACAATATTGTGTCAAAATGACATTGAGGTATTTGGTTAATTACTGTTGTATTTTCATCTTTATACAACTTGATGAAGTTTAAGTTTTACACTATTTAAAATGTTAATAGTCTTGAGATGTTGATCAGGTGAACAACATGTCAGCATAAAGGTTTTACTGTATGGTTATTATTTTTAAGCATTCTTCCTATAAAATCATTTAACATCTTGCCAAGGACAACAGTTGAAAATTAGCCTGCTGGCTAATACTGGCTCATTTACAGCAATGTGAATTAATGTGCACTGTCCTTTAAATAAATAAACAAACAAAAATAAAAAATATTTTTACTATAAAATAGGGTATTTTTATTTATTTTTTAGCTTTTAAGGTTCTTTGTATATTTTTATTTGCTGTAAATGCTTGTCTTTTTAATTCTAAATATATTTACTTATTTTCTTAGATTGTTTATGTTTGCTCCACCAGACACCAGTGTGTGTAAACTTACCTGGGGCTGCACGATATATCGTGTCGTGACGATAATCGCGATATTCACAACGCAGGAAGTGCGACTTAAAAAAAAAAAGAATTTGATTTATTTTGTATTTATTTAATCTTTTTTAGGACGTGTGAGATTAAGTAGGCAAATTAACTCAAACACGTCATGTTACAATTATTTTGCTGCTTGCTACAAAAGGAAAACTCTCACGTCAGGGGTACTTGAGTGAGTGACAGCAAACCACCAATCACAATCAAATCTCCAAAGCAAACGGACCCGGTGATTAAAAGGTAAAAACACTGAATAAAGTAGTTTCATGTGTTTCTCCAGGGCAGTTCGGCGCTGCTAACCGAGCTAGCTTAGCTTGTTGAAAAAAATAGCAATTGTGTAGCATTAAAGTTCAAGAAAAGATGGTTTGCGGACAAAAAAAACTGCCTTTTCTTCAATTCCTGTATTTTTTCATATCGCAATATATATATCGCAGGGGAAGAAAATATCGCAATGTCAGTTTTTCCCAATATCGTGCAGCCCTAGTACCTGGCAAAAAACTTGATTCTGAATCTGCAATTGTATTATTACACATTAAACACAA
Source organism: Pogonophryne albipinna (assembly GCA_028583405.1). Taxonomy (NCBI): domain Eukaryota; kingdom Metazoa; phylum Chordata; class Actinopteri; order Perciformes; family Artedidraconidae; genus Pogonophryne; species Pogonophryne albipinna. Next base: position 338,373 of record JAPTMU010000220.1, read on the forward strand.
TTACATTGCTACTTGTTAACATATCTGTTATTTGGTTTTTTACTTATTGTGTTACTAATAACGTGTGCATACTTAGTCTATTCTCCTCACTTTATCTGCTGTTGTAATAATGTACATTTCCCAGTTGCGGGACGAATAAAACATTTCTGATACTGATTGTTAAAGCCGCTGGTGCTACATAAATAAAGCTTTATACAAATTTAAAAACCTGCTACTTTAGAGACATGTCCATGTTAGAAACCACAGTGTGTTATCTGCAGCAGAGGAAGCATATTGTAGCAGCTGAGTCATTCGCTGACAGGACAAACAGCTCTTCCTGCCAACATGCTACAGATAACATCACGTGACACACACACAGCTGGGAGATACACAGGGTTTGTTCAAACACTGGCTCTACTTTACATACAATCAATCAATCAATCAATCAATCAATCAATGTTTATTTATATAGCCCAATATCACAAACGTTACATTTGTCTCAGTGGACTTCACAGTTTGTACAGAAACTACTAACACATACTTTAATACTGTTGTGCTAGTGGAGGAATTGTACTGAGTAACCAAGTATCTACTATAGGGGTGCAACAACTAATCGACTTAATCGATTAAAATGGACGTCGATTCGTTGGTGACGTCACGTGTGTTTTACGCGCCGTTAAGCTCCAACGTTATCGGTCTTTTTATCGGTACTGGAGACATTTAAAATATATGTCATGTATTATTGCTACATAAACATTATATCGCAGTCTTAGTGTCGCTAACTCGTTTCTAAAATGCAAAAAGACAAAAAAAATGAGACGAGGGCCCCATCTCAGGTCGACTATTTTCATTTCCTCGCTCCTCGGTCTCACCGGAAGTTGATTGGTCTGCGCCATCTTGAGTACCGTCCCATGGCTCTTATTTCTGCCAGAGGACCGAGGAGCGATAATCGAGGATCCACCGATCCATCCTTCGATGAAATCCTCAGACACTCGCCCCGCCCCCTTACTGTGTATCGCTCACTGATTGGACAATGCAGTGCATGCACTGATCTCATGCTTCTTGACATGAGAGCAGTTTCCCAGCGGAGTGAAGAAAACACATGAAACTCACTCCTCAGTTTATACTGTGTTTTGTTTCAATTCATGTTAATCTAACTGGGTTTTGATAGATAACATATCTCTTTTTCTTCTCTCAATTATTTTATTTCTATTGTGCACTCTAATCAATATTAATCAAACTATTGTTCGTTTATACATTTTAAGAATGGCGTTTATCTTTTTTGAGAATGAGTTCTTATTTTATTTAATGTATTTGGGTCTACAACAGATGATTTGTGTCAGTAAATGTGCACTAACAGAGGCGGGGGTGTTTGTGAAAACAAAGGGGACAGAGCTGGCTGCTGTCAGACGATCAGCTGTGCGGCGTCATATGGCAAGCCATTTGAGTATTTATTCAATTTCCTTGATATCAGACGGCAGCGGCATACACTAGTTGGCTCTTTGATTTCACTTGTTAGATATATGGTCAAACTAGTTAGGCACTCTGCTTTACTAGTTAAATAAAACATTTAACTAGTCGCTCTTTTTCAGCAACTAGTGGCACTTTTGTCCGACTAGTTACCACGTATGCCTTACTAGTGACGCCAAGAGCATCACTAGTAACGCCAAAGTCCCAACGTGTAAGCTTTTTGATGAACTAGTGGCCCTCTGACCGTACTAGTGACCCTAAAAGTCTTACAAGTTAACTAGTGCGCTGCAAAATCTCTGACATGTTAACTAGTCACACAAAAGAAGCACAACTAGTTAACTAGTGGCAAACATTTGTCTGCACTAGTTAACTAGTCGCACCCAGAATAACTCACTAGTTAACTAGTAAAGGCAAAAAGTTCACTAGTTAACTAGTCGACGCCTCTTTTGACCTTACTAGTTAACTAGTGGGGCTCAAAATGTCTACATGTTAACTAGTGAACCCTTTGCCCTTTACTAGTTAACTAGTGAGATACATTTAAATTCCACTAGTAAACTAGTGAGGCTTAAAATGTTCACTAGTAGTACTAGTGGATCCCAAATGTGCACTAGTCACACTAGTTGCACAGAATGCTAATGAGGAGGAGGGGAAAGAATGCATCGAGGTCTCCTATTGGCCCTAAGCTATAGAGCGCCACCCAGCCCAAATAGTTTATTTAAGAGCTTAAATAAACTGTTTTAAAATACAGTAATACGACCATATTTACACAAATATAAAACAAAATTATTTGTGTAATTATGATCATATGATTGTATATCAAATTAGGTAAGAACATTGAAGACTTTCTTAAAATTAGAAACGTGCCTGAGGACTGCAGACAGGAATATAGATCCTCTTTAAAACATTTTATTAAGCTGCAATTTGAAAGGTGCTTGATTAGAATGTCACTGTGATAACAGAGAGACATTAGTGATGGATAGAAAGAGGAAGAAACCCTCTTCAGATCACAGCTTTGAGAGATCGTCGTGACTTCCGTAAATATTAGTCTAAGGCAAAATATGGAGAGGTTGTTTATCTTCATACGGATCTATCGTTATCCTGATTTTAAGATCTGTCCAGTGTTTCAGCTTTATTCCTTTCATGAGCACCGCTGATAAAATGTCCCACAATCACTTCCTCTACTTTTGTGTCTCGAGTGCCGGTGTTCTCACACACAAGCGTGCGCACATTCGCACCAACACACACACACAAAGCGGAACAAAGCAGAAGCAGAAACATGTATTTTTCTAGGCAAACAACACACTGACTGACTTCCCACGGACAATATGTTAATAGTAGGCACTAAATACCCGACTGACGCACCTCACGTCTTCAAGATGTTGCTAAAAACATCGCAGGAGAACGCCCCCTCAGGCTCTCCCTCACAGAGCTGAACTGACCAATCAGAATCTGGGTCCCGCCTGCTTCATTTGCCTATGGCTGACTAGTTAACGTGTTGGCCATATGAACGGCAACTAGTTAACTAGTGGATACATATTGCAGCTTACATGTTAACTAGTGAAGGCAAAATGTTCACTAGTTAACTAGTTGAAGCCTGTTTTGGTCTTCCAAGCTGACTAGTGAGGCTCAAAATGTGCACTAGTTAACTAGTGAGGTCAAAATTGTCCACTAGATGCACTAGTACAATTGTTTTTACCTTACTAGTTAACTAGTTACACACACTTTAGCTCACTAGTTAACTAGTGAAGCCTTAGAGGAGTCACTAGTGAACTAGTGACACAGATGTTGTTCTTACTAGTTAACTAGTGGAGGGCAATTTTTCTCACTAGTGAGGTTCTGTTATAAACATGTTAGACTTTGACCTTACATGTTACACATTTTTCTTACATGTAAGCCCTTTCCTTCAACTAGTTTGGCTTTTTTCGCACTAGTGAGCAACTGCATGCAACTAGTTAGCTATTGATTTAACATGTATGGCTTTTTCCAGAACTAGTGGATATGTTCAGCCCACTAGTTGTGGTTTTGTTCTCTCTAGTTCAACACAATGACTTACTAGTTGACATGTACGTGCAACTAGTTTACTAGTGATGTGTCAAAAAATGCACTAGTCAACATGTATGACTTTGAAACAATTCACTAGTTAACTAGTTGCACGTACACGTCAACTAGTAAGTCATTGTGTTGAACTAGAGAGAACAAAAACACTAGTTAACGTGTAAGCTGCAATATGTATCCACTAGTTAATTAGTTGCCGTTCATATGGCCAACACGTTAACTAGTCAGCCATAGGCAAATGAAGCAGGCGGGGCCCAGATTCTGATTGGTCAGTTCAGCTCTGTGAGGGAGAGCCTGAGGGGGCGTTCTCCTGCGATGTTTTTTGCAAGGTCTTGAAGACGTGAGGTGCATCAGTCGGTATTTAGTGCCTACTGTTAACATATTGTCCGTGGGAAGTCAGTCAGTGTGTGTTTTGTCTAGAAAAATACATGTTTCTGCTTCTGCTTTGCTCCGCTTTGTGTGTGTGTGTGTGTGTGTGTGTGTGTGTGTGTGTGTGTGTGTGTGTGTGTGTGTGTGTGTGTGTGTGTGTGTGTGTGTGTGTGTGTGTGTGTGTGTGTGTGTGTGTGTGTGTTTGTTTTTGTTGGTGCGAGTGTGCGTATGCTTGTGTGTGAGAACACCGGCACTCGAGACACAAAAGTAGAGGAAGTGATCGTGGGATATTTTATCAGCGGTGCTCATGAAATGAATAAAGCCGAAACACTGAACGAATCTTAAAATCAGGATAACGATAGATCCGTATGAAGATAACTAACCTCTCCATTGCCAAGACTAATATTTACGGAAGTCACGACGATCTCTCAAAGCTGTGATCTGAAGAGGGTTTCTTCCTCTTTCTATCCATCACTAATGTCCCTCTGTTATCACAGTGTCATTCTAATCCAGCACCTTTCAAATTGCAGCTTAATAAAAATGTTTTAAAGAGGATCTATATTCCTGTCTGCAGTCCTCAGGCACGTTTCTAATTTTAAGAAAGTCTTCAATGTTCTTACCTAATTTGATATACAATCATATGATCATAATTACACAAATAATTTTGTTTTATATTTGTGTAAATATGGTCGTATTACTGTATTTTAAAACAGTTTATTTAAGCTCTTAAATAAACTATTTGGGCTGGGTGGCGCTCTATAGCTTAGGGCCAATAGGAGACCTCGATGCGTTCTTTCACCTCCTCCTCATTAGCATTCTGTGCAACTAGTGTGACTAGTGCACATTTGGGATCCACTAGTACCACTAGTGAACATTTTAAGCCTCACTAGTTCACTAGTGGAATTTAAACGCATCTCACTAGTTAACTAGTAAAGGGCAAAGGGTTCACTAGTTAACGTGTAGACATTTTGAGCCCCACTAGTTAACTAGTAAGGTCAAAAGAGGCGTCAACTAGTTAACTAGTGAAATGTTTGCCTTTACTAGTTAACTAGTGAGTTATTCTGGGTGCGACTAGTTAACTAGTGCAGACAAATGTTTGCCACTAGTTAACTAGTTGTGCTTCTTTTGTGTGACTAGTTAACATGTCAGAGATTTTGCAGCGCACTAGTTAACTTGTAAGACTTTTAGGGTCACTAGTATGGTCAGAGGGCCACTAGTTCATCAAAAAGCTTACACGTTGGGACTTTGGCGTTACAAGTGCTGCTCCTGGCGTCACTAGTAAGGCATACGTGGTAACTAGTCGGACAAAAGTGCCACTAGTTGCTGAAAAAGAGCGACTAGTGAAATGTTTTATTTAACTAGTAAAGCAGAGTGCCTAACTAGTTTGACCATATATCTAACAAGTGAAATCAAAGAGCCAACTAGTGTAGGCCGCTGCCGTCTGATATCAAGGAAATTGAATAAATACTCAAATGGCTTGCCATAGCGTCATCACAAACGGACGTCGCTTCACGTGACGCATCGGAGGATAGGACGTCCCATTGCTCTTAAAACTCATTTCCCTGCTTCTCGTGGTTTCCTTGCGTCCCTCCATGCTTCCCTGCTGGGAGGGACTAAACGCAAGTGAGGGACGCAAGGATTTCATTTAACCGACCTGAGACGGGGCCGAGATCTCTCTCCCCCGTCTGTGTGCGAGGGGGCGGGGCAGTTTACACACACGCGGCTGCTACATGCAGCAACACACGGCGGGGATGGCGGAGAGAAGCGCTCCAAGGTGTGGTTAAATGTTACCCGTCTCTAGGTGGACAATGCTCGTTGCCAATTGTGCAATAAGAGTTTAGCAAGGGCGGTAACACGAGCAATTTGTCTAAACATTTAGCAAAAATGCACCACATTCAGACGGAGAAATGCACCGGGTTCGACTGTCTTTCTAGCAGCTCTGTAGCCCCGTCCACGAGTAACGTTTCCACGTCAGGTGTTATGTATGCTAGCAGCAACACACGGAGTTAACTACATTATACAAACATGGGTTAATGATTAGAGGTAACTGAGTTATTTATTTTGTTAAAGTTTCAGCTATTCTGTTTACAATTATGTTATCACATTATACGATTTGTTAAAACATTGTTGTTTCTTTTGTAATATTATTTATTTTATTTAAATATTATTTATTTTATTTAAATAAAAAGCTATGTTAATTTTGTTCACAATTTGTTTAGTTTAATAATATGTATTTTTGAATCAAGTATTCATCTTTATTGTCTTCATTGTTAGTTTCCACATGCCTAAAACAACCTCAAGCTAAATCTAAAAGTTGATGGCTAAATAAGAGCGTTTGAGAAATTGTGCAAGGCATAATAGTCCGAATAGTCGATTCATCGTTTCATTAATCGATAGATTAATTAATTAATCGTTTGTTGCAGCCCTATCTACTCAAGTACTGTACTGTCTGTACTTAAATACAGTTTTGAGGTACTTGAGTATTTCCATTTAATGCTACTTTGTACTTTAACTCCACTACATGTATTAATACCTTTAGTTACTTTGCAGATCTGGATGAATGATGTGAAATATAATCAAGTGTTAAATCAGACTTTAGTTCCACCTGGAGTAAATCCACAAGCTACCCTGCAGTCTACAAAGTCATTCAAACTAGCTGCACCTTCACCAGCTTTGAGAACACTTTCATGATCAATCATTATAAAACATATCATATATATTATTCTGAAATGGACCAATCTGCACAACGACTACTTTTACTGTCGCTAATTTAACTATATTTTGATGAGAATACTTTTATACTTTCACTTGAGGAACATTTTGAATGCAGGACTTTTACTGTAACAGAGTATTCCTACACACACAAGATCTGAGTACTTATACATTTACTCAAGATCTGAGTACTTCGACTTTTACTCAAGTACAAGATCTGAAACAGCTGAGTCTACAAATCTCTTCTCTTCCCGGATGTCTACTTTCTGTTCCCTCTGTTCCCTTGGTGAACATTAGCTAACTTATCCAGGTAGAAACACACACACATGCTCGCTAAGCCTTGACATTAATTAGCTCACACACTGTCATTATATCTTAGCATAGTTAGCAATATATATGCAGAATTCGTGCCACAGTGCGCAGTGAAGCTCCTATTGTCTTCAGCTCATCTCAGGTGTGCTGTGTCAGCAAATATCACAGCCAGCAAGTTGCAATAACGTCACTAAAAATACTAAAAAGCACCAGACGTAAACACACAGTGGATGCTAAAGTACTCTTCCCAGATAAATACAGTAGAGACAATGTGAATAGCAGCTTACTGTTACTGGATACAGCCCGAGTGGTAGTAAAAGAAGTATATTCCCCCTGTTGAGATACGAGCTGAGCGTCTGGTTGTTATTCCTGCTTCTTCTTCTGCTTTTCTTGGCTTTGTATTTCCTCTTCTTCTAAGGTTTTATTAGGAACGTGACACTCCACAGCGCCACGTGCTGAGCGGCATGTGCGCGTGCAACTGCAACAACACGTGGGAACACTTCACACTTCCTTTGCTGATTACACCATTTAGACTAGGGTGATGAAGTACTCACATCTTGTACTTGAGTAAAAGTATAAACACCAAAGAGTACTCTGTTACAAGTAAAAGTCCTGTATTCAAAATGTCACTCAAGTAAAAGTACACAAGTAGCCTATTGGAGAATATATTTAATAAAGTAACAAAAGTATAGTCATTGTGCAGATTGGTCCATTTCAGAATAATATATAGGCCTACGAAGTTTTATAATTATTGGTGCATTAAAGTGTTATCAAAGCTGGTAAAGGTGCAGCTAGTTTGAATGACTTTCACATCAGTAATCCAAATCTGTAAAGTAACTAAAGGTATTAAATAAATGTAGTGGGGTAAAAGTACACCACTTACCTCTGAACCGTAGTGGAGTAGAAGGAGCATAAAGAGGTTATACTGAGATAAAGTACAAGTATCTCAAAACTGTCTTTGAGTACAGTACTTGAGTACATCTACTACTTTCCTACTTAGAATAGAATTGGGAGGGATGAACCCCTCTTTAATGGTCTCACATGCAGAGCACCCAGCACACACAGTGACATGTGTTCTCTGCTTTTAACCCATCCTAGCACCAGGAGTCTAGTACTAGGAGCAGTGGGCAGCTATTGTACAGCGCCCGGAGAGCAATGGGAGTGAGGGGGGAAGGGGGGTGTCCGGTGCCTTGCTCAAGGGCACCACAGCAGGGCAGGAGGTGAACTGGGGCCTCTCCAAGTAGCAGTCCACACTCCATATTTAGGTCTGGTCAGGGACTGAAATGATGATATCAAAAGTTAGGAAACCGCTGACAGCAAATTCAGTGTCTCATTTTAGGTCAGGATTTCACTTCACCCCTTTGATGACAGTGAGACAGACCTGAGGTGAACTTGTACAAATGTACATTAAAAGGTCTTTTATGGGTCTTTTTCCTAAATTCCACACAGGAAGTTAAAGCTCCATATCAGGGCTGTCACTGTCACAGCTGATACTGCTGATCAAGAGCCGGGAGATAAGGCCTTCTCAGGAGGAGGTGAACCCACTGAGTAAACCTACGTCACGTCTGGGGTCTTCATGACCTCAGCGTTTCTCAAATCCAGTCTGAGGAATTTTGCTTTAAACGGTTTGTTATGATATTTCCTGATTCCCCTTGAAATCCCATCCACTGTTCCATAAATAACTTTGAGTAACACATTTTTATTGATTTAATAAAATGTATTTATGTTATTTATTTACTTATTTACTTATTTATTTACAAAGGTTAATATTTATATTATTTTCTTTCATTTACTTTCTCTCCCGATCTCTTTTTCTTGTGTGCCCTCTCCTTTACCAATACTCAGAAACACAAAAACAGAATGTATGTTATATCTGTATCTTACATATATGTATGTATATGTGTGTGTATATAAAGTATAATACATGATTGTAAAATAAGAAATATTAGCTTTTTGCAGCTTCTATAACACTATGTTCTGAAGTGATTCAGACTTTTCCTTTCAGACAGAATGCAGTAGGTGTATTTCAAACCTCAGATAGGAGGACCTCTAGTGGCGCTACAGACATTTCAGAGTTCTGCAGATTCACACAGAGGAGCGTTAAGAGACCAAACGGTTCTGATCCAGACAACACAGGAAGGATTTGTTGTTAATTGCTTCCTCGTGGAGACATTTCCAAATGTAGAAAACGACACCTTCATTTAAGTTCCTGTGGATTTCATGTGTGTGAGTGTGTTCGTTACACTTGAGAACATGTTCACTTTGAATAATCATGACCCGAGCCATTTTTACAGAATAATAAATGTCCGTTTAGCTGGATATCTTTATTGTAAAATTGGACAATTGCTTATTTTTCATTCAAATGGGAACCAAAATAAGTTGTATACATTTCACATTTCAGTGTATTTAAAGGTCCCATGTCATGGCCGTTTCTACTGATCATAATTCCATTGTTGAGGTCTACTAGAATAAATGTATATTGTGCAATTTTCCAAACTCACATTGGTTTCTCAAACAGCATCTCTGTGTAGTATGTGTGTTCACTCTCTTTCCTAAACGGCTTGTTGGAGCTCCTGCCCCCCCCCCCTCCTCCCTGTGAGCCCAGTGGCCGTCTGCGAGAGACAGCGAGACACCGCGAAACCCAGCCCGGAACACACACACACCTGCAGCCTGGCTGGGAGTTTGTGTGTGTGCCCAGGCTGAGTTCCACGGTGTCTCGCTGTCTCGCCGACCCCACACCAGTGAGCCAGCTCACAGTGTCCCGCTCCTCGTAGCAGCGAGCCTCGCAACGTCCCGTCGAGTGTGTGTGTGAGGAAGTCCACGGATTGGTCCAAACGTAGCGGCTCTGCGGACCAATCTGCGGAACCGTTACGTTACGTCACTATGCCCAAATACGTCACTATACCCAGGAAGTAAGCAATGGAAAAAGAGAAATGTCCAACGAGGCGTTCTGGGGCAGCACAGACAGGTATTTTCTGTGTTAGAGTTTTACTCGCTACAGGGTGTACTTTGAGGGTTTGTGACTCTGCAGACCGTTTACATGCAGAAAAACCTTCATAACAACAAGGGGACGGGTAATAACCAGAAAAGCATGACATGGGACCTTTAAAGATCATTTGGTAGTTGCAGTTCCATCGCCGCTCCCTATTTTTGTCAAGCTAAGCATGTACCTGTTTCTAAATGAACTGGTAGCTAGCTGCGATGGTACAGCAACCAATAGAACATTTTGTTCTCACAGCTGTACCGCGAGCATCGCTAAATTAAAGAAAGAATGTGTTTAACTTTCACTCGACAAAGATAACTATAGTCACCTGTGGTACTTATACATGATGAGGTTACATTAAATATCCCTTCCTTTCCCAATATGCTTAAATATGTGGCCTTAAAGGGGACCTATCATGCAAAATGCACTTTTTGATGTCTTTTATACATATGTGTCCCCGGTGCGTCAGGGAACTCACGCAGCGTCAGAAAATAAAACCCTCTCTCTTTTCCTCCGTACCCAAATCTCTAAAAACGGGGAACAACGGAGCTGATCCAGATTTGCGTCCGATATGACGTAATATCTGAAATGTGGACCCACGACCCAATCAGAAACGTTGCTATCAGAAACAATGCCGTAATATGGTCGGTGTTTACATTAGCATCGCTAACACTCAGAGCTAACCTGTACTGGAGAGCATGTGTGTGAAGAAGCAGGAAGTAAAAAGGAACTCACCTTGTGGAATAACCGGCAAGAGAGAAAGCCTTTGAGCTCCAGACTGTTTCAGAGAGAATCCTTGATCATCCATGATATGGCATTTCATCACAGCAGCATTTAGTTTAGACAGTAGCTGCCGGGTCCCGCATGAGCTCAGACCCCTCTTTTTTATTTTTATCAATTTTTTATTTTGGTTAAGCTTTATTCCCCAAATCAGCACTTTTGAAACAGGAAGTGAAATAGAGGGATATGAGGCATGGCTAGAATGGGTGTATTTGTATATATCTGAGACCTATGCTATTGCCTAAAAATAGCATGATGACCTTTAAGGACCTGACTGAGTGGAATACGCCTTTATTTGCAAAGACATTTCAATATGTTACAGTGAGAAACGTGTGCGTAAATAGTATTATGGGTTAAATCCATTTGGCAGTTTCAGTCTGCTGGCACAGTTTCTCTCCGTAGGAATGAGACACATGTATGGTTACTCAACTTGAAGATACATCAGGCAAAATGGATGTAATGTGATCATAAGCAGAACAACACAAACATGTCTCCTTGTGAAATACGCTGCAGGAGCATAAAGACACCAACCACCAGCTTTTACCCATCAGACTTGTGAATAACTCTCTCAGACATCCCCCCCCCACACATTATCCCAGTCATGACCAACAGCTCTAACACTGGCTGTCAATATATTGTTTCCATACTATACATTCATATTCACATCCACACTGTTGTATCTATCTATTCTTATGCATATGCCATACTCTACCCTGCTGTTTATATATCCTGTCTATTTTTGTTTTATCATGCACTTTTATTCTGAGACAGGAATTTTTAAATGCGTGTCAGCTTGGATTATATATATATATTTGTATCTTATACTTAATATTTAGGTGTGGAGAGCTGAGCGCAAGAATGTCATTGTACAGTACAACAGCCCGGTAAACTGCATATGACAATAAGATATCTTGAATCTTGAATCTTGTACTTATTGTTTTATTCTGTAATAAAACCATTGGTGTTAATCTGTGTAACAAAATCAGTTAACGGCATATCTTGTCCCCTACACTTTTAAAAAAAATGTAAATCAGATGTCATAGTGCATGAAATAACAAAACAAGGCTCGTTTATAAAAAAAAATGCCAGGGGATTTAGTAACTGCCACTTGTCACTTTGCAAAGCTAGCAGAAGTGAAGCATCATGTGTCTGCTACTTCAGCACCATGGACAGCGCCATGGACGTATACAAATACACATCGCATTATTTAAACATATCTTCATCAACTCTAGGAAGCTTCCGAAACAAGCTGCAACATGTCAGGTGGGAAAGAAAGGCTTGTCAGGAGCTGATGTGTTCATGTGAGGCCCCTGAAATGCATATGGCAAACCAGACGTTTCAACAAGGACAAAGAAGTGAAAAGGATTCAAGATTCAAGGCTTTATTGTCATGTCCACATTACAGTGCAGATATGGCATTGAAAACACGTCAGTCACAGGCTCCTCCAGCAATGCAACATGAATATATATAGGACGTAAAACAAATAAAACAATACAATAGTGCAAGAGAATGTTTTGAGATGTGGAAGTAAATACAAATAAAATCGAAATAGTGCAAGAAAGGTCTATATATACAAATACATGGAATATAGAAGTCTGTAATATAGGTTATTCTGCATGTAAATGGTGTGCAAAAGCTGAAATCAGACATTTCATTTCAGGAGGGAGTTTCTCTCCCCTGCCTAAACATAGTGACATCACTCTGTAACAAGTGCGATTCAATTGGCTATTGCTCCAAATCATTGTAAACATGTCACAGTAGAGGCACACAATGGGCATTATACTGTATGTTCCCCTTAATTATAAAATCCTTTAACTTAAGATGAAATGCCCAAGAGCACATGTGTCAAACTCAAGGCCCGGGGGCCAAATCAGGCCCTTGGTGGATTTAATTTCGGCCCGCAGGATAATTTCTAATTACTATTAGATCTGGCCCGCCGGTATATTGCACGCACACCTTCACTCCATCCTGAGGGTCTCCTCAGCTCAGAGCCTGAGCCCAAACATTGATGACCTTGCACCCAAGATGAGATGCCAAGTATCTGAACTAGCATCACAGAGCAGCAACCTGAGTTTAATGGATGTTTCCTTCTGCACTTTTTCTCTCACGACAACAGGGCATGTTTGGTTTTCTCTGTGAGGGAAATAGTTTTTTTGAAGCTGTTGTTGGCCTGTGGAAAAATGTACTCATAAGAAATGACTCTGGAAAAGCTGCAGATAGAGCCATAAGAAATGAATGCAACTGATTATTTAATGTTGTTTTTATAGGCAATAATTTAAGCTTTGTTAGTTCCAGGTTTAATATGTGCAATAAGTTCATTTCAATAAGTTCTGCAATAAACATTGAACCAGTCCGACCCTTGACTAGTATCCATTTTCTTTTCTTTTTTGGCCCTCTGTGTATTTGAGTTTGACCCCCCTGCCCTAGAATATGTATGATCCCTGATTATTATAGAATATGAGTATAACAGGCAGAGTGAGTTTGATGTTAATGAGCTAAGAAGAACAAAGTGGTACACGATCAAAGCATTTCATATGAGGGTCTGGGGCCCTGCATCACTCCTCAAAACTACCTGCACACACCTCAGGCAGCGATGAATCAATACTTGCATGTTTTGTTCAGCAGGATAATCTGCACATATTAACACCACTTTAGGATTTTTTGAGGTGTTGATGCAATAGCCAGAATCACGATTGAATGACTCACTTCACCGCCACGAAGCTAAAGTCACACTTGTGTTCAGCGTGATGACGTCTTGTACCCTTATTTACTTTAATGAACCAAAGTTAATATCGGCTTGTGTTAACCACAAACCTTACTAAGGGCTTCTAACCAAAACAAATTGACTTTGAGAGAGGAAACTGAAAGTGCTAAAATGCTAACTCATTCCTAGGTTTTAGGACTCATTCCCACACCAATATCCCACAATGCTTTGCGTCGCTCACTTCCACCAACGTCACAATCCTATTTTCTTGATGAAATCAAGTGTGAGACTTATTTCTCTCGGTTTGAGAGTCAGTAGCTCATGCTCACACATATTGATTGAACTTCCCTATAGGCTAAGGAAAAGCAAGCATTGGAATTCTTTAAGGTGTTGCTCCCCTTTAATGCTGAATATTCCCAAGATATTTTGATATTTGGCAGCTGACACTTGAATATCAGTCTCAAATATGAAATAATTGTGCTTCAGACTTTGATATGTTCTTATATAATTGTCTTACATAAGGAGGGTTCGTGGTTGTACATAATAAGTGGGTCTTAATCACTGGAAGGATTAACTTTTTTTAGCATTTCATTATGACATTTCAAATCATACAATCATGATGCAATACAAATAGCTTATCTCTCCTAAATTGTTGTCTCAATCAGTCAGATACTGGAAGACTGAATGTGTGATATGATGCATATTTTCCTCATAAATCGATATTCCTGGTTATATGTGCGGATGGGCTTGATGCAGCTTAAGTGAGTCTGCTATGAAAGCTCCACAGCCATGCCATTGTGCAAACCGTGTCTCTTTAACTGAGGTATTCTCAGGACGGGGAGGGGGGGGGGATGGGTTCATCGGGTTCATGTAGTATTGGACGCCTCCTCCCATTTCAGGTTGGCTGCTTCCCTGGCTCCCTCGGTAAAGGGGTGTCTGTGAGGCATGTAGGTGATGGAAAGTGGCTTGGGAGTTTGCAGAGGAAACGGCTAAACAGTCAGCTTGACCTTTTTTTCGGGACACACAGCTCGATCAGCTGGTTGACTCCACACTAGCTGCCATTTTTAGGTCATTCGAGGCATCTCGCTAACTTGTGTGTGTAGCTGCAGCCAGCTGTATGAATAAGCCTGCTTTATTCATATATTAGTCGCCCACTGGGGTGTTGTCTAGTGGTGGAATACAAATCATGATGGCTGATGGATGTTGCAGAGGGATGGAAAGAGGCAGGGGTAAGATTGCATCAGATTCTTTACCGAGACCCACATATCCTCAGCAATATGTTCAGAGCGGATCCCAGCAGCAGCAGCACCAGCACCAGCAGCAGCAGCAGCAGCACCAGCAGCAGCAGCAGCAGCAACAAGGCAATGACATCCAGGAGTTAGCCTCCAAACGAGTCGACATCCAGAAGAAACGCTTCTACCTGGATGTGAAGCAGAGTGTGCGCGGACGCTTCCTCAAAATCGCCGAGGTGTGGATCGGCAGAGGCCGGCATGACAACATCAGGAAGAGCAAGCTGACGCTGTCCATGTCCATGGCCCCGGCGCTGCGCTACTGCTTGGGGGACTTCATCGATTATTACGCACGGATCGGACTGCGGGGGGGCCTCGCGGCACAGCAGTTCGAGGAGCACAGCAACAACGGCCAGGGCCGCGCGCACGACTCCCGCAGAAGAGCGCAGACTGAGCCGCACGCGGCGCTGTCCCCTGGCGGCTCCGCGGGCTCAGTAGACGAACATGCCCACCGCGTGCTCAAGAGCGAGTTCATCGAGAGGGACAACAGAAAGTATTACCTGGATCTGAAGGAGAACCAGAGAGGGCGATTCCTCCGCATCCGGCAGACTGTCAGCAAAGGACACGGAACCATGGGGTACTACGGTCAGGGCATCGAGCAGACCATCGTGCTGCCCGCGCAGGGGCTCATCGAGTTCCGGGACGCGCTGTCTCAGCTCATCGAGGACTATGGAGACAGCGACGACCGAGCCGCCGCCAGGAACCAAGACGAAGACCCCGAGCTCCCCGAGGCTGCGTCCTTCAGGGTGGACAACAAGAGGTTTTACTTTGACGTCGGTTCAAACCGGTACGGTATCTTTTTAAAAATCAGCGAGGTGCGGCAGCCGTACAGAAACACCATCACCGTCCCCATGAAAGCCTGGGCCAGGTTTGGAGAGAATTTCATCCGGTACGAAGAGGAGATGCGACGAATTTTCTCGTCCAACAAAGAGAAAAGGATAGACGCCCGGCAGGACAGTGAGGAGCCGGAGGACTGACCTTGCAGTAGGCTGTGTATTTTGCATGTATTCTAGGGATTCTGTTCATGAGATATCCAGAATGACCCTAAATACTCTCCTTATGTGTCCCTCCCTAATAGCCTATAATGCAGTGTCCAGTGTTGGCTCATCTACCAAGGGCTGGTAAACTATAATTATAACCTGCCAAGAAGTTCATATCCCATCTGTTGTAGTGGAAAATATTGGTTTTCTAACATTTTCATTGCCCGGTGCTGTTTAGTGCACCAGGGGCACAGCAAACCTATTCGGGGCCCTGAGCATCATTTATAAATCCCCCCACCCCTCCCCTTTAAACTTGAAGAGTGTACAGTAATTATAAGTGACATTGAAAGATGATGCTAGTGTTATTAGGCATGTGGTGCCTGCTAAACCACTTTAATATTTTGGCTCGGAAAGCGTATAGAGCGGTGCAGTGATGACAATATGTTGTTGGCCGACCCAGAAGTTAGCATTAATTGCCAGAATGACCCTAAATATTCTCCTTATTTGTTCTTAATACCTTATAATGCAGTGTCCCATGTCATCTACCAAGGGCTGGTACACTACTAATTGTAACCTGCCAATACGTTGATAGCCCAATGATCTTGAACATGTCAACTATTGGTTTTCTAACATTTTCAATGCTCAGTGCTATTTAATGCACTTTAGCCAGGGGCAGACTAAACCTATTTGGGGCCCTGAGCATCATTTTTAAATCCCCCCATCCCTCCCCTATAAACCTGAAGAGTGCACAGTAATTATAAGTGACATTGAAAGGTGATGCTATTAGGAATGTGGTGCCTGCTAAACCACTTTAATATTTTAGCTCCGAAAGCATATAAAGTATTGCCGAAAATAAGATATATCCGGGTAACACAAGTTTGTGATACTTACACGTTTTGAAGGATAATCATACCGTAATTAAATTATTGCAAGCGGCAGTAGTAAAAAGCTAAGGTTACGCAATAAAGGAACTACATCATGGATGGGCATCACCACCGCTAAGCTAAAGGCAGCTAATGTTTGGCATGATGACGTTTAATTGTCTCTTTTAATCATTAGTCAGTAACCCCTGTTTTTAACACACATAGAAGTCTCTGACATTTAACTTTGGGGTATTTACTAGGGTTGCCAGAAACTGACCATGATCAAAATCGATTATTCGGCAGCCCTGGCGAATAATAATCGATTATTCGACCGACCGACCCCCAAGTTTACAGTAAAACAAACTGGTGGTGTGACCAATGGCCATTTACAATTATTAATACTATTACTATTATTAGCATTAGTCTATATTTTGGTTGAAACTAAGCCAGAAAAAAAATAAAAATCGATTTTTAAAAATAATATTAGATTATGGAGACTGTAACGAATATTCGAATAATCGAATAATCACTGGCATCCCTAGTATTTACTGATGTATGTTATGGTGTAGAACATAACGTGTAAATCTCCTCGGCTTGTGTTAACCACAGATCTTATTTCAGGCATCTAACCAAAAACCAGTTAAAAAAAACCATTGATGTCGAGACGAGGGATCTGGAAGTGGGAAAAATGCCGACTCATTTCCAGGATTTAGGACTCATTCCTGCACCTTAGTCAGTTTTAAGATGCAGAAAAACCACAAATGATCGCCGAAGGGAAAAAAAAAAGAACATATATATAATAAATATACTTATTATGTATTCCGTATAGATCGTGCAATGAGAAAAATACTACATTTATTCATTACATTTAAATAGCAACTAAAAAAGAACAGAAGACCTCACATGTGGGATCTGCTTGTGTTTTGACAAGTGTTGTGACAGGCCTCACACTGCTGGTGTGTGTTGCCCGTCAGTGGACCAACTATGGTTAATCCTACACTGGTTTGTCATTCATCAGAAAGAATTACAATTGCCACATTTGAATAATACTACAAAACACACACACACACACACAGAGAGAGTAGATGACACCGTTTCCCCGCATTTTGCATTCTGCAAAAGCACTTTGTGAAGGCGACCAGAGAGAAAGAATAGCCTGCAGTGTGTCAGATGTAGCAATGTGCTGATTCGCTGCTTACCTCGGCAGCATGGAGGGGAGAGGAGAAAGGAAAGTTCAAAGGAGAAGCAGGACACGATGGGCTGGTTTCTGCTGTGTGTAATTTATCTTCCATTTCCTGTGATAACACACCGACACGGCCCTTTGTTAGTGTTCTGCCGTAGTGCTTTTGTCAGTGGAAAAGCACCGATCAGTTTACAGTTGTTAACCGAGTTGGCATACAAGCCAAAATGAATCCCAAAATGTATTAGCTAGTGCAATATATCTCTTTTATGATAAATCTATCCCACACAGGCACTTAGTCCACTAACACATTGTGTTCCAGTAAGATGAGTCACATGTATGTGACTTGGTACCTGCATTGAACTTCAAACACTTGAAAAGAATTGACGTGTGACATTTAAAGATCACCATATTAATATATTTGAATCTCTTCTCCCCATCCGGTTAAAGCAGAAAAGAGAAAACAGACGGTGACTGCTGCTTGAAAAGATATATGTAGATGTCATTATTCGTGTGTTGCTGTTGTTATATTAGTTATACTATGGTAATTCAGATTGACACTCTTGAAGGAAAGGTGTTTTACCCGTCTTCAGTAGTCTACACAATCACGAAGGAAAACCAACCAGACTGTTAAATGGGAGTGTGTGTGTTCTCTCTCAGACGAGGTGTTAAACTAAAAGCAGACAAAACACGGCTCTGCACCAAAACCTGAGAAAACAGTTATATTTTCACATTTATGCACCTTTTGTCGCCAAAATTCATCCATAACAGAGTACTCTTGCGGCATGAGGAGGTCAACTTGTCAGCATTAAGAAAATAATAAGAATAATACGGAAGAGGCTTAGTGCCAAGTGAGCATTTGTTGTTTTCCCCTGAGATTAAAGTCAGAATTTCTGATTTAAGAATTCTGAATGTAATCTCACAACTCAACAAAAGTCTGGACACATTTCAGAAATATTTTTTTTTCTTTACATATCCCGTTAATCATGAGTCCTGAGATTAATCCCCGGGTAGTGAACCAAGGACAGCTTGTAAGGTAATGCCTTTAAAGCTGTTGTGAATACTTGAAACGTTTTCTGTTATTAATATGAAGTAGTGGGACAGCTCAGATCAGAAACAGGTGACGGGAGACCTTGTTGTGGTGGCTTACAAAGGGCTCAGCCTCCTCTCAAACAGGCCTTGTGCCACCATCGTGCTTCTCTCTGCAGAACCGTGTATTTGACCTTTCCAAACTACTGTATCTACTGAAGAGGACGACATGTCTCACTCCTGTGGTGTGTTTGGCTGTCCCAAAAAGTGCTGTATTTCCCCATTAGAGCTTGAATGGCAGGCGCTGTACATTGAGCTGTGTGTGTGTGTGTGTGTGTGTGTGTGTAATGTGACCTGCATGCAAGACAGAGCCTGATTCAGACTGGGTTTAAAGGAATCTCTCTTAAAGCGACCATTTTGTTACAATTACTCACCTCTGTCCTTGAATTCCTGAAGATAACTTGGAGAAATGATCGAACGGCAAAAAGTCCTTATCTTAAAAGTCAAACGTATATTAAAACGTCCAACTACAAACTCACACACAACTCTGCCACTAAATCTATTTCCCATTTACCAGAGATTTACTCAGAAAAGTTCTTCAATATCTCCATTTAAAGTGGACACTCATCCATATAGGGACATCACGATGAAACACTTCTGCTTCTATTGGCTAGCGCTCCAACACCTTTTACGTGATAGGCTAAGGGGCGGGACATCTGTAAGGGGTTGACCAATCAGAACTGAAAATGACTATAATAGCATTCGACACTGAAAAGAGTTTCATACACACCATCATGTTGACTGCAAGAGAAAAATGTCACACACACACACACACACACACACACACACACACACACACACACACACACACACACACACACACACACACACACACACACACACACACACACACACACACACACACACACACACACACACACACACACACACACACACACACACACACACACACACACACACACACACACACACACACACACACACACACACACACACACACACACACACACACACACACACACACACACACACACACACACACACACACACACACACACACACACACACACAGGTCAGAGGAAATGACTGGTAGAGGTGTGTAGAATAAGTCCAGTGTAGATGTTTGTGCTGGTGTGATGCCTTTAGGTGCATGAGAAGCACAGGATAGTCGGGCTTGGTGTGTTTGTGTACTGTCCGGTGTAGGGCATGAACCTTCATGATTCAGTGAGTTGTTTTATTTTCATATGAATGGCAAAAGTTATATATCGCACTTGTAGGAAGTATAATTCAAAGCACAATATATTAGAATATATATTCAATGCTTTACATGGATTTGATTCAGTATGATAGCTAATGATCGTTTGCTCAAGAGGCAAAGATTAAATGTCGCCCCGGTAAAAGATATATAAAGATAAAGACGTGATATTTGTTCTCCTGAAAGATATATCCGTCTTTTGTATTCCAAATATCTCTCCAAAAAGCACTTTAAATAAAAGCTGCACTTTCGTTCTGCTGCTCTGTAATCAGTCGACGGAGAGGGACCATTTCTATCCAAGCCTTCGGTATAAAGAGACAATCATGGATCCCTCAATCTGATGCAGTTAAACAAAACTCCCATCATGCTGTGTGTCCATTTCTGACTGACTACAGTTAGATAATACAATTACAGCCAGACACTGAAGTCTCACTTTGTGAAATGAGCACAACGTCTGAGAGCAGATTTCCTCCTGTGGACAGGAACAGGGTGGAGAGCAGTATTTGGCAACGGCACTAACTAAGTCCCTTTTTGTCCACACAGGCTACTTCAAATATTCATATGTAATCGAGTCTAAAATCCACAGATTATAAGCAATGTCTCTAATGGAAAACTTTTGTAATTCAGTGGTAGAAAGTCACTAAGTACATTTACTCAAGTACTGTACAAACTTACATTATTTGTTCTCCATTTAATGCTACTGTATACTTCCACTTCACTATATTTCAGAGGAAGATAACATTATTTGTACTCCTATATTTATGTGACACTGACAATTGATAGTTTACATATAAACACATGATATACTTCATTGATATGATGCCGTCCTGAACTACTAACCCAGACTCTAATGGCGCATTTTCACTACAGCGCGTTTTTGGTTGCGTTTCCACTCGGCGTAGTTCCGGCTAGCGGGTACTTTTTCACAGTTTTTCTGGCTCTCCAAAATCGTGGTTCTTTCCGGGCCAACAACCGGGCTGAGTATGCTAGACTAGAGAGAGAATCCCTGACAACTACAACAAAATGAACATATTTGACCGTGATTTAATTGTAATACACGTTTCAAAATGATGCAGAAGTAACAACATACTGATACCGGTTAGTAAAAACCATGAATTAATGCTTTGACAAGTCTGCAGTCAGACGGCAGGCGAAGAACCTTTTAAAATGCCTGTTTTCTGAATGGAGCTTGGCTAAGCTAACGCAGTATATGCTCCGACCGTCCACACTCACAACAACGGCCTACAGACGTCAATAAACCAGCGACTGTATTCTCCATGACACAGGCAGTCTGTGGTTTGTACTTGTTTAACTTCTGTCTAGTTTCTGAACAGATATGAAGAGCTGTGAGCTCTGAGGGCTAACAGCTGATGTTGGTTTTCTGTGTTTCGCATTGAAGATGACGTCACGGCTCCGCCTGCACTGCGTTACTATAGTTACTACCCCAGCTACTAAACTGTAATGGAAAAGTGAGCCTGGCCTAACGAGGCCTAGCCATACCGTACTAAGCCGAGCGAGGCCCTGCAGTGGAAAAGCGCCATAACAGTGACATTGACGAATTACAATACTAAAATGTACTTGTGTGATAAACGGCCAAATATATTGTCAATTGTAATATATTACTGTATAAAGAGTCATTCTGCATCATGAGGACTTTGAGGACATACTTTAAGTACCTTTAGATAACAATACTTGTGTACTTTTACTTAAGTAACACTTTGAATCCAGGACTTTTACTTGTATGGAGTACTTCTTCCAACAATGATAATGTCCATCTGATCCATCCTAACCCTGCTGTCAGGAAACAAGGCATAGTTGCTGCTAACGCTAATTATGGTACATTTACAGCATGCCAAGCTATGTGAGGATTTTTAATTGGACATCATAGATGGCACTGCGACTGAACGCAACAATGTCCTTTTTCAAATGAATGAGTGAATTAGATGTTCTGATTCAATTGATTTATTTTCCTTTTTAAACAGAGCCTGAGAAAGACGTGACACGTTTTCATCACGCACTATCAGAAGTAGTATGATATTGATGAACACAAGGCTCTTCTAACTCTGTGACTGCTCACTGATAGCAGATGTTTCAACGTTGTGCTCATTTTACAAAATGTAACGAGACCAACATGAACAGACTTTCTGATTCAAAATGACCCTGGCTCTAAAACCTCACGCGAGTGATTTGGTAGTGTTAGCTTTCATTGTTTTCTGTATATTTCAAAAGTTGTGCTGGATGCAGTGGTGTACAAATATATCATAGTGCAGACAAAAGCAAATCAGAGTGAGATTTAGATTATTTGTCTGACAGACTTAAAGGATTCACATATGAACTTCTACAAAATAAAAACAAGTATACATAGACAGATTTAAAAAAGAAGAAGCAAATGCCTTGTCTGTATTCATAACAATGTATTTGCATAATAAAAAGTGGGTATTTCATGTATTCATATTGGTTATACTTTTTGTTCCCCTTAATATTAAACCACCACATCCTGTATCCTTTATTTACTACTAGTCAAAATGTGGATTCCTCCAGATCTGTTGTAGCTCCACTCTGACCCAGAAGACAAGCGATAAGGAGGGTGAAGGGAATATGGAAACTTCCTGTTTTAAATTGTTAGCATTTAGCTAAAGCCACCGTTTAATCTGTGAGCATCGTGACGCTCCGCTGGTGCGTTTTCTCTACAGTAACGTATCTAGAGAAGAAAATATGGGAAGAAATGGCGTAAATAGCTGTTGGCATTTTACTGACTGCTGAACACTTTAGATATGATAACCACCGTGGAGTTATACATATTAATACGCACGTTACTCAATGAAACATGTGATAATGTCAATAATATTTTTGACAAACTGAACCCCTTTGTCACAGTTGACTTCCTGCTTCAAATGTAACCTACTTTTAGCTTCATCTCTTAAGTGGTTTAGGCCAACTGGACTATAATGAGTGAAATAACGGTGCTGCGTCCCGGTTAAATTATTCATAAATGATGGAGCTGTGAAACAAAGCGTTAGAATTGATTTGCATGACGAAAAAGGGAAACCAGATACATTTGAAAAGTGGGATATTTTCATTCATGTAAAGAGCGTGCGCATCCTCTTTGTACTTTAAAAGGTGGCTGTAAAATAGGAAAGGTCACGGACAGGGGGGGGGGGGCGCAGCAGCTGTGCTCGGCTGGACTTTAGGGGACGTCACATCACGTCAAAGATTTAAAACTGCTGTCTGCTCCAGTGTATTTAAAGGTGGGGTAGGTAAGTTTGAGAAACCGGCTCGAGATACACTTTTTGTTATATTGCATGGAATGCTCTTAACATCCGGATAGCAATGAATATCTGAAGTGCTTTGACAAAAAATCCATTAAAACATTTAATCTGTGGAAGCCGTAATACTGTAAAAAGCACGACCAATCATTTTAGCCGGCCCGGCTAAAGTAACTGGATGGCCTACCTGCCTGTCAGCCTTCCATCTGGGCACAAACTTCTCTCGTGCCCTCATTGGTCATGTGCGCGTTCGTGTGTGTTGGAGGAGGGGCTCTGGAAGGAAGTGGCAGATTTTCTCCGGCTGTGTATTTTCAAATTCTAGCGCACTCGAGCTGGTTTCTCCAAAATTACCTACCCCACCTTTAACTGCTTTTATACAACATTCAAAAAGGCAAGGTCTACTTTTCCTGGAGCTTCGAACCACATATGAGACTCAGAAGTCTGAAAGGACATTAAGAAGTGACTTCACTCGCTGCTCCATCGTTACATTTAGGAAAGTGAAACCCAAATATGTGTTGTTACATTAAAGTGGCAAATACCATAGAGACTAACTGCGGCTATTGTCCTTGAAGTCTTGTTTTCAGTGGCCACCAGTGAACGCAGCGCTGCAGCAGGATGTAGATGTGGTTCTGTTCACAAAGACCCAATGTTCCTCTTCTGACGCCTTAACGCACCTTCACACGCCGACTGTGTCTCTGCTCGTCAGAAATATTGTTCCTGTTATGATACTAGATGGCTTATTATCCTTTTACACCATCAGAGTAAAGAGGAAGTGTGTGTGTGACAGCGGTAGAGTGTTCTGCTGTTCGTTTTGCCTTCTGTTCACCATCAGAGTAAGGAGGGTGTGTGTGTGTGTGTGTGTGTGTGTGTGTGTGTGTGTGTGTGTGTGTTCACCATCAGAGTTTCGCAGTGGGGAGTTTAAAAAGAGTAGATGTTTGGTAATCATTCAAAAATGAACCGAAGTGAGTAATGAAAATGTGTTTATTTAGATAAATGTAACGTTATACATTGGTGTGTCCTATAGTCCTGTAGAGTAAGACTTTAAAAAACAAGGACGCTTTGTACTCCGGCACTTTCTTTAATGTGTACTGTATTAGTTTGTCTTCTACATATAAAGTACTGTATGAATATTCATTACTTGCCTTGTAATGTTTAAAAACAACGTTTAGACATGATAACCAAGAAAACAACGTTTTTAGAGTGTATGCATGCCAATGGTTGGGTCCCAGTGTAATAGGAAAAGTATATGGAGAAAATGGTGCTATGTTACATTATATAAAAGGTGCTTTAAGGACCCCAGCTGAATGCATGCAAAGAGGAACTCTCAAAAGAAGAACAAAATGGATGTCCTACTACTGTTCTCAAACAAGTGCTGCCTCTCATGTCTTGAAATTGGACTTTCTAATTGCTAAAACGCCCGTCAAGTTCCAACTGTGATCCAGAAAGCTGAATCAGCGGGTTCTGCAAAGCCACCGGCGTTTCCTCCGTGCTGTTGAGAATGCTCCCAACACAGGAGCATGTTACCTCAGAGAAAGAGCGCTTGAGTGGAGCATAAACGTAGCCATGGAGGTTGTTTCGAGAATTTCCCAATGAAGACAAGGACTGAAAAAGGCATTGTGTGTGGCAGACCTGATCACAAACGCTGAAGTCTAACTGTAAATGTCATCAGTAGCCGCCACGAGAAAGATCACGATCTGAAGTAAAGGCAACCAGTATCTCCAGCTGTAGTCACGAGGTGGTCTATTTACAGTTACACTGCCTTTGTAACATCGGTCTAATCGATCTAAAGACAATCTATCGACATCATTTTGTACTCTTAATACGTGAGATGTTTATGTGTTTACGTGTTTTTTCATGTAGCAGACTTATAGGTCAGCAAACATCAATATAACAGGTCGAAGTTGTCTGGAAAACGTTTTGCTGATTGTTGCTGGAAAAGAAAAAGTGTATGTTTATTGGTTGTATTTTCTTTATTGTGTTCATTAAATGTTTTACAGGATTATCAAAGCTTTCGTCTGTTTTTCTTTTAAAGATTTGAAGTGACATACTCGACTGAATGCGTCTGTAAACAGTGTGTGGGCTGAAGTGTAAAACATGACGTACGCTGCCCTCTTATTCGAGATCAAGAATAGTTTTAAATGTGTGTTAATACTGAACTCTACAGTACATCATTTTGTTAAATTAATTTACATTTACCATTTAAGGTTTACTGTTGGAAGGGGCAAACAATGAAAGACAATATGTCAACGATGACATTTTATATTGTCCACAATAATACTGCCACAGTGTAGAAAATACTCTGTTACAAGTAAAACTCAACTTTTAAAATGTGACTTACTTACTAATTTATTTGGGTAAAAGTACAAAACCATTCACATTGAAATATACCTATTATGCTTTTGGGGGTTCTCCCGCTACTGTAGTGTATTCTATGGGTTTTTGTGCATGTAAATGGTCGTCAAAGGCTAAAATCCCTGAAGTAGAGGACTCTTTAAAGTAGATACACTACATACTGATATACACCTGAACATCAGCAGGAGAGGACTCTTTAAAGTAGAGACACTACATACTGATATACACCTGAACATCAGCAGGAGAGGACTCTTTAAAGTAGAGACACTACATACTGATATACACCTGAACATCAGCAGGAGAGGACTCTTTAAAGTAGAGACACTACATACTGATATACACCTGAACATCAGCAGGACAGGACTCTTTAAAGTAGAGACACTACATACTGATATACACCTGAACATCAGCAGGAGAGGACTCTTTAAAGTAGAGACACTACATACTGATATACACCTGAACATCAGCAGGAGAGGACTCTTTAAAGTAGAGACACTACATACTGATATACACCTGAACATCAGCAGGAGAGGACTCTTTAAAGTAGAGACAATACATACTGATATACACCTGAACATCAGCAGGAGAGGACTCTTTAAAGTAGAGACACTACATACTGATATACACCTGAACATCAGCAGGAGAGGACTCTTTAAAGTAGAGACACTACATACTGATATACACCTGAACATCAGCAGGAGAGGACTCTTTAAAGTAGAGACACTACATACTGATATACACCTGAACATCAGCAGGAGAGGACTCTTTAAAGTAGAGACACTACATATTGATATACACCTGAACATCAGCAGGAGAGGACTCTTTAAAGTAGAGACACTACATACTGATATACACCTGAACATCAGCCGGAGAGGACTCTTTAAAGTAGAGACACTACATACTGATATACACCTGAACATCAGCCGGAGAGGACTCTTTAAAGTAGAGACACTACATACTGATATACACCTGAACATCAGCAGGAGAGGACTCTTTAAAGTAGAGACAATACATACTGATATACACCTGAACA
Source organism: Pogonophryne albipinna (assembly GCA_028583405.1). Classification (NCBI taxonomy): domain Eukaryota; kingdom Metazoa; phylum Chordata; class Actinopteri; order Perciformes; family Artedidraconidae; genus Pogonophryne; species Pogonophryne albipinna. The sequence continues at coordinate 365,005 of JAPTMU010000220.1, forward strand.
TCAGCAGGAGAGGACTCTTTAAAGTAGAGACACTACATACTGATATACACCTGAACATCAGCAGGAGAGGACTCTTTAAAGTAGAGACACTACATACTGATATACACCTGAACATCAGCAGGAGAGGACTCTTTAAAGTAGAGACACTACATACTGATATACACCTGAACATCAGCAGGAGAGGACTCTTTAAAGTAGAGACACTACATATTGATATACACCTGAACATCAGCAGGAGAGGACTCTTTAAAGTAGAGACACTACATACTGATATACACCTGAACATCAGCCGGAGAGGACTCTTTAAAGTAGAGACACTACATACTGATATACACCTGAACATCAGCCGGAGAGGACTCTTTAAAGTAGAGACACTACATACTGATATACACCTGAACATCAGCCGGAGAGGACTCTTTAAAGTAGAGACACTACATACTGATATACACCTGAACATCAGCCGGAGAGGACTCTTTAAAGTAGAGACACTACATACTGATATACACCTGAACATCAGCAGGAGAGGACTCTTTAAAGTAGAGACACTTACTTAAATACTGTACTCACTGAACAGGATGAATGGAGGCGGAGGCAGCCGCTGAATAAACACCTGAAATCACAGCTGACTGCAGGAGAAAGGAGAACAATTTTAAACTTGAACTGCAGCTCGATGATTGGCTGCTGGAGATTGAGGTGAAATGTGATTGGTTAAAAGAGAGCGCCCATAATGCAGCTGTGGTATGAATGAACTTGCACTGAGCTTCATTTACTTTTTACATATAAAAAGTTTAAAACACATAGGACACATATTTGAGTAAACTAATGCCAGAAACACTTAATTTAAAACATTTATTTCATATTTTATAATGATCATCATTGACATCATTCCAACTCGACCGTTGTCATCACGGAGAAATGCTTGACCTCTCTGACAGCTCCCATTGAAATGAAAAACTAACCACCCAAAATGCAGTCTGCAATTTTCCAGCATGACACTTCCTTTTATACTATTTACAGGCAAGCTTTGTTTTTGTTTCTCTTCAGTTATATTTCCTGTTCCTACTGTCAGTTATCGAAACATATCAGAGCAGTTTATCCGAGACTCAAAGCAGTATACATTAAGCCAATGTTAGTCGGATATTCAACATGTTTTAACGTTGGACGATAAGAAAGAACGCTCTGACAGACTGTGGAGAAAGAGGGGGAGACACTGATATAATGAAAACACATTAAGAGACATTACATACACAAATAAAGCAGAAGCGTGACGTCATGTGAGCTCAAACTGTACATCCACAGATTTTAAATTAGCTTTTTGTCAGTTTTCAAAGGCAGTTACATTTGTAATTAAACATGCACTTGCAGCATGTACATGTCAGTGTGAACTCGATAACATTCGTTTGCAGTGTGTGTAAATACAGAGCTGCACAATGACCCATGAAATGATAATGCCTGGGTAATTCATTGTAACATCCCTCCACAAGGGGGCGCTGCAGCACACAGTAACAAAGGCACCTGCTGTCGTGTGAGGAGACATTTTGAAACATATTTACTGTAAGTGTGGAATACTGTGAAATCCATTTTGGGCATTACTTTATATTTTAAAGATGTGTCTTTTATGCATTTGAGTGCAAAGCTAGCAAACTACTACAATCTCTAATACACATTGCAAAGTGCATCCTGAAATATGTATACTTGGTTAAGAGTATAAGAAACACTGGTATAATCTCCTGAAATGCCTCAAAGAGTTGAAATGTTGACTTTTAAATGTATATGAATGTTCCCAAACAAGTTCATACAAGGCTGTGTATCCTCCAGTTTACTTGGGTCCGTAGAGACATTGCCGCACTGGCATAACGGGGATGATTTTAAGCAAGACATGCTGGAGTGGGATGCTCCAAATGTAAATGAAACTCCAGAAAAAAGGATAACATTTTTTTAAAAATAGTGTTGAAATGTATGTGTAATGTCACTCCCTGCCACAAGGGGGAGACAAAAGTTCCGCTTTCCAGCTTTATCAAAGGCACAGTACCTTTAATATGGACGACACATCCGAGTCATGGATGTACACAAAGAACTGAGGATCATTCGTATGACAGTTGCTCGGTGGCTTGACTCTCAAAAAACTAAAATACCCCGATCTTCCATTGATCTTATGACAGTCTCTGCATCCATTGGGTCCGTAGACCATGCAACCTTGCGTTTTCCCTTAAGCCCCGCCTCCAAACTTCTGTCACGTCAGGTTTTTTTCGGCTCAGTCCAATAACGGAGACGGAAATTAATATATAAATACAGCTTTTAGCGAATGTTACCACTTTCTGCTGGTAATGATTTAAATAAGAGCTATTCAGACGGTTGAATCATCTTAAAGGTCCCCTATTATACTGTCTTTCATCAATATATTACAGGTCTCAGATATATACAGAACATGTCTCTGATTGGCTCGAAACAGATCAATGCAGCATTACCCATAATCCCCTCTGTTTCAGCCCTGTTTCCAAAGTGCTGATTCTCTGTCTGTTACTTTAGATGAAAATAAGGAGCCCCTCCCCACGCCCCTCTGAGAGAGATTTGGTTACAAAGAACTCAATGGTGCTCTAGGAGGAGATTCAGGTGATAAGGTGGGGAGGGGGGGGGTTACCTTGGTTGCTGATTGGCTAATGGTTACACAAGACAAAACATCGTTATGACATCATAAAGTGGCCAAAATCTGATCAGCTCATTTTTAGACAGGTTTTTATATAATAGGTAACCTTTAAAGAAAATTATTTGCCGATTAACAGCCGCCTCGTTCGCAATGTAAGTCAATGGGAAAAGTCTTTTTTGAGCCCAAAGACATCACGTGACGTGGTTGCAACACCATCGTTTGGCCACTAAGGAAAATTAGCTACAACGCGCCGCTAACTTCCTTCAGGCTTATTTTGGGTTTTGTCTATGTTCTCACTGTGGCCTGTACCCCTCCCTCTGAGACATATAGCTGGATGCTGCCGACTGACCCTCTGAAGGCTTCGTCTGCTCGCTCTCCTCATCCAGGTGACAGAAATCCAACGACTCCACCCCCTCCTCCTGCTGCTGCTGCTGATCCATCTCCAGAAGGTGGATTTCCGCTGGGTTTTCTTGTTTGAAACGCTGAGACTGTCTGCTGCTTTCCTGTATCATCATATCTGGGTTCTCCTCAGAGTCTAGCAGGGGCTGCGTGGACTCTGAGCGGGAAAACACTGCCTGCTGGGGGTGGGGGTTGGGGGTCTGGCCCTTGTAACCGTTTGAAGCCACCACGGAGGAGTACTGCACGGTGCTGGCGGTGGTGTCGGCCATGTCGCTGCCCTCGTCGCTGTCGGAAACGCTTTGGCGAGGCGACGACATGCAGGACGAGCCCCCGATGCCGCTGCTGTGCTCCTCGGACAGATACTTGTCCTTCTTCAGAGGCAGGCAGGCCTTGTCCTCCTCAAACACACTCTTTCCATCACACACATCCACGTCCAGCACACTGATGCCAGACAGACAGTTCTCCTTCGGTGTCTCTGCCTGTAGAGGAGGGACAAGGTGAGGAGAACATTATAAATCAGACGCAAAACTAAAAAGACTGGAAGCTGACAGATGGGATGTAATGGCGCAGTGGTGGCATGGAGAGAATAAAGAAATATCTTAGCATCAGTGTGCATAGAAATAAAAAGCCATATCCAGCAGGACTACATCAAAAATCCCACTCGGATATAAACATTACTTTACTCTAAGATATCAGACCTTACAGTATTTCATAAGGGACTTCCATCCTCATTGATTGAGAAGATTAGGCATGAGAGGAATAGCAACCCCTTTGATTTCAACTTGATGAAAGTCAGCGGAACTGCACTAAAAAATGTATTAAAACAGGCTGGAGCTGGAGAACGTTATATAACTAAAAAATGTGCCTTCTGTGAGCACACGTTTAACAGCATATTGTCACCCGTGTGTGTCTAATGGCGCTTTTCCACTGCAGGGCCTCGCACGGCTTAGTACGGTATAGTTAGGCCTGGGTAGGCCAGGCTCACTTTATGCTGCGTCTCCATTACAGTTTAGGAACTGGGGCAGTAACTATAGTAACGCAGTGCAGGCGGAGCCGTGACGTCATCTTCAATGCGAAACACAGAAAACCAACATCAGCCGTTAGCTGTTAGCACTCAGAGCTCACAGCTCCTCATATCTGTTCAGAAACTAGACAGAAGTTAAACAAGTACAAACCACAGACTGTCTGTGTCATGGAGAATACAGTCGCTGGTTTATTTATGTCTGTAGGCCGTTGTTGTGAGTGTGGACGGTCGGAGCATATACTGCGTTAGCTTAGCCGATCTCCATTCAGAAAACACGCATTTTAAAAGGTTTTCGCCTGCCGTCTGTCTGCAGACTTGTCAAAGCATTAATTCATGGTTTTTACTAACCGGTATCAGTATGTTGTTACTTCGGCATCATTTTGAAACGTGTATTACAATTAAATCACGGTCAAATATGTTCATTGTGTTGTAGTTGTAGCCCCCTGGCCAGCGATTCTCTCTCTAGTTTAGCATACTCAGCCCGGTTGTTGGCCCGGAAAGAACCTCGATTTTGGAGAGCCAGAAAACTGTGAAAAAGTACCCGCTAGCCAGAACTAAGCCTAGTGGAAACGCAACCAAATACGGGCACGGCACTCTTAAACCGCACTATAGTGGAAATGCAGCCCTTACTTTCAAAGGATAATCAGGAGACCAGTTTCCGATAGTGCTCTCTCCGGGGTTTGGGATCCGAGGCCAAAGATTCTCCTTGATCCTGTAACAGAGGAAACACTGAGGTTATAAATCAGCTGAGAAACTATGAATCCAAAGCTAATAAAGTCAGAGTCAACTTTCATTTCGATCTTTCAGTTTGTGTGTACAAACAGAGAGATCGAAATAAAGTTTCCAACAATCCCAAATACAAATATGTATATCCTATATATATACACAATCAACAAACACATTTACAGAACTATATTAACTTCTAAATGTATCTGAGAAAAGTATTTTTTTCTTGGACTGTGGGTGATGCAGAGCTGTCGAAACAGTCGAAACCCAAAGATGTTCACTTTGATTTAAAACAGATACAAATGTAAAATGAACATATGCAAGAGGCTGATATTTCTATTACAAGGTTACTTTAACGATCAATCGATTATCCTCACTACAAAAACTCGAAATCTTGCCAAGTATATTTGTCTAATATCTAGTCAGAATATGTCTACACCTGATATAAGACACAATAACGTCAGAGGTAACACTGCAGTGAGATGTCGGGTCTTGTTTTTAGACAATGCATCATCTTGTTAAGTCAAAACATCTTATTTTGATTTGTATCTCAGATGAAACACATTTCTTTACGCATTTATTAGAAAATCACCAACTCACATTAGAAACATTTTGAGCATTTGTGGCTTATATTGTAACACAACATTTCCTGATTCTGGTCAAATATAGTTCAAAATGAGTTCTCCCAGCTAATTACAAGATCTGATTTATCTAAATATCCCTTCTTATTTCAGGACATCTTACCAAGCTAATGTTCACGTGTTCTATTGGCAGATTGTTGTACTTATTTCAAGTGAAAACACCTTGATTTCATTATTTTTTAAACTTGTTTTTGGAGCAGCATTTGTTCCAGTGCTCATAGTTACTAATCGAGTGCCACAGTGACGCGTCCCAAAACCCGGAAGTAAACTCCTTCCGGTTCCTTCGACAAAAACGCTATGCAATTTCTCCATAGGATTTTGGAAAATAGCTGGAAATAAGGTCTGTGTTTGAAACACATTGAAGAGACGGATCACGTTTTGTTCAGCCGGATAATCTCCACATGTCTATCCTACTTTTATAATTTTTTAATCATAAATCTAATCGCCAAAAGCAAAATGCTAACGTTATGCTATAAAGGAACTACAGCAGGGTCGCTGCTTCAACGTCACGCCAACTTAAGATCCATATTCAAACATACAGATTCTAAATGGAACGAGTTGAAGCGTTTGTTTGAACAGTCTGCAGGAGGCAGGGACTTGCTTTCAAGCAGAACAGGGCAAACAAACTTAGAGGAGTGTTTACGTGTTCGGTGTAATGACGTAAAACGGCCTGGACAACTTCTGTATTCCTATTCAGCCACTTGGTAACAACCATCGTTTTTCAGACACGTAAACTCTTCAGAAATCATCAGTGGGGTCACTGCTGATGGATTTACTGTCGTGATCAGTCTCTTAAATTTGTGTCAACCACAGACCTTATTTCCAGCCATTTCCCAACATCCTATGGAGAAATCCCATTGCTTTTTGGCGAAGAACCGGAAGTGGTAAAATGCTAACTTTTTTAGGACGCGTCACTGCACCACTCTATTCATTAGTGGTGTAATGGTTGCAGCTGCACTGCTAGGTAACACATACAAACAAACAGGGATGTAGGCACTAAGGTAAACAAACAATAACATAAATACTTGAAGTGATAACAGGAAGTGTGCCATGGCTCTGATGGTTAGCTTCTTGCGAGAGCAACATGCCAGGTTTCTTTTAAGGTATAACTTACACATCTTTTTTGTAGAGACAGAGCAGCATGGTCATCAGAACAACAAACATAAAGCCGAGGCTCACTCCAACCACGATGCTCTCCACCTCTCCTGGAGCTGACGGAAACACAGCGCAGAATCAGAGGATTAGAACAGAACAATCTCAGAAATCAGAGAGCAATCTACCATGTTACCGACACCTCAACAAGAAATGTACTGCTACTATGTACAGAGTGATAATGTCATTTCAATGTCATAACAGTTTCACTGTTTTTGATTTCTTAAAAAAGGGATAAAGTGTAACGGTAAGCTACAGAGTCAGAAGTCTGAGAAAATATACAATAAACTTAAAGTGGACCTATCATGCTATTTCTAGGCAATAGCATAGGTCTCAGATATAAAAAAATATATAAAAAACATGTCTATGAAGTGTTTTGCTCAAAATACCAAACAGATCTCCCGTTCTAGCCATGCTTCATATCCCTCTATTTCACTTCCTGTTTCAAAAGTGCTGATTTGGGTATAAAGCTTTAAAAAAGGAAGGGTCTGAGCTCATGCGGGACCCGGCAGCTACTGTCTAAACTAAATGCTGCCGTGATGAAACGCCATATCATGGATTATCAAGGATTCTCTCTGAAACAGTCTGGAGCTCAAAGGCTTTCTCTCTTGCCGGTTATACCACAAGGTGAGTTCCTTTTTACTTCCTGCTTCTTCACACACATGCTCTCCAGTACAGGTTAGCTCTGAGTGTTAGCGATGCTAATGTAAACACCGACCATATTACGTCCAAAACAGTCGGGCATTGTTTCTGATAGCAACGTTTCTGATTGGGCCGTGGGTCCACATTCAGATATTATGTCATATCGGACGCAAATCTGGATCAGCTCCGTTGTTCCCCGTTTTTAGAGATTTGGGTACGGAGGAAAAGAGAGAGGGTTTTATTTTCTGACGCTGCGTGAGTTCCCTGACACACCGGAGACACATAGTTATGAAAGACGTCAAAAAGTGCATTTTGCATGATAGTTCCCCTTTAAGGGAGGCTGAAAGTAACATTGAGCAGTATCAGAATGCTCAATGTAGGGATGGATATTCTTAGCTTATAGCACCGGAAAACACAGAGAGACTGCTCAAAATGTGTCACATTGAATTACTCTGCATATTTACGTGACTATATTTGGGATGGATACGTATGGTTAAGATTAATATATAAAAAAATATGCATATACTTCACAATAAAAAGGGAATAGCTCCAAAATGACCTTAAAGGTGGGGTAGGTAAGTTTGAGAAACCGGCTCGAGATACACTTTTTGTTATATTCCATGGAATGCTCTTAACATCCCGATAGCAATGAATATCTTAAGTGCTTTGACAAAAAATCCATAAAAAAAATGTCATCTCTGGAAGCCTTAGCGCTGTAAAAAGCACAACCAATCATCTGAGCCGGTCCGGCTAAAATAACTGGATGGCCTACCTGCCTGTCAGCCTTCCATCTGTGCACAAACTTATCTCGTGCCCTCATTGGTCATGTGCGCGTTCGTGTGTGTTGGAGGAGGGGCTTTGTAAGGAAGTGGCATTTTTTCCAGCTGTGTATTTTCAAATTCTAGCGCACTCGAGCTGGTTTCTCCAAAATTACCTACCCCACCTTTAAAGAGTCCAACTTTAACTGTGGCTTTGTGTTTTTTGTTTTGTTTTTCAAGATTTAATATATGTATGGAAAGTAAATAATGACTATATGACAGTTCCTGATGTGATAAGGATCGACTCACCATATTTCAGAGTGGTGAAGGAGTGGGTGGAGCTCTTGGCTGAGCCTCGGACGGTCGAAGCGTTGATCCAGGTGTCATACTTGGTGTTGCTGGACAACGACTTCAGAGTGTATGAGATGGTGTTGCCTGGCACGGTTATCTCTGAAAATGAGAAAAAACAGAAATCAGCAACAACGAATGAAGGATGTGGTCATGTAAGGAAAACTATTCTTAGAGCCTGTGTCCATGTCCAGGATTCTGGGAAGAGCCTCTTTCATCCAAGCGTTTAAAGGTCCCATGTCATGCTTTTCCGGTTATTACGCGTCCCCTTGTGTGTTATGTAGCTTTTTATGCATGTAAACGGTCTGCAGAGTCACAAAGCCTCAAAGTACTAGGGAGTAACACTAACACAGAAAAGACCTGTCTATGCTGCCCCAGAACGCCTCGTTGGAGATTTTCCATTTTTTCCTTCCTGGTCACGGTGACGTAACGACGACCAAATGGACCAATCCACGGAGCTCCACACACACACACACGCACGCACACACACGCACGCACGCACGCACGCACGCACGCACACACGCACTCACTCCGCCTAATCTTTTCTCAGCTGCGGCTCCGCTGATCTCCACTCACAGTTCGCCACACACAGTTCCGCGGTGTCTCGCTTTCTCGCAGACCCCACACAGCAACCAGGAAACAACACCAGTAATCCAGCTCACACTGTCCGCTCCTCGAGCCTCAAAGGGCGGAGCAGCGAGCCCCGCAACGTCCCGCCAACACGGCCCCCAGACCCCACGCAGCACTCTCATCTGTTTGTCCTTACTGGTGTCATTTTCTGGCTGCTAACGCCATTGTAACACATAATCACTGATGTTCCGCTGTAACGGTGGTGGACTCATCAGAACAGAGTGGGCGAGCTGACCAATCAGAGCACACTGGGCTCATAGTGAGGGGGGGGGGGGGGCAGGAGCTCCAACAAGCCGTTTAGGACAGAGAGTGAATACACATACTATACAGAGATGCTGTATGAGAAACCAATGTGAGTTTGGAACATTGAACAATGTAAATCTGTTCTAGTAGACCTCAACAATGGAATTATGATCAGTAGAAATGGCCATGACATGGAGCCTTTAATTAAAAAACCCTTTCAATAAAATAAATCCTTTCCAAGATCTATCACTGCTGATGTATGACATTCAATATATATGTTTGACATTCATTTTACGATCGAAAAATCAACCGGAAGATTCTTTCTCTCACACTTTATGAACGAGTTAATCAGCTCAGTCTGACAGCTGTAGATAAAAGTGCAACACTCACTGGCAGCAACATTCAAGGTCTGCCCGACCGATCTGCTTCAAAAAATGAACCGATTGGTCTTTGTTTTGATTGTCCCGACTGAAGGACACGGTCTAAAACAAGCTCCTTTTAATTTCTACACTGACGTCACCAAAGGCTTTTCTGAATAGTTTAAATATTTGTAACTAAAAGCGCTCGGAACGGCTGCACAAAGACATTGGTTCCCTTAGAAAGATAGAAGGTTGGTGCAGCGCTTAATCTCATCGTTGAAAACAAGTGCTCAGGAAAAGGCGATATGTGGACACAGGCCATTATAGTCAGGGCTGCACATAACTGGTGCGCAGGTGCGGTGAGAAAAGAGAGAAGAGAGGAGAGAGGAGAAAGAGAAAGATATTTGCGAGTTGCATATGAACTCAGGGCCAGCCCGTAGCACTGGCGTTATAGATGTTCGCCTAGGGCGCCAGATCTGGGGAGGCGCTGCGCTGACAGCTCTGGGAGGGAAAAAAACATTTTTGACTGTTGGGGCTCATCCTAATTTTCGGCCTTGATGTAACAATATTCATAATTAAGTAAATGTAACACCCTTTTCACCCCGGTTACACGTTTCATTCGCCCTGTACGATGGGCGCTGTAAGTGATGAAAATGGGGGATGTTGGCTTATCTGGCACCCGCAGCTCACAGCCAAAGTGCGAGTGAGCATGGGAGCGAGAGAAGGGCGCACCGCCCGGTACCGGCGCTGTTGTTATTAGAATCTGGTGCTAGCTGCTCTAACGGATATAAGAAGAAGATGTTTCTACAATAATGTGGAGGGAGAGTTCTCTCCAGTCAGACTGAAAGGCTGATAACTGCAGCTCAGTGAGGTAAAGGACTCTGAGTGTTTAGATAGTTCACTTTAGTCTAAGTTATCTCAGTGGGTCTCAAACCTTTTGATCACAATTTATGTAAACACATATTTCCAAGGCACTCCTTTATAATTATTGGGATAAACAGGTTTGAAATCATTCCAATGTATACTATAGGACAGTAAACCAGACATATCGTTTTAAACTGGAGAGATAAAATAAAATGCATAAATAACTGTTAAGGTAAAATAAGATATGAACAAAAATAAAATAAGTTACATTAATTTGTTATTGGCTATGGTAGGTTATTGGTTATGTTCACATACTTATTTGATTACATCCACTTGTCTAAGATGACAACAGACTTTTGACCCAAAACCAGCTGTTGACTTGTGGATGCAAGCAGCTAATCGCAGACTCAACCAGAGAGAAGGAAGTAGGCCTACATCATCAGCTACCATGTCTGACAGAGAGGAAGACAGTGAGGAGAACAGTCAGGAGAACAGAGAGGAGAACAGTGAGGAGAACAGAGAGGAGAACAGTGAGGAGAACAGAGAGGAGAACAGAGAGGAGAACAGAGAGGAGAACAGAGAGGAGAACAGTCAGGAGAACAGAGAGAAGAACAGAGAGGAGAACAGTCAGGAGAACAGAGAGGAGAACAGTCAGGAGAACAGAGAGGAGAACAGCCAGGAGAACAGAGAGGAGAACAGAGAGGAGAACAGTCAGGAGAACAGAGAGGAGAACAGCGAGGAGAACAGAGAGGAGAACAGTCAGGAGAACAGAGAGGAGAACAGAGAGGAGAACAGAGAGGAGAACAGAGAGGAGAACAGTCAGGAGAACAGAGAGGAGAACAGAGAGGAGAACAGAGAGGAGAACAGTCAGGAGAACAGAGAGGAGAACAGCGAGGAGAACAGAGAGGAGAACAGTGAGGAGAACAGAGAGGAGAACAGTCAGGAGAACAGAGAGGAGAACAGAGAGGAGAACAGAGAGGAGAACAGTCAGGAGAACAGAGAGGAGAACAGCGAGGAGAACAGAGAGGAGAACAGTGAGGAGAACAGAGAGGAGAACAGTCAGGAGAACAGAGAGGAGAACAGTCAGGAGAACAGAGAGGAGAACAGAGAGGAGAACAGAGAGGAGAACAGTCAGGAGAACAGAGAGGAGAACAGCGAGGAGAACAGAGAGGAGAACAGTGAGGAGAACAGAGAGGAGAACAGTCAGGAGAACAGAGAGGAGAACAGAGAGGAGAACAGTCAGGAGAACAGTCAGGAGAACAGTCAGGAGAACAGAGAGGAGAACAGTGAGGAGAACAGAGAGGAGAACAGTCAGGAGAACAGAGAGGAGAACAGAGAGGAGA
>JAPTMU010000221.1:0-43962 GCA_028583405.1 Pogonophryne albipinna
CCTCCCCCCTCCTCCTCAGTGGGGGAGTCTTCCTCCGTCCTGTCGGACCTCCTGGAGGACGTCCCCTTCTCTCTGTCCCCTCACGTCCTCACAGTGATGTCCAGCCTGCAGCTGATCCCAGACCTGCTGCTGGACCCAGAGCTGAGCTACAACCTGAGCAGCTTCCAGTACGACTTCAGCCTGGAGAACTCCGTGCTGCGCAACGCCTAGTCTGCGCACTATGTCAGGGAAGAGTCATTCCCCTGTCTTTCTGCTGTCCCTTTTCCTCTAGTGTCCTATAGCTGTTAGTGCATGTAAATGGTCTGCAGAGGCTCAAATCCCTGTGATGCTGAGCCTATAGTGACATCGATAGCGCTCCAACACATGGTACGTGATAGGCTAAGAGGCGGGACATCTCTAAGCTGTTGACCAATCACCAGAGAGCCAGCCAGCTAACCAATCAGAGCAGACTGGGCTCTGGTTTCAGACATAGGGTGAAAAGAGGTGCTGCAGCACAGGCAGCATAACAATCTTAAAAAAAAATCTAATTATTGACTTTCTGAAATCTCAAAATTCCGACATAAAAAAAAAAAGATTCTGACTTTAAAAGAAAGACTTTGATTAAGTGTCTTTCCCTGGTTTAGGGTCTGCTTTCTGTTATTAACCACATAGCAAAGGATTATCTATTTTGTTTTGTGGAAGCACCAATATTTGCAGTATCTGGGACCCAGACGTCGTGATAACTCGTAGCGCTGTAGGTGGAAGTTAAAACAAGACGCTGGTCTACAAACTACGGACGAATTTAAGAGATGATTCTGCAAAAACCACCGGCTTGAACCACAAAATAAAAGCCTTTATTGGAATAAACTGCAAAGTCATCAGGTCATTTAAGGACGTTGCACTTAAAGCAATAACTGTAATTACATCTTAGTGACAACAAACTCCTTCCCACGTCATTAAACACAGTCTGCAGTAAATAAGGGACAGAAATAATAACCCAATATCTCTTCATGTGCAGCATGTAGGGAACTGCTTTTACTGACGAGCTCTTGTGCAATTTATATATATTTGACATTTTAGGAAACACTTTTTGACTCAAACCCTCTCCATGTTTGAGTTCTGCTTCCTTTCATTTGTCGTTGCTTTATCCATTAGTTCACCTGGGTTCATGGCACTCGTTTATATCAAACCATCAAATCGTTTAGTTTCTGCACGTGTGACTCCTGCAGACATCGCCCTGTTCTCGCCGTCAGAGAGGATCCATGTTTACGTTTAATCAAAGATATGTTTGAAACCCTTTAATAAGTGTGTGTGTGTGTTAATGGATGCTGTGTGTGAGGTGTGTTTTGCTTTTGGTTGTGTTTTAAGTGTCTGGGAAAAATCACTTATTGTAATTCTTTAAGAGCTGAGACTTTATCCACCTTAATAGAAACCATTACATGTTTACCTGCTGTCTTGATCAATTCATATTAATGTAAGAAATGCAGTAAAACAACAAACATACGGACCCTCGTGATGCCCTAGTTTTAATTGTCAAAAACCCCAACCTGTCCTCTTGTAAGCCACTGAAATAATGAAGTCAAACTAGTATTACGTAACTCTGTTGTTATACTGATGGAGTGACTGCAGGTAAACCACATTATCCTGACTTTAAAAGAGCAGTTATAGTGAAAGTAGCTCAAGTTTCTGCGGGCGTTGTTATTGCACAGCCTCTGTGTGTTCTAATCATTTGGTTCTTTGAGAAATGATGGTACTTTCATCAACCAAGTAACAATCTGTTGTATTGCTGTGAAATGCTGTAAGAACACAGGACATATTACTTCTGCATGTGTGTATGTGCAGTACATGAATGCCACGGGTGGTTTCTTTTGAATAAGTGTGTACATATGAGCGTTTAAAACTAAGTAGAAGAATGCATAAGGTGAGGATATAACCCAGGACTTGTCTGTACCTTTGGATTGTTTGTACATGAACAAACCTGATGTGCCTTTAATAAACAGCCAGTCCCCGTCTGATGGTCTTTTAGGATGAAGTACTAATAAAAAAAAGGTTGAACCGTCTTTAATGTGTGTTTTTAATCTGTTCAGTGGACACAACCTTACTATTTACACTTGTGTCTTACCGGTCTTAAATGTATATCTTAAGTATACACTTCATATGTTACAGTTAAATATGTAAGCAAAACATACACAAGTACAGAATCTGAGTACTTCTACTTTTACTCAAGTACAAGATCTGAGTACTTCTACTTTTACTCAAGTACAGGATCTGAGTACTTCTACTTGTACTCAAGTACAAGACCTGAATACTTCTACTTGTACTCAAGTACAAGATCTGAGTCGTTATACTTTAACTACAATATCTGAGTACTTCTACTTTTACTCAAGTAGGCTACAAGATCTGAGTACAAGTACTTTTACTCAAGTACAAGATCTGAGTAAGTACTTTAAGTACAAGACCTGAGTACTTCTACTTTTACTCAAACAAGATCTGAGTACTTCTCCTTTTATTACATGATCTGAGTAGGCTACTTATACTTTACTTCATGATCTGAGTACTTGTACTTTACTACCTGAGTACTTCTCCCTCCTCTTCCTGGATCCTCCGCTGCTGTTATCGGCTCTGACAGCAGGCTGGTGCCCGGGCAGAGGCTCTCTCCGCCGGATAGCTGCATCGCCTGAACACCCCCCCTGCTCTTCTGTTCGCAAAGGTAACTTTATGCACATTCATCTAAAAATGCAACCATCGTGGTTTAAATAGCTTGGTGCTAATTTAGTGTCGTATGTGTTGTATGTAGGAAAGCTTCACCAAACTACCTTAACACTTGTGACAATTTCACCATTTTGCAATAATTTAACACTATAGGTGCTTTAAAAATAGACTTTACTTATTGTTTATGATCAAATACAAGTTGTTCTTAAATTCGGGGTGTGTTTAGTTTACTATAAAACATTATAATAATATAAAATCCCATATTTAGCCGTTTCCCCACCATCCGTCATCAGGCGCCACGTTGTGTTTTGGTCAGAGGAAGCTAGTGGAAATAAGGGCTGAAGCAGCTAAAAAATGACATTTAAAAAAAAGTAGGGCATGTTTGGAAATATAATGCACGCCGAATTGTAAAGTAGAGTGTATTCATTCACACAAAGGATGTGTTCTTTTTATTAAGTTTATATAACTTTTACAATTACCAAGTCCACCTTAAAACGAAGTTTTCCGAAGCAGGATTCAATTTAGCGAGCATTTGGATATCTCCTCCCATGTCGTGTTAGGCTAATTGTCTTTCCTTTATAATTAGGCCATAATACATCAGGGATCTGACCAGTGGACCATCAATAACACTGAGAATGAATAGTATAATCATGCATTACATAATGTCATAGCCCGCAACCATGTTTCAGTTTTCATCATAATATCTGCAAAATGTTATTTAGCACACCTCAATTCAGGGTGTTTTGGGTGTATTATTGATGCTATAATGGCGATTCGAGCAGGATAAGTGCGTGCATTTGTTATTACGTTGCACTATCCTAGCCCAGGTACAGGGTATGGATGCCTGATGATGCAGCTCCTCTGTCGGATACTGACAGGGCTCAGTGATCCGGATCATTATCCAGATGTGCAGAATCTGCCATGAAAACACTGACAGGTTGTTGGTAATTCGTTCATTTGGGGCTCTTTACCTCCATTAAAGGGGGATATGTCGTCAGCTGGCAGCTCTATGGCAACACTGAGGCCTAGCAGAGATAAACACAGCAGGCCATTCCCTGCAACTGCATGTACAATACTACCTACTATACACAGAATATACATCTCCCTGTACAAATACACAACATTATCTGTAGTAAATCCAACAAATACCATCTGTCTGCCTGCTAGTCATTACTGCATGTTTTTATTAAACCTTTAAATATATATAATATGCATGAAGGCGTTTGGGAGTAATAGATTACATGTGATTATATAATCAGGGTACATAAGAAAGGTAACTGTATTCAATTACAATTACATACAAAAATAAGTAATCAGATTACCGTGTAATTGAGATTACTATCAGGATTACAATGTTAGAATACATTTAGAAATATAGATGGATGTATTAAAGGTACTGATTTAATGGTTTAGTTCTTTAATTATTCTTTATTTTAATTAATGGGTCGACGAGTGATTTATTAATGAAAATAGATTTTATTTTATTGAATGATTTTTCTTTTTACTGTTACTACATTTTGAATATGAAACATCTTGGTTTCTACTTTTCTAAGGTTACGTTGTTTCACACACTTCAGTAAAAAACATCCTATTGTTTTACTTTCTCTTGTTCTCTTGTTGTGATATTGAGGTAATCCAAAAGTAACAGAGAGGCATCAGGTGATAGTGCTGAAGCACCTGATCAGTGGGGGCCCTCATGAGTAACACATAACAACACAACAACAACTCAACAACAAATCCCCCTCTCCCTGAAACTACAGAGTGCACATTTAAATACCTCCCCAGGGGACTCCTTTCACTGTCGCACTACCAGGTTACATTACATTTCTATTTTGGGTTTCTATTAGGTCACTGATTAATTTTTTTGATGTAACTCGTTATTGTAACATGAATACACGACATTATCTGTACTGTTTCTGCAACAAACAACATGTGTGTGTCTGCTACGTCACTACTGCATGTTTCTGTGAATGATAATAAGCCTTTTAGTTCATTTAATATATAATAATATGCATGTTTAGGTATCATTGCTGTTGTGTGTTCAGGGTGTTTTAATCAGGGTGCTCAAGGTGGAGCATGAATCAGGCGAGGATGGCACAGAGCAGGGTGTTCTGGACACATGCCAATACCAATAAACACGCACACACACACACACACACACACACACACACACACACACACACACACACACACACACACACACACACACACACACAGGCAGATAGATGCACTAGCCGTCTCGGACATTACGGATCAAATCTACTCAAATGGATCTTCTTATTTACTGTTTTCATCTCACAGCTAGTTCAGTCTTTCTGAGGGAATCGCTGGTGTTTAACTTTAACCCAAATCTGTGACTCAGGAGAACCAGCACCTGACCGTGGTAGAGAGGTTTGTGTGCCCTGATGAACCTGGGGGCTGTGTTGTCTGGAACCTTGTGTTCCTGGTAGGGTCTCCCATGGCAAATTGGTCTCAGGCAAGGGGCCAGACTAAGATTGGTTCAAAAGACCTCATGAAAGAAAAACAAAGAAGTGAGGATACCCGGCTCGGAGGAAGCCCGGGGTCCCCTTCTGGAGCCAGGCCCAGAAGGAGGACTCGTCGGTGAGCGTCTGGTGGCCGGGGGCTTGCCACGGAGCCCGGTGGGCAACACCTCCGCTTCTCCGTCAGCGGGCCCACCACCTACGGGAAACAGCGATGGGGTCGGGTGCGCTGCCAAAAGGGTGGCAGTGAAAGCAGAGGTCTCGACGGACCAGACCCAGGCGACAGAAGCTAGCTTGGGGACGTGGAACGTCACCTCTCTGGGGGGGAAGGAGCCGAAGCTTGTGCGGGAGGTGAGCGTTACCAGTTGGATCTGGTTGGGCTCACCTCTACGCACAGCGTCGGCTCTGGAACCTTACTTCTGGATAGGGGTTGGACTCTATTCTTCTCCGGAGTTGCTCAAGGTGTGAGGCGCCGGGCGGGTGTGAGGATACTCACAAGCCCCCGGTGTGGGTGCTTCGTTGTTGGAGTTTACCCCAGTGGACGAGGAGGGTCGCCTCCCTACGCCTGCGGGTTATGGGGGAGGAAAACTCTGACTGTGTATGTGCTTATGCACCAAACAGCAGTTCGGAGTATACAGCCTTCTTGGAGACCCTGGAAAGAGTCCTGTATGGGGCTCCTGGGATGGTGGAGACACTTGGAGGGGCGTGATTGGGAGGAACGGCCCCCCTGATCTGAACCGGAGTGGTGGTTTGTTACTGGACTTCTGTGCTAGTCATGGATTGGCCATAACAAACACCATGTTCGACCGTAAGGATGCTCATAAGTGTACGTGGTACCAGAGCACCCTAGGCAGAAGGTCCATGATCGATTTCGTTATCGTATCATCGGACCTGAGGCCGTATGTTTTGGACACTCGGGTAAAGAGAGGGGCGGAGTTGTCAACTGATCACCATCTGGTGGTGAGTTGGGTCGAGTGGCGGGGGAAGCCTCTGGATAGACCTGGTAAGCCCAAACGTGTAGTTCGGGTGAACTGGGAACGTCTGGAGGAGGCCCAAGTTTCAGGAGGCCTTCAACTCACACCTCTGACGGAGCTGTTCGGGCATTCCTGTGGAGGTTGGGGACATTGAAACCGAGTGGTCGGTGTTCAAAGCCTCTATTGCCGAAGCCGCGGCGGGGAGCTGTGGTCTCAAGGTCCTAGGTGCCTCAAGGGGCGGTAACCCTCGAACCTCCTGGTGGACACCGGTGTCAGGGAAGCCGTCGACTGAAGAAGGAGGCCTTCAGGGATCTTGTTATCCCCGGGGACTCCCGAGGCAGTTGCAAGGTACCGACAGGCCCGAGGACAGCAGCCTCAGCCGTGGCCGAGGCAAAGCAGCGGGTGTGGGAGATGTTCGGAGAAAGACATGGAGAAGGACTTTCGGGCTGCACCAAGTTGTTCTGGAAAACTGTCTGATACCTCAGGAGGGGGGAAGCAGGGAACCATCCAAGCTGTGTACAGTAAGGATGGGACGTTGTTGACCTCAACTGATGGGAGTGTTGGGGCGTTGGAAGGAACACTTTGAGGAACTCCTGAACCCGACAACTCCGCCCTCTATGTTAGAGGCAGAGCTGGAGTATGACGGGGGATCGGCACCAATCTCCCGGGGGGAGGTCACTGAGGTTGTTAAACAACTCCACAGTGGCAAAGCCCCGGGGGTGGATGAGATCCGCCCAGAAATGCTGAAGGCTCTGGGTGTTGAGGGACTGTCATGGTTGACACGTCTCATCAACATTGCGTGGAAGTCGGAAACAGTACCGAAGGAGTGGCAGACCGGGGTGGTGGTTCCCATTTTTAAAAAGGGGGATCAGAGGGTGTGTGCCAATTACAGAGGCATCACACTACTCAGCCTCCCCGGGAAAGTTTACTCTAAGGTACTCGAAAGGAGGGTCAGGCCGATTGTCGAACCTCAGATTGAGGAGGAACAATGCGGATTCCGTCCTGGTCGTGGAACGACGGATCAGCTTTTTACTCTCGCAAGGATCCTGGAGGGGGCCTGGGAGTACGCTTATCCGGTCTACATGTGTTTTGTGGACTTGGAGAAGGCGTATGACCGGGTTCCCAGGGAGTTACTGTGGGAGGTGCTGCGGGAGTATGGGGTGAGGGGGTCTCTACTCAGGGCCATCCAATCTCTGTACTCCCAAAGCGAGAGCTGTGTCCGGGTCCTCGGCAGTAAGTCGGACCCATTTCCGGTGAGGGTTGGCCTCCGCCAGGGCTGCGCTTTGTCACCAATCCTGTTTGTAATATACATGGATCGGATTTCGAGGCGTAGTCATGGGGGAGGGGGTCTGCAGTTCGGTGGACTAAGGATTGCACCACTGCTTTTTGCAGATGATGTGGTTCTGATGGCTTCATCGGTCTGCGACCTTCAGCACTCACTGGATCGGTTCGCAACCGAGTGTGAAGCGGCTGGGATGAGGATCAGCACCTCCAAATCTGAGGCCATGGTTCTCAGCAGGAAACCGATGGACTGTCCACTCCAAGTAGGGAATGAGTCCTTACCCCAAGTGAAGGAGTTCAAGTATCTCGGGGTCTTGTTCTCGAGTGAGGGAACAATGGAGCGTGAGATGGGCCGGAGAATCGGAGCAGCGGGAGCGGTACTGCAGTCGCTTTACCGCACCGTTGTGACGAAAAGGGAGCTGAGCCAGAAGGCAAAGCTCTCTGTCTACCGGGCCATTTTCGTTCCTACCCTCACCTATGGTCATGAAGGATGGGTCATGACCGAAAGAACGAGATCGCGGATACAAGCGGCCGAGATGGGTTTTCTCCGCAGGGTGGCTGGTGTCTCCCTTAGGGATAAGGTGAGAAGTTCGGTCATCAGGGAGGGACTCGGAGTTGAGCCGCTCCTCCTTCCGTCGAAAGGAGCCAGTTGAGGTGGTTCGGGCACCTAGTTAGGATGCCACCTGGGCGCCTCCCTAGGGAGGTGTTCCAGGCACGTCCAGCTGGGAAGAGACCAAGGGGTAGACCTAGGACCAGGTGGAGGGATTATATCTCTTCGCTGGCCTGGGAGCGCCTTGGGATCCCCCAGTCAGAGCTGGTTGATGAGGGAAAAGGAAGTTTGGGGCTCTCTGCTGGAACTGACCCCGAGACCCGACCACGGATAAGCGGAGAAGATGGATGGATGGATGGATGGATGTGACTCAGGAAATATATTGAGTTGAGAAATGTTGTTGATTTAAATGCCAGAATTATGCTAATGCTAAGTGTATAACATGATATTGTAATTGAATATTGATATAGTACATCTTCTCCTTCTGTGTCTTCTTCCTCTACAGACCCAAAACACTATCACCTGAGAGAAGGTAGCTAAGCGTTCTGTGCACAGTGTTATAACATGCTTTAAATCAACCCTGCTAACTATAAACCTCTCACTTATTGTGTCGTTGTGAGGAGAATAAATGCAGTGTAACATGAAGCGCCCCACAGTGACTCTGAATGAGAGGCTCAAATGTGTGAAAAGCTCCTTTTAAATAGCGCCGGGTGAATTATGTATGAGTGTTTCTGTGTGGTTTGAGGAGGTCACATGACAGCCGGGTGACCTTGGTATCCCACAGAGGTTTCTAATAATAATAATAATAATAATAATAAATTGGATTTTTATAGCGCTTTTATGGAACCCAAAGACGCTTTACAATATGAGGGGTAAGGGGGGGGGGGGTTAGATAGACTGGGGCAGGTAGACAACAGACTAAGAAAAACAACAAAAACAACAAAACAAAACAAAGAAAGAAAGTCAACAAGAACAAGAGCAAAACAAAACAGTCAGGAGGAGGTCGTTTTACGGATAGAGAGAGATGAAAAGATGGGTTTTGAGGCGGGACTGGAACAGCATCAATCAAATGTAGAAAAGATACAGAAACTCAGATCTGAGTGACTTTAACACACACACACACACACACACACACACACACACACACACACACACACACACACACACACACACACACACACACACACACACTGTGGTTACATAATTCACGCGAGGCCTGTGATTCACACACGATGCTATTCAAGGGGAGGAAACGCTGCACAGGTTTGATATCATATTGTTAGTTATTGTAGATCATAGAAGGTTCCTTCTGGGCTTCTGCACTCAACACCCACACATATTCAAACTGAATACTTGTTTGGGATGTGGAGTGACGCGGCGAGGACATCAATCACAAAGAAATGTCTCAACCCAAACGGCCCATCGATAGAGGATCGGTACGATATCATTTATGAAACCTTTGTAACGGGAACTTCCATTTGAGGACGTTTGGGAGAAACGGAAAGCGTATATTTCCCCGAAACGCCCCTCTGTTGTTTAACTGTTTGAATCTTTTATTTAATCTATACTGTCAATGTTTTAAATAGAAGAAAACACCCCTTGTTCTCTTCTATTTAACTACATATGGATTCAAAGATTCAAAGGCGTTATCATCAGATGCTCAGCAGCTACAGTGTAGAAAAGGAAATGACATTCTTCTGACCTGAGCTCCTCCAACAACATATATAATACAATACAAAAATACAAAATGTAAATCGAATATGTTATGTACAGGAACGAATGTGTATATGTAAACAAAGAAGTGTCCTTCTACAGAGGAGCTGCTGTGTGGATCTTCTTATCACGTCCAGGTCTAATTCACTCTCTGTCTGTCACCTTGAGAGTGACCCGGACCTCCTGCTGCTCTAACAGGGTTCACTAAAACCAGAACACACCGGATCACTGCAGTCCGGACGAGGCATTACGCTCAAACGCTCAGAGAAAACACAGGGATTTTAGCCTCTGCAGACCATTGACATGCACTAAAACCTATAGAACAAACTACAGGAGAGGGAAGAGACCAAAAAGCAGAATAGGGCCTCTTTAATCTGCCCCACAAAAGAAGGAAGCTGCTGCGTAGATTAGCAGATTTAGGGGCTGATTATCTGTCGTTATTAGCGTTGCTATTTCATTCAGCTAACCTCTCTTCCTTGCGTGTTTATCTGCATTGTTAAAAGCTTGAAATGCTCAAAATCAAAAGCCAAACTAAGCTAAAGCTGCAAAGAGATGCAGCTGTTAGAGGTATTATTAAACTGAGCTAACGTGCATAAAAGAGCAATCTTTCCCACTTCGTTTTTGCTCCTTTCTGTGCTTTGGTTTTGCGCCTGGCCTCACACACACACACACACACACGCACGCACACACACACACACACACACACACGCCACACACACACACACACACACACACACACACACTCACTCACTCACTCACGCACACACACACGCACACACACACAAACACACGCACACACACACACGCACACACACACACACACACACAAACACACACACACACACACACACACACACACACACACACACACGCACACACACAAACACACTCACTCATACACACACACGCACACACACACACACACACGCACACACACACAAACACACGCACACACAAACACACGCACACACACAAACACACTCACTCATACACACACACGCACACACACACGCACACACACAAACACACACACTCACACACACAAACACACGCACACACACACAAACACACTCACTCACTCACACACACACGCACACACACACGCACAAACTCACAAACACACGCACACACACACACACACACACAAACACACGCACACACACACACACAAACACACGCACACACACAAACACACGCACACACACACACGCACACACACACGCACACACACAAACACACACACTCACACACACAAACACACGCACATACACAAACACACTCACTCACTCACTCACACTCACACACACACGCACACACACACGCACGCACACAAACACACACATACCATGTATATATCACTTCAGGGGACATTACATTGACTTACATGCATTTCCTGGAGACTTATCCTAACCTTAACCATAACCAACACATGCCTAACCCTAACCCTTAACCTTACCCTTAACCTTAAACCTAACCCTAACCCTAATCCTAACCAAGTCTTCACCCTAAAATTAATGATCCCCCTTATGGGGACCTCCAATTTGTCCCCATAAGGGAGGCGAGTCCCAATACGTGACTGTGTAAACAGATTTAGGTCCCCACAAGTATAGTAATGCTAGGCCACACACACACACACACACAAATATACACACACACACACACACACACACACACTGTTTGATGTCAGAGGTGTGTGTCTGCTGCAGAAAACCCTAAGGAGTGTGTGAGGGAAACAGGAACTGGTTCAGAGAGATTACAAAACAAGAGTGTGTTTGAGACAGAGCGGGCATTCATGTGTGTGTTCCTGAGGAGTGTGTGAGTGAACATGTTGGGACATGTCCTCCAGTGTACAGTATTAGTCTGGGAACTCCTTCATCTCTCTGCACACCCCACACACCTGCACAGCCTGACACACACAGGTAAGAGTTAACATTTACTGAAACACACACCTGAGTGAGGAGAGGAGTTTCATCTGTTTGTACAAAATAAATCTGATTTCGAGGATGCCGTTTGTGTGCGGTTGAACAAATGTTTGAATAGCATTGCAATCATTAAAATGTGTATACAAGTAAAATGTGTATCTGTAGCTATGTTGAAAATAGAAACAGTGAAAGTTAATTAGGAGACGGTCAATAATTAGATTTCCAGTCAGTCTTCTATATTTTAGTGGTCTCTTTTTGAGGCGTTGGCAAAAAACGTTATAGCGCCCCCTATAGAGTTGCTAAAGTTCAGCCCCTTGTTGTGGTTTCATCTACAGGTCTGACATTTGGCGGGTCTATGTAGAATGGTGAGACGCACAGAAAAGCCTCTCAGGGTCATATCATAAACCCAATAGGAAGTCGGGCATTTTGGTTTTTATGTGCAAGTTTTGGCTATTTTTTATACTTTTCACGTGCCGTACTTTAACAAACTCCTCCTACAGATTTCACCCGATCAACTCCACATTTTTTCTCAACCATTAGAAGACTTTAAGGGTCAACATTTATTAAAGGCTTTAGTCTACATTGAACACTCTCGATGTGGCGTGGTGGAGAAAAAAGCGTATTTCTGCTTTATGCTATAAACGCCATCTGATGGTTTACAGAAGATGGCATTGCAACCTCTTACTCAAAGGGTATGTCATGGTTACTATAGGAGCCAACATGTTGATTTACCATTTGATTATTTCATCGTTTAATTATGCGTAAAATATTGAACATCGGTTACGTAATGGAATAGGTTGTAAATTGATGTCAATGAATTGTCACTGTGCCTCAGCTGGTACAAAAGAGTCCAGCTGACGATACTCTGAGTTCATTTTGATTGTGAAGCCAAATGTCTTTTTAACCGCTGCACTGCAGAGAAATCATGAGTTTAAGTTGTTTATTTAATTTGCCGTAACTGTCTCCACCATCGTCTGGTTAGACACTGTTATTTGTGTTAAAATAAGTGTGTGTGTGTGTGTGTGTGTGTGTTGCAGCAGCAGGTCTCCATGGCCCAGATGCCGCTCTCCACCGTGCCGAAGCCCTCGATCTCCAGAGTCCCCAGCAGCATGGAGGGGATCAACCACGAGCTGGAGAAGGTCTTCATCCGGGAGAGCGGGGACAAAGAGGAGCTCAAGGTGAGGCTCTGCTTTATTATTACATATTAAATAACATCAGGGAAACGGGACTGACTGCGGGGAGCGGGGGTCCTTCCTATGTATATTAAAGGTCTCCTATTATACTATTTTTAGGCATATATTATAGGTCTCAGATATATACAAAACATGTCTATGATGTGTTTTGCTCAAGATACCAAACAGATCATTGTAGCCTCACCCCCTCTCTTTCAGCTGTTACTAAAGTGCTGATTCTGGGTCTGTAACTTTAATAAAAAAGAGAGGAGAGCTCATCAGGAGAATTCTACCCAGATACTGACCTCCAGGGATTGATAATTGTTTTAAAATAATGTAATATACATAAGAAATACCCACGCTCCCTGCAGCGTCAGTCTTGTTGCGCTGATGTTATTTAGTACAGGCATGTCCAAAGTCCGACCCGTAGCTTGGGTCTTATAAGGTATTATTTATGACCACTGTCAAACAGAAACATGTTTTAAATGTAATTCCCCCTTTCACCACATGGCGGCAGCACCCGCTCTAAGTTAGCTCTGAGTGTTAGCATGCTAATGTAAACACAGACCATATTACTTCCAGAAACACGTCTCATTGTATCTGACAAGCAACGTTTCTGATTGGCCCGTGGGGGTAAAGCCCGCCCACATTTTAGTAATGTGGTCATGACGCAGCAAATCTGGATCAGCTCCGTTGGTCCCCCCGGTTTTTAGAGATGTGGGTACGGAGGAGAAGAGAGAGGGTTTGATTTCCTGACACTTTGTGAGTTCACCGGGACACACCGGGGATACACCGGGGATACACGGGGACACACCGGGGGACACGCCAGGGATACACCGGGGACACACAGGGGACACGCCGGGGACACACCGGGGACACACCGGGGATACACCGGGGACACACAGGGGACACGCCAGGGATACACCGGGGACACGCAGGGGACACGCCGGGGACACACCGGGGACACGCCGGGGACACACGTGATGTAGAGAAGACATCAAAAAGTGCATTTTGCATGATAGGAGACCTCTAACACAGTAACTTCCTCTCTCTCTCTCTCAGTCCCTGGAGGTCCCTGACGGGCGGCGCGCCCCCTTCCCCCCCCAGCAGCGCAAGCAGCACGGACCCTCAGACCCCCGGACTCCCCCACGGGTCACATGACAGGTCACAAGACGGCAGCCCCTACTCCACCGAGGAGCTGCTGTACGACCGAGACAAAGGTAAGTCAACGGATCACTGGGTCAACTTTTCTTTTTCAGGTGAAGGCAAAGTATGGATAGATCGATACTTATTAATCCCAAAGGTATGGAGCAGGGAGAGGAAGTCAACGGGTCACTGGGTCACCTTTTCCCCCTCAAATGAGTTCTGTTAGATTTCTGTTTCTTTGTTTTAGAAGTTGGTTCCACTTGTGAACCTCTTAAGAACCCGTTGCTTTTCCACCAGTTAGAGCCAGGTTGCTCTTTAAGAACTCTCCACTCTTTTCTGACTCATAGCTCTTATTTAAAAAACGTCCCCTTCTTCCTGATCACGTTTCTCCTCTTCAGACGGTCTGATACTGGGGAGTGTTGGTCCAAACTGGTCCAGAAGCGTCTCTGTGTTGTGTTAACGTTGTCTCTCTGTGTCCTCAGACAGCGGCAAGCAGTTTCTCCTCTTCCTAAGTTCGCCTCCTCTCCCAAACCCAACAACAGCTACATGTTCAAGAGAGAACCACCGGAGGGCTGCGAGAAGATCAAGGCCTTCGAGGAGAGCAGGTAAACGCTGAGGAAACTTCAGATCCTAAATGAACCACAGCAGCCAAATCAAAAGTCAAATCAACTTTATTGACAATCTTTCAGTTTGTGTGAACAGAGAGAGATCGAAATACCGTTTCCCACAATCCAGAGGAATACAGAATACAGATATACAAATATGTATATACCTATATATATACAGAATAAACAGACACATTCAGACACAAGAAGCTAATTTCCATCTGCAGGAACACACACAACACAGCAAACATTACTACATGTTCTAAAGCCTCACGGTACGTCCACACGGCAGCGTCGCGTGCTTCAACGGCGACGCTGCCCATTCACTTTGAATGGGGTGACGTCACTCTTTGCCGCACTGCATTGTGGTTCCGTCGTGTCGCTTTTCCTCCGTTGAGAAAAGTTCAACTTTTGACGCCTCGGCAGAAGCGTCAGCCAATCGAATCATATGCCAGTAAAAGCTCTAGCCAATCAAACTGCTGCTTGTGTGTCCGGGGCGGGAGATTCATGTGATTGGTTGTTGGTCGCGCACCAGACACGCCCACCGGCAAGCTTCAACGTTACGCTGCCGTGTGGACGCACCGTCAGAGTTAAACAGATCAAAATACAGATTCAATGTAAACACTAGTGTTTATCAGTATGTTTAGTTTTCTTCGTTCTGTTTCTGTTTCTGATTTGATGTAAAGCGTCTTTGAGCGCTAGGAAAAGTAAAAATCAAATGTATTATTATTAATATTATTATTATTGTTTCCCCCCAGCTCCTCCCGGCCCCCCCCCTCAGCAGCGACCCCCCTCTTCTCCTGCCCCGATAAGAACAAAGTGAACTTCATCTCCACGGGTTCTGCTTTCTGTCCGGTTCGACTCCCGTTCCCCCCCCCAGCCCCCCAGGAGGAGGGGGCGGGGCTACATGAGGAGGGGGCGGGGCTACAGGGGGCCAATCAGGTGTCAGAAGAGCTGGAGGAAACCCCCTCAGAGACTGATGACCCCCCCACTGACAGCTGAGAAAGGCCTCTGAGACTTTATTGTCCCCCCCCTTCTATCTCTGCATGACACCAACGAAGAAGAAGAGACACCATCGAAGAAGAAGAAACACAGTGGTTCCCAACCGGGGGTTTCTTTAGGGGGACGTAGAAAGATTAGGGATTTATTACATTTAGATGTGAATTCTCTCTCTCTCCCTCCCTCTCTCTCTCTCCCTCTCTCCCTCTCCCTCTCCCTCTCTCGCTCTTCCTCTCCCTCTCTCCCTCTCTCTCTCTCTCTCTCTCCTGTTCACACACTTTCTCTCTCTCTCCCTCTTCCTCTCCCTCTCTCCCTCTCTCTCTCTCTCTCTCCCTCTCTCCCTCTCTCCCTCTCCCTCTCTCTCTCCCTCTCCCTCTCTCTCTCCCTCTCTCGCTCTTCCTCTCCCTCTCTCCCTCTCTCTCTCCTGTTCACACACTTTCTCTCTCTCTCTCTCCCTCTCTCCCTCTCTCTCTCTCTCTCTCTCCTGTTCACACACTATCTATCTCCCTTTCACACACACACACACACACACACACACACACACACACACACACACACACACACACACACACTTTCTCTCTCTATCACCCTCACACACAGATTTAATTCAAATTCACATTATCCTGAACTCCGATGTAAAAAAAACACAATCACAAAGGGTTAAACACACGAGGGACAGCAGGTGAATCCTCAGTGGGGTTTAACGATACTAAGAAAGGTTGGGAACCACTGTGTTAAAGTGGGATGGGGGGGGGGGGGGGGGGGCATGCATTTTAAACTGGTAGTATATTTCTGATTTAAATTATGTGTTGTGTTCAGTTTCCACATTCACAGTATGAATAAGCTCTCTATACATATACACACCTATATACATATATACATATATATATATATACACATATTCTATCTCTATGGGAAGTCATGCTTGTTTTTAACCCCCTGAATATCAGGACTCTGTTTCCAGGTCATATTATGGTCTGTTTGCCAAGTTGTATGATAGAAATGTAGAGCAGGGGGAGTGGCAGCAACCTGCATGTGTTGGGCGATTTGCACAATCAGCGTTAATTAGCGTTAAATTGCATCATAGAGAGAATGTCTCGGCCGATTTGGACAGTTTTGGAGTGTTTTTGGGGTTATTGATTCTCATTTCTGACATTTTCAGGATAAAAAAAGACAGTTTGAGCCAGAGAGATGTATCTGTACTCTCTGTGCACTGACTTTGATGAGTTTTGGGTCTGTTTGGAAGATTTATGGGACTCTGGATCACTTGGATTGCACAGATTGCTTATTAATTAGCATTAAATGGCATTTTAGGCAAAATGTCGTGGCTGATTTGGACAGTTTTGGAGTGTTTCTGGGGGTCATTGAGGATGCTGAACCCATTTCTTACTTTTTAAGGATCCAAAATGACAGTTTGAACTAGAAAATGCCAGGATTTGTGCTCCTGATGGACTGATTTTGATGAATTGTGGGTGAATTTTGAAGATTGAAGGGATTATTTGGACAGATTACTTATTTATTTGGAAAAGAAAGTCCACAGTTGAGATGATAAGTCAGAATCAGCCCGCAGAGAGGACAGATATACAGACATGTCTTTCTATTTCAGGATCCAAAATGACAGTTTTAACCAGAAAGGCCATATTTGTACTCTTTGTTGGCCGATTCTGATGCATTTTGGGTCGATTTGGAAGATTTAGGGACTCTGGATCCTGAAATCGTCAGAAACGGCTTCAATAACCTCCAAAATCAAACTGTCTTAATCTGCCGTGCCATGTCGTTACTGTTGTCTGCATAGCACAACTTATGTTAACTGTGCAAATCGCCCAACACATGCACGTCATTATCCTGCAGCTTGTAAAGACTGTCGACCTGGACTCAACATGTCTGTGTTCACCCTCCTGGCCACTGACTCTTGTTTAACCCTGTCTAAAGAAAGGGATGTGTGCAGAGGCTCGCTTCAGGTATTCTACAATCAGAGCGTACTCAGGTAATCTGGAATGAATGTCCAGTCAGATATCTGCAGCTCCACCATGCAGAACACATCCAATCGTCATCGTT
Source organism: Pogonophryne albipinna (assembly GCA_028583405.1). NCBI lineage: Eukaryota > Metazoa > Chordata > Actinopteri > Perciformes > Artedidraconidae > Pogonophryne > Pogonophryne albipinna. Next base: position 17,592 of record JAPTMU010000221.1, read on the forward strand.
CCTCTTCCTCTCGCTCTCACATTGATAATCCTTCCTGTTTCCCCACAGAGGAAAGGCTGTGCAAAGCTCAGATGGATCAGCCAGAGGAGACGCTTTAATGAGCAGAAAACTCTTTAAACTATATGTTATAAACTGAGTCAACAGGTTCACGTTGAGGGGAAGACAACACGGTATATTTGTCTAATTCCTAGTCAGAATTTCTAACCCAGTCTCACAGAACAACGTGTAATAGCTACGTTTGTCCACTGGGCAAAACGTGGTATATTCACAAATAACCCTCTCAGGACGTGACATGGATGCAACATGTGTTCCTATTCATCTCTAATGACCGGTGTCCAAACTTTCCCGATTTATTGTTAGTGGAAAATCCTAAATTGAAGGAGAGTTTGGTTAAAATGCTTTTGGATTACATTTCTAGCGAGAAGCTTACATTGTACTTTCAGAATCTACGTCCACTGGATTTGTAGGATCCATAGTTTGATAGATATTACCAAGATGATTTGAGCTCCATGTTTTTTTTTTACAAAATATTGAATCCATGTCACGTCTTGAGAGGTTATTTGTGGATATACTACGTTTTGCCCTGTGGACCAACGAAGCTATCACACGTTCTTCTGTGAGACTGTTGCACTAACTTAAGAGGTGACAATGCAGCGAGATAAAGGCTGCATCTTAAGTATCCTCAAGACTCTTAAAAACATCTTATGTTGAGTATTTCTAAAAGAAGGATCATCTTTTCTCAAGAAATACATTTTACTTGATTTTAGAAAACACACTTTCATTCTAAAATCACTAAACAGAAAAGTTTTGAGCGTTTCTGGCTTATTTTGTAACATAAATAACATCAATATAGTTCACAATAAGATGTCCCAGCTCTTTAGACTTCATCTAAATATCACATCTTATTTGAAGACTCGTTTTAGTGGCAGATTTTAAGCGAAAAACACCTTGTTTTTATTGATCTTTTAAGTCGAATTGGATTTGAAAGTCTCAGATGTGATCATGCTTAAGGGCTTTTTCACCTGTGTTTAAAAAACTAAACGGTATGACCTATGATTAAAGTTGTTCCGCAGCTACAGCTATAATACTGTCTGAGAGTGATAAACCGTCAGGCTTTCATGAAGACCGGATTCTGGTCATTTTTCTGACTTAACTCTCTGACAGCGAGGGGGACAGACGACTGGTTCTTTTTAGAGTTTTTTAAAGATATGTAAATAGCATTTATCACCTTTTGAATATATAGATATAGCATTATTATTGCTAAACACACATTTCTGTCAGTAGCCGTGTTGAGGTTGGATTCCCAGCGGACGTAAAGATATCATCTCAGATTGAATGTGAAAATAAATGCTTATATTCCGACCAATGCATCAGATAATCAGTCAAATCTGCGTCTGCTTTTCTGCACAGTTTTAGCAGGATTAGCATGTAGCCACAGTTAGCACGAGCTAAATGCTAACCGTAGCCACAGAGATGAGCGTTTGCACAGCTTCTCCCTCCAGTCTGCAGCTCTCACGTCCGGCACATTAAAGCGTTCACAAATAGCTGCTACATTCCTCAAATATCTCTCAGCCTTTTGATTCGCTGTCAGCTAGAGAGGTGTGTGATGCACAGATAAAAGAGTGTGTGTGTGTGTGTGTGTGTGTGTGTGTGTGTGTGTGTGTGTGTGTGTGTGTGTGTGTGTGTGTGTGTGTGTGTGTGTGCTGCGAACAGGTCATGTATAACACAGGCTGTTTAATGGTTGTATTGGGTGTCTCTCGGCCTCCCTGCATCGATCCCTCTCATGTTTGTTTGTATATAGCCTACGTAGCTTCAGAAGAGGCTAAATGCTACGTCGTGGTTTATGGAGACCTGTCTGCACCTTAAAGAGCTTTGGCTTCCCCAATGTTCCCAGTATACTCGCCACTGGTTCCTCTCAATGTGTGCAATAACAGGAAGCATCTTGCATTCCTAAAGTTTTTAAATATGGAGGATGCATTTTGTTGGTAAAGTCATAAAAAGGTGAGAGTGACATCACTTCCTGTGCACCTGCAGTGTCATCGTTCATGCACAACGGCAATAAAATACATATTTGTCCACGTTTGTCTTTGTGGAGTTTATTTAATGGCGAAAATGTGAAAATGAAATACATTTACTTCATAAATGATCACAATGATGCTGACAGACATTAGTTGTAGGAAGTGTATAAATATTAGTAATAATAATAATTTTAACCTGTTTAGCCCCGAGCCTGTTTTTCAGGTTTCAGGCTCGAAAATGACATTCCCAGAACAAATGACCATATCTTCTAAAAGGGTTAAATGAATAATCTTTGTTCTCAAAGTAATGATAAACCTGTGAGTTGGATGTAGACAAGTCAGAATCAATATAGATGTTTTTTATTTTAAAGTAAATTCAGATTGAACATAGTGAAAAACTGTAAATTATAGTGTCCGTCCAAAGATTCTTTTTTACTTATAGTGAAAACTACCCTTGGATGATGGTGAGGTAGACTAAAAGCTTTAGGAATCCAAAGTACAACATATAATAAGTACCCTGTATCAAGATTGATGCAAAACAAGTGACATTTGACCTTTTTAGACAGGTTTAGCAAAAAGAAACTCCACCTCTGAGGTGATTTGGGTGGAAATGGGGGTTTTACCGTTTCTCTGGAACCCATTGGTCGATGTTGGTGATTGACATCTATTTCTGACCGTTAGAGCCAATAGAATCGAAGGGAATCTCCCCACTCACACACATGGTAAAACAAAAAGGTGGGGGCTTCTTGCACAGGTTTTGCACCAGAGTGAAGCTGTCTCTAGGTCTGACATCTAGAAACGGAAACGCAGGTTTATTGCTCATGGATTATCAGAAATCATTCAAAGGGACACATTGGATTAACCTATGGATTAACTTCAGCAGCGTGTTTATCGTTTTAATGCCATTGAAGACCACTTTTGACCAGACTACGACACAGGTGAGCCATGTTAGCGTTTTTAGCTAACTAGCTCCATGTGTTTTATGACGCTGAAGTTGGCTTCCGATTCAGAGCATCCGATTCGGCAGTTAAGGGGAAAGTTAAGGGACATTTAATTTACAGCGCTGAGCGAACAATCCTCCGGGTTTGAACCTCTTAAATCGCTGCATAGCCGATTTATTTGGACTGGGTGATCCCAGAGAGTCTAAAGATTCTTTATAACACAGTTTGAGATTTGTGAAACCTTTATTCTATTTGTGAAAATAAAAAAAAGTGAGATTTCAGTGCTTTTTTTTACATGTAGACCACATTAGACCTGGTCCTGATCTAAAACCACTAGACCTACACTCATCAAATCTGGACTGGATCATCCCAGAGAGTCTAAAGATTCTTTATAACACAGTTGCAGATTTGTGAAACCTTAATTCTATTTGTGAAAATACAAACACAGGTGGAAGGTTGCTGCAGCAGGCCAGGATCAGGATCAGAAAGTGAACCTCCCAGCTGGGCAAGCCTTTATGCCAGGGGTGGGGAACCTCCGGCCCCCGGGCTGTATACGGCCCGCGAGACAATTTGGTACGGCCCTCGAGGTAATTTATAAACACACGCAAAAAATAAAAAAATGTAAGAAATCTAGACCGCAAAAAAATTAAACAAGCGAGTGCCTGTTTTTCCTGGCCAAGGTCAGGGTCCTTGAACACAACACGAGCCTAACGTGTCATCACGTGGTATATGTCTCGTCTGGCAGGGGTGCAGTTCTGACGGAGAGCACCAGAACGCGGCTCCGGCACTTCAGATAAGGAGCCGTACACATGCTGCAGTTTCTGCGTGGCTGTGTCTTTAGTTGAAAGCCCAGAGGCATCTGTTCATCTGTCATTCTGATCATACAGTCAATAACTGTGTTGTTGTTAGCATCTGGTTAGCTAGCTATGCTAACGGATATAAGAAGCTTTTTCTACAACCAGTGAGGCAAAGGCACATCTTTATATGATCATTATAGTTATAAAAAAACAAGAGAATAAAGTAAACAGGTATAAAATACTATATGACAGTAAAAAAAAGTTGTTATTATTAAACAAGAATACCGTTTGAAAGGAGAGTGAGTTGTAAAATATCCATAAAGAAAAAGTAAATCTGCTTCCAGTTCTGTTTCATCTGGTGTTGAGAGATGTTTCCATAGATCTCTCATGTTGCTCTCAAAGTGCACCAGATTGATGCTTTCAACTTCAATATTTAAAAAAAAATCTTCCCGTGGGAACATGCCCCCGGGCCCCCCTAGAGGAGGTTAGGTCCCCCCCACTTAAATCATGTTCACATGGATAGGAAACTAAATAGATTTGCACACATCTTGTGTCCATATCTTTCTGTTTGGGTGTTCACGCCACACCGTGCACGTGCATGCATACGCGAGTCATGGTGAGATATCTGGATTCAGAGGTAGCTGTTTCTTTGCACAGCATGAAAGAAAGGTGAAATGAATTGTCTGTGATTTTAGTTTTTTTAAGCAGAGGTCAATCATTTGTACGGCCCTCGGAGGATGTTTAAAAAATTGAAATGGCCCTTGAGAGGAAAAAGGTTCCCCCCCCCTGCTCTATGCCTTCTTGAGGCTCCGCCTCTAGATGGGCGGGCACAAACAGGACGACACTCCCAGTACCTGCCAGAGGACAGCAAGGCAGAAGGGGGAGGGGTCGTCACAACATGTTCTTTTGTTTTATTGTTCTGTCTTTTTATTTATTGAAGTATTCCAGTAATGTATGTTGCATGTTTTAATTTGATTGTATTTACTTGTTTAAATGAAATTTGTTTTAGGTTCACTTATAAAATCTGTCCAGGGACAACAGATGAAAAATAGCCTCTTGGCTAAGTCTGGCACATTTACAGGAATGTTAATTAATGTGCTCTGTCCCTGTTAAACAAATGAATACATAAATACAAATACAAATAAGTGTATGCTCCTCATTTAGGTGATAATTCTTGAGCTACAAAGTTTTCGTATCTTAAATACCGTTTCATAGGAAACAAAAAATGAAAGAGATGTTAAAGGAATTCAGGTTGATGAGATAAAGAAAAAGGCTAACCTTCAGTCTTTCATCCACTTTGAACAGATTCTGCTGCTTTGTCCTAAAGCTAAATATGAAGAGCAATTATTTTCTGAGAGAGAAGACAGGATTACAATGAACCAACTTTCTCATACCATTGTTACCAAAGTGTTATTTTCTAATCTTGTAATGTCTTTCACATTCCAAGCCATCCTACTCAAGATGACATACTGTAATTAGGCAAACAAAGCTTGTTGCTTAAAGTAAACTTGAACAATGCTAGTTATAGACTATATTTAATTTCCTGTTGAAATGTTTTGCCTGCATTAAGTTTATATAAGTATACCTACTTATCTGTTGAATTTTTATCTGCAACAAAAAATTATAATAAATGTGAGAAGTAAAGACTTTATTCTTCCTTAATTAGCTTTCCATACTTACCCGATTTGATGAGTCTAGGTCTAGTGGTTTCAGATCAGGACCAGGTCTAATGTGGTCTACATGTAAAACAAGTACTGAAATCTCCCTTGTTTGTATTTTCACAAATAGAATAAAGGTTTCTCAAACTATGTTATAAAGAACCTTTAGACTCTAGGATAATCCAGTCCAGATAAATCGGCTATGCAGCGATTTAAGAGGTTCAAACACGGAGGATTGTTCGCTCAGCGCTGTAAATTAAATGTCCCTTAACTTTCCCCTTAACTGCCGAATCGGATGCTCTGAATCGGAAGCCAACTTCAGCGTTGTGTATGTTTTGATGTGTGTTCTTGTTATTATCTCCGAGAGTTCGTATCTTTGAGTGGTAATGAGGGTACCCTTCGATTCTGTGTCCCCTCACGATGTGAAACGATGGGTTGGATGTGCAGCAAAGATAAATAATAAGGTTTTGTGAGTGAATTTCGGTGCAGTCATCTGTTAGCATTTTTCGCTCGTTGCTAATTCAGAGGCTCAGCGTTAGCATTGTGGTTTTTTTTTTGATTTTTTTTTTAAAAAGATCAGTTAGATGAGTTTCTTTCCGTTACATGGATATAAAACATTCATAGTTTATTAAATGAACATGCCCTCAGATGCTGTTTCCTGCAAGATGTTGCAGGAGGGCCCCGGAACCGGGGTCTCTCGGGCGAAGTGGAATTGAAACAATCCCTGTTCTGCTTTTGGGGGTTTCCGTCTCCTGTAGTGTGTTGTTTATGTTTGATAGAACTCCTTTGTTTACTTCCGGAACATAGTGACATCACTATAGAACACTCGCGCTCCGATTGGCAAGAGTGTTAAATGTTGTACCATTATGTGCGCCCTTGCTCATTGTGTCCTGCAGAGGGCAATGTTGTCTGCAGTGCGTCCAGGACGTGACGTCTACCTTATCCGGTCTGATGTTGTTAGGATCGAATACACAGCGGCAGCACAACCGCATCTCTCCTACCACGATATAAATAAATATGCCTAATAAAGGCTAAAGAAAGCTGTCTACTACTGAGTTCTATTAAATCTCCACCGCAACGCACTCCGCCTAACAGGTTATGGGCCCAGGAATGCCAGTCGAGAGCAACAAGGTAACAGAAGAACGAGCTGTTAGCCAAGAGAAGCTACTAGTGGGACCTGGATGAAGACGGCGCTGAGAGACTCCCGCGTAAACTGAAGACACGGTGTTTCTACAAGCCGCAACCCAATGTTTGGAGATAAGTGAACTGTATAAAGACGTGTTAACGTGGATGCAACGTAAAAAATGGCCGGAGCAGGAACACCCCAGCAGATTTTATTCGATGGAACAGAAGATAAGTATGATCTGTGGGAGACGAGATTCCTTAGCCGTTTGCACATTTTGAAGCTAAAAGACACTATTTTGCGAGTGCTCACGGGTGATGACTGTTATGCACAGTTAGTGAATGCCCTGGATGATAAGAGCCTGTCATTGATAAGACATGATGCCGCCGAGGATGGAAGGAAAGCCCTGAAGTGATTGAGGGAGCACTATTCAGGAAAAAGCAAGCCAAGGATTCTAAACCTGTATACATCATTGACCACCATACAAATGGCAGACAATGAAACTGTTACTGATTACATGATAAGGGCTGAGAATATAATTGCAGCTCTACTTGATGCAGGAGAGAACATGAGTGATGGGCTGCTTGTAGCCACCATTTTGAATGGACTGCCAGATTCATTGAGGCCACTGGCTGTCCATGTAACACAGAACGAGGACGATGTTACATTTAAAGACTTCAAGAGAAGACTGAGGGTCTATGAAGAATCTGAGAAGATGAGGACCACTGGATCTATGGACAGTGTGATGAAGACTAACACAAGGCAAAGTAGACAAGGCACCAAGACACACAGGAAGAATGGAGAAGCCACTCTGACTTCAGTGACTTGTTACAAGTGTGGAGAAAAAGGACTAGGGATGCACGATATTGGTTTTTTGAAACCGATACCGATAACTTCCTGCTTCTCAAGACCGATACCGATAACCGATAATAATATAATATATATATATATATTAAATGTACCTGTAGTTTTTGCACACCTGGTGGTTAAAAGAGACTAGTAGTGAGCAAATGACATGAGCATTACTACTATGAACAAAACAAAGCCAAGAACAGTTTTGACTCTTCAAAGTGACCATATTTATTTTCCCAAATAAAGTTCTTGCCTTTTTCAAAAGCCTCGTCGATAGGTAAAAGCCCCGGTGCCTTTGCAGCTGGCTTTGGATTCGCCTCTAGTTTAGCAGCGCAGGCGTCTTCGTACGCTTTTAACACACCATCGTAGCGATGGCGATGTTTCAGGTGACTAATCAGGTTGGAAGTATTATAGCTCGTTGCCTTGTTCCCTCCTCGTGGAACTTCTGCATTTGTTAATACAAATAGCAAGCGAACTATCTAACTCTGAAACTTTGAAATAGTCCCATACTACCGATGACATGTTTGTTTACTGTCCTGGCTTCACGGCCGCACACCATTTACGTCACAGCCAGGCACGAGTTAGGGAGCGCTGGATTTGTGAAGAACTCCCCTCTTCCTAAACCACTAATACCACAGTACTGGCAAAACGGGAGGAGCCGAGTGAAAAACAAGCGCGCCTCATCCCAACCCACCCACACCGCAGGATTTCTTTCTTTTTTTTTACCAAAAAAATATATTGTATATTATCGGGGCTATTAATACTTTCATCGGGTTTATCGGGATGATGTCATAATTCCTAATATCGGCCCGATAATTATCGTGCACCACTAAAAAGGACACATTAGAAGCAAGTGCACCCAGAAAGTGTGGTGCAGTAACTGCAAGAGCAACACACACAGAGTCCCTGTGCAGGAAAAAGGGAACAGAAGACGGAGCCAGGAAGGTTGCAGAGGAAGAAGAGGAGGACAACGGCGACGAGGATCATTGCTTCATGGCCACCAGACAAACAGCGAGAGGCCATCAGCCAACGTAAAGAAGAAAGGCATCATGGTGGACGCCGGAGCGACATCCCACATAGTGAACGATATCGCCAAGTTCAAGAGCTTTGACAACACATTCCAGCCCGACATCCATTCAATCGAGCTGGCGGATGGGACCAAATGCAGCGGGATGGCACAACGCAGAGGGACGGCGCTACCTGCTAGACAACGATGGACGTCAACAAAGAGCACAGCTGCATGAGGCACTGTATATGCCGACGTATCCACACGATATCTTCTCAGTGGCAAGAGCAACAAATGGAGGAGCGACAGTCACTTTCAAGAAGGGGGACAGCCACACAGACCCGGCGTCATGGGCGGGCCCCATGGGGCCGGGCCCGCCCATCCAGGATTTGGAGCCGCTGTTTTAATCAGGGCTGAATACAACATTTTCATTGTTTTATTATTATGTTCAGTGGTGGCGCCAGGGTATACTGGGGTAGCTACAGCCATACCAAGAAATGGCTTAGCCCCACCATGAGAAATGATTTTAAAGTAAGCAAAATAAAGTCTTCCAACTCGCGCGGAGTAAATTGCACAGACAGCAGTAAATACCGAAGACTAGAAACGGTTTGAAAACGTTTGTCACGTAGTGATCATCTTCTCAATAGAACATCTTTGATAATGTCTTCTGGCCAATCAGAATCACGATAACGACGTGGTGTTGTTGCAGGAAGTCCCGATACATCGATACAACATTACTTGTTGATAGAAATCAACACGTAATGAAATGAGACCCCACGGTGTGATGAGTGATAGGTGTGTGGGCTGTCTTTCATGTTGACACACAGAACAATGGGGGCTATCCTCCCTTATCCACCATGTAAAGTAACTCACAGCCTCTTCCCCTTCTCTCTGTGAGGAGCAGCAGGTTCAGCTTTCAGAACAAAGTAACAAAAAACTAAAATACCATTCATTTTTTTAAATATGTCGTGTCGTAATAGATTTATTTATTTCTCTTCTCAAGAGAGTACCAGAATGTGTATTTTATGTTAGTATTTCAAAAGATCTCCTGGGGGAGAATCCCCCCAGACCCCCTGCAGGGGTTGGTTTTCAGCAGGTCAACTCTTTCACCTGTGGGGAAGTTGCAGGATTGGCTCCAGGTCGCCCTTTTTATTTACTACAAGACAAATGTGCCTTTTTATTTCATACAGTTCCATTTGGATTGAGACAGGGAAATAATCTAAACCTCACGCGTGGCGTTTCACTGTCAAGGGGAGCGTGTATGTGATTACATTGCAAATACTGACTTGAGCCCCCCCCCCACTGTATGGGTTAGCCCTACCATAGATTACCCAACACAAACACTCTGGAGCCGCCACTGATTCTGTTTATTGTTATTTGTAGGGCTTTGTCCTAATATTTATTTTTGTTTTAAACTATGTTGAAAGATTAGTTTAATATCATTTTTTTATTTTGCTATGAAATTCTGAATGAAAGGCTGCGCGCGAGACTGGTTTCTCTCTGGGTTGAGTCGTGTGGGGTCTTGAGTGAGATGCGGCACAGCAGCCTGTCAGTTTACTCTTGCTAGGTTAGTTTGGCTATTATCATTTATATTTATCTGCAACAATGGATATCAGGAAGTGGTTCATGAAAGGAATATGGCAACTCAGCGCCAGATGCAGCACATTAGAAGACATCAGTTACGTTACCAACGAGCAAGCAAGCCAGCCAGGGACAAGGGAGGCTGGCAATCAATTCTATTTTGAAGAGAAATTGACTCTCAAAGCGGCTCTCTCACAAACTGCTGCTCTGTGCGCAAGCAGACCGCTGCACAGGCTCTCTACCTCGCTCAATCTCTCTCTCAATCTCAATATCTCTCTTTCTCCCTTTCTCTCCATCACTCCACCTTTCCACCCTGCGTGCTTGCCCAAGTTAGCACAGCGTTACAAATGTGCCACAAAACCAACCAATGGATGTACTAAGACCGTCAACAGCCTTATGGCAACCTAACCCCCCCCCCCCCCCGTTGACAAATCTCGAAACTGTTCAGAAAAATGTTGATAAATGTAATATGTGCCACAACATGCAAACTTGGCATGACATTTTGGGACATTGCAATTATGAGGATGTACAAAAGTTACTGGGTGTGGTAAAAGGCACGGAGATAAGAGGCAGTGCAGTCAGGCCAGCACAGCTGTGTGAAATTTGTACAAAAGGAAAATTCACCCAGACAAGGAATAGGGAGCCAGACAGAAAGGCTACAGAACCTTTACAGCTGGTCCACACTGATTTAGCCGGTCCTATGAGAACCCCAAGCTTAGAAGGGCACAAATATGCACAGTCTTTTACAGACGACTATTCGGGTGCCATAACTGTTTATTTTCTCAAATCCAAAAGTGATGCAATACATGCCCAGAGAGGTTCTTGGCAGACTCAGCACCTTATGGAAAAGTAAAATGTTTACGTTCTGACAACGGTGGCGAATTTACTAATAGAGAATTCAAATCACTGTTAACCAAAAATAGGATTAGACATGAGACATCTGCACCCTATTCACCTCACCAAAACGGCACAGCAGAGAGAGGTTGGCGAACCCTCTATGAAATGGGCAGGTGTATGCTGTTAGACAGACACACTGTGGAATTATGCTGTACAGACGGCAGCCTATGTAAGAAACAGGTGTTACAGTAATCGCACAAAGAAAACACCTTATGAGATGCTCACAGGCAAGAAGCCAGACATGTCCAAACTTCAGACATTTGGATCTGTGTGTTTTGCCTACACACAAGAGAAGGGGAAGTTAGATTCCAGATGTGAGCAGGGCATTTTTATTGGATATGATAAGAACAGTCCAGCTTATCTTGTGTACTGTCCAGACACAGATAAGGGCCAAAAACACAGGTTGGTGAAATTCACAAACAAGACAGCCAAAGAGAAAGAAACACAGACACCTGGGTCACACATTGAATGTCAGGACAGAGAGGCAGACCCCAGGGTCCTTGACAATGAGGAAAATGTTGATGAAAAAATGGGAAATGCATCAGGTCAAAGTGTTCAAGGTGATGTTTCTGTGGCTGAATGTGAACAGCCAGGCACTGAGAGTGAGGCTAGAAAGAACCCACCTCGAGCTAGGAGAAAGCCAATGCACTTACAGGATTATGAGACTGAGGATACAGTAGACCAACTGGTAACATGTGTAGACTCTTGTTATAGAGCAGTTTGTGACATACCACAACATTACCAGGAGGCCATAGGGTCAACCAAGTCACAGCAGTGGATCAATGCAATGAATGACGAAATGCAGTCACTTGAAGAGAATGACACATTCAAGATCACCCGGTTGCCTCCAGGCAAAAAGGCAGTGGGGGGTAGATGGGTCTATACTCTCAAGTGTGATACTGATGGGTCAGACAAGTATAAGGCAAGATTTGTTGCAGAAGGTTACAGCCAAAAACAAGGCATTGACTATGAGGAAACTTTCTCACCTACAGCTGACATGACAACTGTTAGTTGTCATGCAAAAGGCAGTGCAGGAAGATTTAGTTCTACAGCAAATGGATGTGAAAACTGCATACCTGCATGCACCCATTGATTGTGAGGTCTATTTGGAACAACCTGAAGGTTATGAGAAAAAGTCAAAAACTGGAGAAAAGTTAGTATGCAAATGACAGAAGTCCCTATATGGTCTAAAGCAGTCAGGCAGAAACTGGAATGCTCTGTTACATGCATATCTCACTGAAAATGGTTTTGAACAAAATCCTGCTGATCACTGTCAATACACAGGGAAACAAAACGAAAACGTGATTCTGATTGTACGGGTTGATGATCTGATAATTGCTGCTAACAATGAGGAGGTTGTGAAAAGTGTCAAAATGATGCTCACTGATAGGTTTAAAATGAAAGACCTGGGGAAATTAAACTATTTTCTTGGTATAGATGTAACCAGTCAGAGGGTCAAGTCACAATGTCACAGGAAAGGTATGTGAACAAAATCCTCTCCAGATTTGGAATGCAAGATTGTAGGGCCAGAGAAACTCCATGTGAGTCTAAACTTGAATACACAGACAATGATGAACAAATGGAAGAGCCAAGGATGTATAGAGAGGCAGTAGGAAGTCTGATCTATTTGGCGCCATGCACTAGACCAGATTTAAGTTTTGTGGTCAGTAAACTTTCCCAGCATGTTGCTGAACCAAGTGAAGAGCATTGGAGCACTGTGAAGCATGTGTTCAGGTATCTTAAGGGTACAACAGACCGTGGATTATGCTTTAAAAAGGATGACGCAGGTAAACTGGGCCTAATAGTCCATAGTGATGCAGACCGGGCCTCAGAGGTTACAGACAGACGTAGCACCACAGGGTACTGTGCCAGTCTGAGTGATGCAGACTGGGCCTCAGAGGTTACAGACAGACGTAGCACCACAGGGTACTGTGCCAGTCTGAGTGATGCAGACTGGGCCTCAGAGGTTACAGACAGACGTAGCACCACAGGGTACTGTGCCAGTCTGAGTGATGCAGACTGGGCCTCAGAGGTTACAGACAGACGTAGCACCACAGGGTACTGTGCCAGTCTGAGTGATGCAGACCGGGCCTCAGAGGTTACAGACAGACGTAGCACCACAGGGTACTGTGCCAGTCTGAGTGATGCAGACTGGGCCTCAGAGGTTACAGACAGACGTAGCACCACAGGGTACTGTGCCAGTCTGAGTGATGCAGACTGGGCCTCAGAGGTTACAGACAGACGTAGCACCACAGGGTACTGTGCCAGTCTGAGTGAGAGAAGCGCTCTCATTTCATGGAAGAGTAGAAAACAACCAACAGTTGCACTGTCTACCTGCGAGGCAGAATACATGGCCTTAGCGTCAGCCATACAGGAGTGTATGTATTTACAACAGCTACTCAAGGGTATTGATGAGTATCAATATGGGCAAACCAAGGTTTATGATGACAACCAAGGAGCTATTGCACTTGCCAGAAATCCAGTAGATCGGCAGCGGTGCAAACATATCGATATTAAATATCACTTTATCCGAGAAACTGTGAACAGTGGGAGGATATCTTTGGAATATTGTCCTACTGACAACATGGTAGCTGACCTAATGACAAAACCAGCCACTAAGCTACAAGTTTTCAGTATTTGTTTGGCACTTAAAGTGCAAGAAATGCATATATGTGCCATTGTATTTTGTTGTTTATTTTGTATTGAAGGCCAAATGGGGAGAATATTTGTTTTGTTTGTATTCTGTTATGAAAATGTACCACAATAAGCTAGGATCGAGTGGGGGTGTTAAATGTTGTACCATTATGTGCGCCCTTGCTCATTGTGTCCTGCAGAGGGCAATGTTGTCTGCAGTGCGTCCAGGACGTGACGTCGACCTTATCCGGTCTGATGTTGTTTGGATCGAATACAGAGCGGCAGCACAACCGCATCTCTCCTACCACGATATAAATAAATATGCCTAATAAAGGCTAAAGAAAGCTACTACTGAGTTCTATTAAATCTCCACCACAAAGCACTCCGCCTAACATAGAGCGAAAACATGTTTGAGGGTGCTTCTCAATGTCGAGGAAGGATCCTCCAGAGCCACTATTCCAAGGATGCTACGTCATCGAATCCCTCCGAAGGACTGTTCCAATGTCCAGGATGCTTGGAATTCTACCGAGGACTGAATCCTTCGTTGCGGGAAATTTCCAGGATGCACCAGTGTATCCTCCGCGGTCTTAAAATCCCCACAATGCTTTGCACACGGACCAATTTCCCCAAATCTTTGGCGGAAAATGTAAGGCGGGGCCTCTCATATGACGCACACCTGCACACTCGCTAGCCTGTTCCATTCTTCTTTCTCCGAATGCCAGGAAGGATTCTTGCCTAGCCTCTGATGGACCTGACTCGGAAGACATGTCCTACCGAGGAAGTGTCCTTGACATCGAGAAACACCCTGAGAACCGAATAGAAAAAGTTAATTTTTTGTGTTCTGGGATTTAGGTCAAAATCCTGAGGAAAATGCGAAAATCCTGAAAACAAAAAATATTATTTATTATCTCCGAATTTTTCTCCGAGTTTTTATTATTTCAGAATTCTGACTTTTCTCAAAATGTTCTTATTTTCTTAAACTCTTTTCACTCCGAATTGTGTGTTTTCTCAGACTTTAATCTGAACTAAGGGACAAAATCTCCAACAGTTTCCTGATTTCACACAAATACCTACAAGAAGAGCTGTGATGTAGTACATACTATACTACGTACTATGGCTGCACGATTTTGGGAAAAAATCGAATTGCGATTTTTCTGACAAATATTGCGATTCGAATTGCGATATTTGTTTTTAAGCGACACAATGGAAGTTTATTGTAAAATGCGGCCATAACTCCGGCTAGGAAGGACGTATCAACGTGCTCCCGTCTCTAGCACCCCCGCAGCCCGAGCTACGAGTGAAAGAACTAAACTTACATGAAACTTCCGTCGGGTTGCTTTAAAGTCAAGTTTCAGTTTCAGACTCACCCTGTAATAGAAACATGTGATGGAGCATTACTAACCTGACCCAGATGCTTTCACCAAACCATCTAAAGCTCCATTGGAAGCCATTTGGAAAGGGCAGGCACTTTCAAAAATACTTGGCAGGTGATTGGATCAATCTGTCTATCACCTTCTATCATGGGCCACTTCTGATTGGTTAACAATGGCTGGTACATGTGGAGCACAGCACTTCTGATTGGTTAACAATGGCTGGTACATGTGGAGCACAGCACTTCTGATTGGTTAACAATGGCTGGTACATGTGGAGCACAGCACTTCTGATTGGTGGGGAGGACTGACACACAAGAAAAAAAGAAAAAAAAAATGTTGAAAAAAAGAAATAATTGTAAACAAAAACAAAATGTTAAAAAAAATCGCAGGCTTTGCGATTTGATAATCGCATCATTTAAAATCGCGATTTCGATTTAAAATCGATTAATCTTTCAGCCCTAATACGTACATAAATAAATACATTTACTCATACTGTCTCTAAAAACAGCAAATAAAGAAAATCAATATAAAGATCTCAGCACTGACATCATCTACACACAATATATATTTACACAATTAGTTTAAATACACTCCTAATATACGAATCTACTACTAGAAACATTTCAACACAGGTTACTTTATATATTAAATGTGCAATGTAGTTTTAGAAAATACTAATTTAAATGCAATTAACGCCTCGATAAAGCTGCGCTCTGTCTCCCCCGGGTGGCGGTGAGAGGTATTACAGGAGAAACCACAGAGAGGGATTATTGAAGAGGTTTATTCAATTAGAATTTAATTTAAACATATGTTGCATTATTATTATTTGTGCTGATTTTGTATTATTATTATTATAAATATTTATTAATGAAAACGTAAGGTTTTGTTTATTGTTTACTTGTGTTTTTATCCTTGCTTTAATGCTTTAGGGTCATAAGGGAATAGATATGTACCTTTTGTTTGTTTAGTTCAACTGCTTGTAAAGACATTTAGATTAGAGCAAAGTATGGCCAAACAAAGTCAATACAAAGCAAATGACAGATGTTTTCTCTGGGCGGGGACAGGTTGTATCAACATTATGTGACCATATATAAATAGCCTTATTGTGCTTTGTGTGGTGTTCAACTCCTTACAGGCAGCTGCATGAGAACAATACAAATACTAAGGGTTTAATTTGGCCTTTTTCTACACATTTTGTATTTCTTTTTCAGAATTTTTGACTTTTATCAGAATGTTGACCTTATTCTCAGAATAGTTTTTAATCATTTTGTTATCTGTGTTAATGGAGGGAGGATGCAGCTCACCTGCGGGTTCACTTTGAGCCACTGAGAGCTCAATCAGAAGTGTGTTTGGAAAGGTTTACTCAATGGTTTAAATGTAAACGACGTTGTTGAAGGCAGCTGTGTGAAAATAATAACAAATAAAAACGTTTTTATTACTTTTTATTTAATTATAAATGTATATGTATTTGTTTTACTGCACAATCTTACTTTAGCTTCTTATGTTTATACAAATATTTATATTCTATATTTATTGTATTCTAATCTAAGATAGAGCAGCTGTCACAAACCCCAATTTCCATTTCCTGCTTGATGCACCCTCCTCCAGCAGAGGGCAGTAGATGACCACAGCAAATTCAATAACTAAAACTAAACACTTTAAACATGATTGTAACATTAAACACGTTACAGCTGCGGCTCACGGTAGTAAATACAATCCTTTAAATTCACACATTTGGCGTGATGTTTAAAAGGAAAGGCGGACATGTGTTTCCTGGCAGGAGGAACGCTCTGAAATGCAGATTCTGTGTTTGAGAAGAAAATGATTGTTGGCCGTGTTTCAGCTGCTAATCGGCTTTGTCTCAGACTGTATTCTCTCTGAGCGTATCTACAGCTCGCAGCACCTCCTCACCGCACACACACAACAAACACAACAATAACAACAAAGGTACGACTCTTTAAAAATCAAATTAGAGAGCAGCAACACTCGTGTAATCCTCCAACGCCGCCGCTGCTTCATGCTAATCCCTATTAATCAAAGACAGAAGCACACAATGCAACACATTCAATGTGTGTGTGTGTGTGTGTGTGTGTGTGTGTGTGTGTGTGTGTGTGTGTGTGTGTGTGTGTGTGTGTGTGTGTGTGTGTGTGTGTGTGTGTGTGTGTGTGTGTGTGTGTGTGTGTGTGTGTGTGTGTGTGTGTGTGTGTGTGTGTGTGTGTGTGTGTGTGTGTGTGTGTGTGTGTGTGTGTGTGTGTGTGTGTGTGTGTGTGTGTGTGTGTGTGTGTGTGTGTGTGTGTGTGTGTGTGTGTGTGTGGACATTTAAAGATCACACACTATCACACATGTTGCCCTTCACTCTGAATACATCCCGGACCAAACAGGCCTTTAAATGAGCGGCTCGTTAGCGACAGGCCCAATCAGAGCCTCTCATTCAGCCAATCAGTGCTGACCTGGAGGTCACACACACACACACACACACACACACACACACACACACACACACACACACACACACACACACACTAGGGCTGCAACAAACGACTAATATGATAATCGATTAATGAAACGATGAATCGACTATTCGGACTATTACTGTACGCCTTGCACAATTTCTCAAAAGCTCTGATTTAGCCATCAACTTTTAGATTTAGCTTGAGGTTGTTTTAGGCATGTGGAAACAATGAAGACAATAAAGATGAATACTTGATTCAAAAATACATATATTATTAAATTAACAAACACATTTTGAACAAAATTAACATTGCTTTTTATTTAAATTAAATAAATAATATTTCACATCAAAAGAAACAACAATGTTTTAACAAATGGTATTAAATAATGTGATGACTGAACTGTGAACAGAATAGCTGAAACTTTAACAAACTAACTAACTCAGTTTCCTCTAATCATTAACCCATGTTTGTATCATGTAGTTAACTCCGTGTGTTGCTGCTAGCATACAGAACACCTGACGTGGAAACGTTCCTCGTGGATGGGGGGGGGGGGGGGGGGCTACAGAGCTGCTAGAAAGACAGTGGAACCCGGTGCATTCCTCCGTCTGGATGTGGAGCACTTTTGATAAATGTTTAGACAAACTGCTCGTGTTACCGCCCTCACATGCTGAACTCTTATTGCACTTTAGGCAACGAGCATCGAGACGGGTAAAGTTTAACCACCTCGGAGCGAGTTCTCTCCGCCATCTCCGCAGTGTGTTGCTGCATGTAGTAGTGATGGGTCGTTCGCGAACGATTCGTTCTTTTTGAACGAATCTTTGAAGTGAACGAGATGAACTGATTCGTTTGTTTGAATCGCCGCCTTCCGCCAAAAGCTAAAGAGAAGCTGTTCGCGAACGACGAACTTAAAGAGCCTGTGACAGCATCCCAACAACTGTTGTGCAATGAAATATTGGGCTACTAGTCATCTCGAACCGTCAGTTTAAAAAAGAAGGTGCGATACCGTTCCGATAAATATCAATAATTTCGAACATCGCGGGGAAATTCCTTCGAGTCATTTTGAAGTTTTGGGGGAAGCCGGAAGTGACGTCAATGCGGGAACGCTTCACTGTGCGGCGAGAGAGCCAAACACGGACAAAGTGTGTTGTCATGCGTAGAAATGGTGAATTACTGAGTTTAGGCACGTTAATAACGTTTTAATGAAGTTGACGACAGTATATTCATATTTGTCAGTGCTTTCATGTCAATTCGGCGAACATAAACATAAATGATCGTGGTGAAGATGATGATTAAATTAGGATTACAAATCGGTAGTGAGAGCTGCTGAATTTCATCCCGTAGGATGTGATATAAAAACAAATCGATTATTTTTGTAGTTGTAAACTCAAGTGGATGAAACTACATTTATTATTGCTTTCATGTCAATTGGGCGAACATATGATACATTAAATGATCGTGAGGATGATGATTAAAAATCGTTAGTTTGAGCCGGTCTGCATTTCCTGATGAGAAAACAAACCGATGCTTTTTGTAGTTGTAGTACACCAACATGGATTAAACGTGTGTTTTTTTTTACCACAATGTTGGGAAATTAATGGATAAAATGCACGGATTATTATTATTATTATTATTCCCACTCCGATCGGGACACTAGGTCCACCGTTTCCCCGCAGCGAGGCTCCCCCCGTTGACAGTTTGCGTGGGCTGGGTGCAGTGGCGGACTGGCCATCGGAACGAATCCCGATGGGCCGGTACCGAAGTGGGCCGGTCGGATAAGTCACTAGTACATCCCCATAGGCGGCGCGTGAGGCTCAGGTTTGGGAAGGCTAAATAACTTTTTTTACCTGACGCTGCCCGCCTCCGGCGTCTATAGAAAAGAGATCAACTCAGTGTGCGGAGTTTAAATCTCAAGTCATATTACAGGATAAAGGAAATACAGTTTAAACTGCCGTATGCAGAGAAGACGCCGACGTGTCGCACTTATCATTCATATTATATCATCAATCAGATCATCGATCATATAATATCATAATATATTTCCTTATCCGAGTCAGCTGAGCCGTATCTGGCCGTGCAACACTTACAGTGTCACATACTGTATGCAGAAGTATTATTTTAAGCAACACATTATGTTGACGAAACACTCGAGTCAAATGTAATTAAAGTCAGATCCACTCGTGTCTTAGACGTGAACGCGCTCTCAGCTGGAGAGAGAAACCCTGGCTTGATTTACCGAGTTAATAACCAGCGTCGTAGGACCGCTTAGCGAGATCTCGTTTGTTAGTTTGTTGTTGTTAGTTTTTTTGTTACTCAAACAGGGTCTGTTGAACTGGCTTCGTAGTACAGGGCACAGGTGGCTAGCAGCGCTAATGTCAAAGACACAGACATTATACATTATATTTGTATTTTACCAGAATGCAGTGACACAAATATTTGGGAAGGCTTAGCCTTCCCCAGCCTACAGCACCCGCCGCCCCCGACATCCCCCACTCCCCCCGTTGACAATTTACTAGCGGTACCGAAGTGGGCCGGTCGAGAGTCCCGGGATGATTTCTAGTCCCATTCCACCACTGGTTACATGACCGTATGATCGCCCATATGGACGCACCTAATTCCTAAACTTCTAACAGATACAACATAAACCGATCCTTCAGCCTCATATGAGCTCTCAGACACGTTCAACATTAAACTGTCCTCGCTGTCTGAGCTTGCTGCTGTGTGCGCCATCGTGCGTTTACATGCAGATGCTGGGATCCTGAACGGTGCAGCTGGAGCGCTGTGCCCGCAATGACGTCACACATCATTTGGCGGGACTTGAAGAATCCCCGAGAAGATCCAGAAAATGGTCAACATTGAAGGGCAGATTAATGGTTATCAAAGTACAAATATCCAAAATCAGTTCAGTAACGGTTTTCAAGGGGACAATATTTACTCAAATTGATGGGTTTGGATGATGGGGGAAACTCGTGTCACAGGCTCTTTAAAGAACTGTTTCCTACAGTGTACTGTAATCAGAGCCCTCTCACCTGAGCTCCGACACACACACACACACACACACACACACACACACACACACACACACTCACTCCTCAACCTGTCCGCAATAAAGAGGACGGATACCGGAACCGTAGCGTCCAGCTAGCTTAGCGATAAATACACACATCGTTGTATTCTCCTCCCCCTGTCGGCACTAAAAGCTTCAGATGGCGGATACCTGAGCTCCATAGCATCCCGCTAATGTGAAATACACACACACAGCGTTAGCGGGACATTCTCCTCTCCCTGTCGGCCCTATAAGCTTCAGAGTGCGGATAGCTGGGCTCCGTAGCGTCCAGCTAGCTTAGCCGCTAGCTAAAGGTAAACATAGATGGGTACATACTATAGAATATGAATAAATCGTCACCGATGTAGAGGATATATTTTTTTATTCACTTTGAACTCGGCCAAATGGAGTTTAATGCTTTGGGATTTAAGTTAGGCCACATAGTACGTGCATGGGTTTGAAAGTATAACGTGCTAGCCTGCTGTAATACATCGTATAGTCAGGCACACATTTATGAGAGATTTAACAATGGCCAATTATATTTCTTAAATAATATGTAGCCTATTCCCAGAGCATAATTCATGGGGCAACAAGGTGAGGTGTAAAATGTGTTTTAATATCATACATGTTACGCCAGCAAACTTCTTGTACGGACTTCGGCAGTAGTGAAGACTCACTGAACGAATTAAATACAAAGACGAATCGTTCGCGAACGTGCAAATCACCAGAAGTCGTTCGCGAACCGGTGAACGAATCAGTGAACGAATCAGTGAACGAATCTTTCAAGTGAACTGAATCAAAAGATTCGTGTCCCCGAAGGGAATCGGAATTCCCATCACTGGCATGTAGCAGCTGCGTGTGTGTAAACTGCCCCGCCCCCTCGCACACAGACGGGGGAGAGATCTCGTCTGATCGAAAATACATCATAGACGCATTTGTTTGTCTTTTTGCATATTATAAACGAGTTGGCGACACTAAGAATGCGATATAATGTTTTTGTAGCAACAATACATGACATATATTTTATAAATGTCTCCAGTACCGATAAAAAGACCAATAACGTTGGAGCTTAACGGCGCGTAAAACACACGTGATGACGTCACCAACGAATCGACGACTGAATTAGTTGGCAACTAATTTGGTAATCGATTAAGTCGATTAGTTGTTGCACCCCTAACACACACACACACACACACACACACACTTTATAACTATAGCAAATAACACAGATAAGAGGCTGACTGCTACAAACTGTGTCGTAGACAGAAATATTTTAGAAAGACTTCTATCTCTCTCTTGTTAATATATATATATATATTTAGTTGGTTTCTTTGTAATTTTAATTCATGTGTAATGTCTTTCTTTACATGCTCTGAACAAAAAATCCCAATTTGGGATCAATAAAGTGTATTTAATTAAGTCTAAGAAGGAGTCACATATTTGATAATGTAGCCCAACATTAGCCTCCTTTAGCTTAGCGGTGAAGTCGTGAAGTCATGTGACCGTGCTGTAGTTCCTTTATAGCCCAACATTAGCCACCTTTAGCTTAGCGGTGAAGTCGTGAAGTCATGTGACCGTGCTGTAGTTCCTTTATAGCCCAACATTAGCCACCTTTAGCTTAGCAGTGGTGACGTGAAGTCATGTGACCGTGCTGTAGTTCCTTTATAGCCCAACATTAGCCACCTTTAGCTTAGCGGTGGTGACGTGAAGTCATGTGACCGTGCTCTCCTTTATAGCCCAACATTAGCCTCCTTTAGCTTAGCGGTGGTGACGTGAAGTCATGTGACCGTGCTGTAGTTCCTTTATAGCCCAACATTAGCCGCCTTTAGCTTAGCGGTGGTAACGTGAAGTCATGTGACCGTGCTGTAGTTCCTTTATAGCCCAACATTAGCCTCCTTTAGCTTAGCGGTGGTGAGATGAAGTCATGTGACCGTGCTGTAGTTCCTTTATAGCCCAACATTATCCACCTTTAGCTTAGCGTGGTGACGTGAAGTCATGTGACCGTGCTGTAGTTCCTTTATAGCTCAACATTATCCTCCTTTAGCTTAGCGGTGGTGACGTGAAGTCATGTGACCGTGCTGTAGTTCCTTTATAGCCCAACATTAGCCTCCTTTAGCTTAGCGGTGGTGACGTGAAGTCATGTGACCGTGCTGTAGTTCCTTTATAGCTCAACATTAGCCTCCTTTAGCTTAGCGGTGGTGAGATGAAGTCATGTGACCGTGCTGTAGTTCCTTTATAGCCCAACATTAGCCGCCTTTAGCTTAGCGGTGGTGACGTGAAGTCATGTGACCGTGCTGTAGTTCCTTTATAGCTCAACATTAGCCTCCTTTAGCTTAGCGGTGGTGACGTGAAGTCATGTGACCGTGCTGTAGTTCCTTCATAGTCCAACATTAGCCTCCTTAGAGGAGATTATCCTGCTGAACTAAACGTGGAAGTATCATAAACCTTAACTTTAATTTCTGCAATAATCCATTGGACCATGGAGATGCTGCCTTCAGGAAGTTCTACTTGTGGGTTATTTTTGGAAAACCTGCTTCTTCTTTTTCCTGCACGTCTGTCCAGCTAAACCTCCGTCACAAACAAAGCCTAAAAAGCCCCCTTCCTATTTAAATGAGTGTATTCCTGTGTGGCTCTGAGTGTCACAACTGTCAGATTTTCTGCACAAAGCTGCAAAAGCTTTTGTGATCGTCCTCTAGAGACGCTGCTGTCACACTCAGCGCTTTGTGAGTCCGTCTCCTGTCGGGGGGAGGTTATTATGGGATGGACAGGCCGAATCCAGTCTGTACAATAAACCTCCATCAGGGATTTCACCTCCTCCCACCCCGAAAACCCCTCAATCAGACGCCTTGAATGCAACACTGATCAAGGAAAAATAATCAACTGCCCTTTTGTTTAAGCAGACGCTGCTACAGGATAAAATGAGCGTATGTTAATGAGGCGTTATCGTGAGGTTCAGATGTTAGGGGGGGGGGGAGGCGTCCAGACAGAAAAACATCCCCAAATTCTGCTGCCAGCTGACGGAGATCCAGAACATTCTTCTGCTGCTTCTCCAAGAAACTCAACCTGCAGAAATGCTCAGTGAAAAACCAGGTACATTTACTCATTACTGCACATTAATATACATCACTTAGGCCCCGGCCACACGAGGACGAAAACGCTCGTTTGCGTTACTGTTTAGTGTCATATAGACCGTTCGGCCACACGAGGACGACCGAATACGGCACTAAACGACTGCGGAAACGATAACGGGTCCCAAGGTGGATAGAACGGCATAGCAACGCTCTGGGGGGTCCAACGGCTCCGTGTGTACGCCCTATACGATCATGTTCTGATAATGATGAGGCAATAGCCCCGCCTCTCCCCACCTGCTCACCCCGCGTCAAAGTAAACACGGAATTCAGATTATTTATCTTTCTCTCGATATGGACATAAACGCGAGTGAAGTCTAATCTGACAGGACGGAGACACACCTCTGCTCACCTGCAGCTGCTCCCGCTGTGATGCGGCGGTGAACGGAGCAAAACACACACTTCAGTCAGATCATCGCCCTTAGCTATTTTAATGACCTCTCAAACTACCTACACTAGTTATACATATGTTTATGTTTACTGCCGGGTCACTCATTACTGGATCAGCTGCTGCATGAGACGACACTGAGCTGTCCGAAGAGAGGGAGGAAAAAGAGAGGCTCCGTGTATTTTATTATTATATTATATAGATTCGTTATTCATTTCTTTTAAAGCTCAATAAATAACAAAGAAGACTTTTGACCGGCACTTTTATCATTTTGTCGGAAGATTTAAACTTTAATTCACGTTGACTGGCGAAAAACTCTGCCCGGTTCCCTCGGCCCCCCCCGCGGAGAATAAACAGAAGGGCGACCTGACAACCATGCTTCTTCGCTGCTTTGTGGAAGTTACAGCGCCACCTACAGGCTCAGCATATGTACTGCAGCTTCTCCAGCGGTTGGAGCTAAACGGAGCTGTCTCGTGTGGACAGAAACTATCCGGTGAATATTGCGTGTGGACGGAAGCTTTTTTGCGATTGTGTTAATCCTATGCGTTTAGCCGTTTTCGTCCTCGTGTGGCCGGGTATGTATGTAGTATCTACTTTAAAGAGTCCTCTCCTGCTGATGTTCAGGTGTATATCAGTATGTAGTATCTACTTTAAAGAGTCCTCTCCTACTGATGTTCAGGTGTATATCAGTATGTAGTGTCTACTTTAAAGAGTCCTCTCCTACTGATGTTCAGGTGTATATCAGTATGTAGTGTCTCTACTTTAAAGAGTCCTCTCCAGCTGATGTTCAGGTGTATATCAGTATGTAGTGTCTACTTTAAAGAGTCCTCTCCTACTGATGTTCAGGTGTATATCAGTATGTAGTGTCTCTACTTTAAAGAGTCCTCTCCTACTGATGTTCAGGTGTATATCAGTATGTAGTGTCTCTACTTTAAAGAGTCCTCTCCTACTGATGTTCAGGTGTATATCAGTATGTAGTGTTCTACTTTAAAGAGTCCTCTCCTACTGATGTTCAGGTGTATATCAGTATGTAGTGTCTCTACTTTAAAGAGTCCTCTCCAGCTGATGTTCAGGTGTATATCAGTATGTAGTGTCTACTTTAAAGAGTCCTCTCCTGCTGATGTTCAGGTGTATATCAGTATGTCGTGTCTCTACTTTAAAGAGTCCTCTCCTGCTGATGTTCAGGTGTATATCAGTATGTAGTGTCTCTACTTTAAAGAGTCCTCTCCTGCTGATGTTCAGGTGTATATCAGTATGTAGTGTCTCTACTTTAAAGAGTCCTCTCCTGCTGATGTTCAGGTGTATATCAGTATGTAGTGTCTCTACTTTAAAGAGTCCTCTCCTGCTGATGTTCAGGTGTATATCAGTATGTAGTGTCTACTTTAAAGAGTCCTCTCCTACTGATGTTCAGGTGTATATCAGTATGTAGTGTCTACTTTAAAGAGTCCTCTCCTACTGATGTTCAGGTGTATATCAGTATGTAGTGTCTACTTTAAAGAGTCCTCTCCTGCTGATGTTCAGGTGTATATCAGTATGTCGTGTCTCTACTTTAAAGAGTCCTCTCCTGCTGATGTTCAGGTGTATATCAGTATGTAGTGTCTCTACTTTAAAGAGTCCTCTCCTGCTGATGTTCAGGTGTATATCAGTATGTAGTGTCCTCTACTTTAAAGAGTCCTCTCCTACTGATGTTCAGGTGTATATCAGTATGTAGTGTCTACTTTAAAGAGTCCTCTCCTACTGATGTTCAGGTGTATATCAGTATGTAGTGCTCTACTTTAAAGAGTCCTCTCCTGCTGATGTTCAGGTGTATATCAGTATGTAGTGTCTCTACTTTAAAGAGTCCTCTCCTGCTGATGTTCAGGTGTATATCAGTATGTAGTGTCTCTACTTTAAAGAGTCCTCTCCTGCTGATGTTCAGGTGTATATCAGTATGTAGTGTCTCTACTTTAAAGAGTCCTCTCCTGCTGATGTTCAGGTGTATATCAGTATGTAGTGTCTCTACTTTAAAGAGTCCTCTCCTGCTGATGTTCAGGTGTATATCAGTATGTAGTGTCTCTACTTTAAAAGAGTCCGCTCCTGCCTGATTGTTCAGGTGTATATCAGTATGTAGTGTCTCTACTTTAAAAGAGTCCTACTTTAAAAGCATTAAATCATCAATAAAACTCCCTTTTTAAATATTGTGACTCCCCAAATCCACTTTATGCTCATTCACACTGTCGGCAGGAAGTACCCTGACCCTCGGGTCCAAAGGGGCCCCCCCCCTTTTGGGGGGGATTCCCAGTGGTCCCTGAACGCCAGCCATCTTGGAAGTGTGTCTGTGGTGCATTAAACTCAAACAAAACCCCCCACGACACACAGAATTTGGAAATACTGTGTGGTGTGTGTGTGCTGTGTGTGTGTGTGTGGTGTGGTGTGTGTGTGTGGTGTGTTGTGTGTGTGTGTGTGTGTGTGTGTGTGTGTGTGTGTGTGTGTGTGTGTG